>CATNUY010000229.1:600000-1165003 GCA_951217065.1 Baccha elongata | reverse complement strand
AAAAAAATAAAGAAAACTCTAAGACTGTAAACTGTCACAGAATCAGACCTAAAAGTTGAAGATAGCAACAATCTATTTACTTTCGGATTATTTTCACTCCGTGTAATTAAGTTTCGCTATTTCGGCCACCGCTCACCACAAATGTTCTATCCTCTAATGCTTATATACACTATAGTAATAAGGTATCATTTTCACGATTACTTTTCGGGGTACCTACCTAAAAGGAGCTCTCTTTAGGGTTTTATTTTTTAACAAAAGATTGTGCGCGTTGGCAGTAGGGGATTCTCACAGTCGGGGACGAGGGACCGTAGGTACGTATAAAAATACCAAAAAAAAATGAATAAACAAACTTGCTAATTCCAAATTTCAGGTATGTACAAAAAAAAATATAAATAAATAATTAAGATATCACTTAAATCTAAATTCAAATCTAACTGCCATCCAAAAAAAATAATTCAAACCGGAAACTGGCAAATGTTGCTGGAAGAATTTGATGTTGTCAGACTTTGGCAAAAGAATGGCGTCTTCGGTATGTTCTTCAATTTGCATTTGTAGGGTTTTTATTTCGCATTTGTAAGTTTTTTTTTCAGTGGGTTGTTGCCCGAGCTAATTAATTGTTTTGCTCTGTGAGTAGGTAGGGTAGAGCGAAACTTAACCCGATATACCTATCTCTGGCGGCAGGGCAGTTTTGCTCACTTGATATTTTACTGGCAATTGGATTTATATTTTATAGCACAAAATCTTTCGGCTTTCAATTTTTTTTTTTTTTTTCTTTCGGTAGGTGGAAATCTTCAAAAGACACTTGATAATATTCGGTATCAAGTAGTGTGGGACTTCTACCGCACTAAAACCACCTAGAATCATGACCAATCTATAAAAGATCGACAAATGATTTTAGTTTCTCAATTTTTAGTTCACATTTTGGGAAGTTTGATGATTTAATACTTTCCCATCGCTTGTAGACCATCAGCTCATGAGGCTTGGTTCTTCTTAGTCTCCGAACATTGGTACGTTCATTTAAGACTGTCTCCATTTCGGAGTTAGTGTGACTAAGCAGTCGCTGATTGTGTGATACAGCGTGTTTTCTAATTACTTCTGTAACCATTTCTACTTGAAGGTCACGATGTAAATCGCTGTTTCTTATATACCAAGGGGCGTTTACTATTCCACGAAGAACTTTGTTTTGGAATGTTTGGATGGTTTCCGCATTTGTTTTCTTTGTACAACCCCAAAGTTGGATGCCATACGTCCAAACAGGTTTTAATACCTGCTTATACAACATTAATTTGTTTTCAATTGATATGGCAGAGGTTTTTCCCAGTAACCAGTACATTTTTCTATATTTTAAGTTAAGTTCTTCCCTTTTTTTCTTGATAAGCTCTTTCCATTTTAGCTTTTGCATCCAAAGTCATCCCAAGGTATTTGGCCGTATTGGAGTAAGGTACTACTTTACTATTAATAAAAAGTGGAACATTATTAATTTTTTATTAGTAAAGTTTATATGCGTTGATTTTGTTTCATTGAGTATGATACGCCACTGTTGCGTCCATTCTCTTATCTTGTCGACTGCATATTGCAGTTTTTCTGTTGCCTTTACAACGCATTTATCTGACACTAATATCGCAGTATCATCTGCAAAAGTGGTCATGATCGCATTGTTGTCCACTGGAATATCCCTTGTATACAACAAATACAGGGTTGGTCCTAAGACACTTCCTTGTGGTACGCCGGCTTCGATTTTCTTAAGTTCCGAATACTCTTGCTCGTACCGTACTCTAAAAAGTCGGTAATATATGATTTGAGTATTTCATAGAACTGCCTGGGAAGGTCCCTGTGCAGTTTGTACTCGAGCCCCAAATGCCAAACCTTGTCAAAGGCTTGAGCAACATCTAGAAATAGAGCGGAACATACTTGTTTTTCTTCAAGTGCTTTTTCAACAACATCCGTAATTCGATGTACTTGGTCTATGGTGGAATGTTTGTTTCTAAATCCAAACTGATGATTTGGTATTAGTTTTCGTTCTTCTATTATTTTGCTTAGTCTATTTAAAAGCAGTTTTTCGAAAACTTTTGCCATAATTGGTATAAGCGATATTGGTCTGTAAGATGTAACTTCGGTTGGTGGCTTACCTTGCTTTGGTATAACAATGACTTCTGCAATTTTCCAATGATGTGGAACATAACGGAGCTTAAGGCATGCATTTATTATGTATTGGAATTTTTTGAAGGCTATTGTTGGCATTTCTTTCAAGACCTGAGCCGTAATTAGATCATACCCGGGTGATTTTTTGACGTACAAGGATCTACCTGTTATATACAAAAGAATTAGTATTGCTACCTATTTAAGTATTCAACTAGCTACTAATGGGATTAGAATTTCTTTTTTCAATCAAAATTATTACTTTTTCTTTAAATTATGTGACGCTATGAGTTTTGGTCTTTTATATGGACCATTATTCATAAGAAAAACTATGTATTTAACATTTTTTTAATTTTTCATATTTATGTGCGCATTGAAACTCATCAAATTTTAATCTAAAATTACCTGGTTTAACAATGTTGCTGGAGAAATGATCTTTTTCACTCAAAGATTTGAGACGTTTGTATTGATATGAGCTCGTTTTCGCCACGAGACTCAACAAAATCTCAATTTTTCTCAATAATCTGTCAACTTAATTTTCTGGTTGGTGTCTGAGGTGAGGATGAATTAGGGATGCTTATCAGATTTCCTGATATTCCCTCGATTTGTCCGTCTGAAATCGATACTCGTGTCAAAGCAATTTTTTTTTGGTCGGACACGAGTTCGGATTTCTGAGGACTTTCGCAAAAATTAACTTTTTTGTCCAATCCACCCTTAATCAGATGACATGCTACCTAGCAGATTTATAGAAACTATTAAAAAAAAAATTTGCACGGTTGCTTCCGAATTCTGAATTCGTACTTCAACCCTTGTGCTGGTACTTACTCGAATTCAATTATATTTTCAGCTTTTTTTCTCGTGATTATTCACAACGTTAATATTTACTATAATTTTTCTTTGTAAAACTCAACTTTGGTACTTTTAATTCTTTACTTAGACTATATTTCTTATTTTTTTGCTTCTTACTTTTTTTTTTTCCTTTTCTCGAACTGATTGGGGCGCGGATGAAAATTGAATAGACACTTACTAAAATCGTTTCGCGTCTTTGCTCCACCGTGAGTATTCAAATTTCCATTTCGTTCCTATGGATAGATCTTTTAAGAGAAAAATGTATGCTCCATGCTAAATTGATTACGTCATTTGGAGATGAATGTGTTTAGCTAATTTTTTTAGCAAATATTTTTACGCCGCCTATCGGATTAAGTTGTATGGTGTGTGTAAACTAATCTAATCGATTAGACAATCGATTTTAATGAATGAAATGTATTATTTAATTAAGTTGACGTAGAGTCTTTGTTTTTATTTTAAAAAAATTAAGGATTTGTCTATATTTGACTGAAGTCGATGGAAATATTTTAATTTAACAAAAAAAATTTTTGAACTATTTTTGATTTTCTTTTAACAAAGATCATAATTGGTGCGTAAGTATGTTGAACTGATTTTATCTATTTATTCCGTTTAGGACTGATAAATATTACTTTATTTTATTTTTTTGGTTTATAAAACTTCGGACAGGTGGGTCACAGACTTTTGAAGTTCTTTTTCAATGTTTTTCGAGATGGAACAAGTAGTCAGGAATCGAACTATCAACAAAACAATATTTTTTTATACTTCTATGAATGACATTTTGGTACGGTAGGTGACTTTAACTTTTCTTTCTTCTTTTTTTATTTCTCGATGGCCTAACTTGCTCAAGATGACTGATTTTTCTAATCCAAATATCATTTTACCTTCTTTATTCCGCTGGATAGAAATTTTTGTTGATGCCAACAATTTATTTTATTCGATTTTATTACATTTCTTTCAACACAAAAAATCTTTCTCAGTAAGAAGGGTTCTACAAAATTGCTTGAACGGACTTAAGTGATTTTCTGAATACGTTTGCCTAACAGAACTGCCTATCCGTTCAATTATCAAATTCTCATATTTGAATGAACTTTCCTCTTTTCTTTCTAAATTGCTATTAGGATAAATTCTTTTCATTCCCGATATTCCCAAACTACTTTTTTTTTTCATGTGATTTTAGTCTTTTTACTCCGTCACAACTTTTCCATATATTTTTGTGAATGTTTTCATGTTAGTTGATGGAAGTCACTCATGGCGGCCCCCATCTTGTTCATCGTTCTACTTCTCAAATTGTTTACCCCACGCTAACAATCTCAACTTCACTCTGTCCTATTGGACATGGGGTGGAGCAGATTTTTGGCGCTCTTAATGTTTCTCCTTTATCATTTGGACATACATTCCAATCCACAATATTAGCACAGCTGATTGGACAGGGATGAATTTATTTGAGGAGTATTCGAAATAAACAAAGGTTGCGATATAAGCTAAAATTACTGAGTGTGTGTCTGAACTACTAGGTTACTACGAACCAAAAGTTTGTATTGAATTTTTAGCAAAAAATGTTCGACTTGGTTCACAAGTCTAGGTGAATGAATATTTTTTCGAAAAATGTTATAAGTGTTGAACACTGTCGAGATGAGTAGGTAATTTTCCTTCACAGTGCAGTGAAAGCTTTCGTTTGTTAAGATCCTTGTTCTTTTTTTCTTGAAAATTTGAAAATGTCTCAAAAAAACTGTGCTTAATGTGATCTCGGAATAAATGACACAAATTACATTCAATGTGAATCTTTTTGCTGAAATAGGTATCACCAAAAATTTGCCGGAATAACGGAATCTAATAAAAACTATTAATTTCGCAACCTAATTTTATGTGGCGGTGTAATACATGTGTCGTCAATCACAAATCTAAAAATTTAATGGTTGATAAAATCACCTGTTTAGGTTCTGAGGTCAATGAACTGAAATCAATGCTAAAAAAATTTTGTGAAATGACTTTGTCTAATCTAGAGGCCGAATTAAAATTAGAAATTGTAAATAAATAATTAATAATTAAAGTCAAATTGAAATACAGAATCATTCTCTTACAAAACAAAATTCTGAATTGCTCATAAATGACCTTCCTGCTTCTTCCACTTCTTGGGCATCTAAAGTAAGTGTTAGGAACCTAGTAGAACATCGACATGCTGTAACTTATGAATTAGCAGAAATTGCTCATAATGAACAAAAGATCTTCAAACCTAGAAGTGTTGTAGGCTCGGACTCGTCTTGCACCTCGTTTATAGTTGTACCGGGTGTAAAATGGCTACATCTGTCCCGCTTTGACAATACAACAACAGTTGACTCCATTACTATATACATAAGTGCCAAACTAAATATCTCAACTACAAAAATAAAATGATCACACATTTTATTTTTGTAGTTGAGATATTTAGTTTGGCACTTATGTATTTAGTAATGGAGTCAACTGTTGTTAAAAGCTAGTTAAAAGCACAACAAATATATCAGAGCTTACATACATCAATCTTAAAGCTGCCGTTCCTGAAAATCTCTTAACACTCGCTCTTGATTCTCCTATTTGGCCAGTTGGTGTCAATGTACGGGAGTTTATTAATTTTTCAAAAAACTCAGAGCGAGTAACTGAACAGGTCGTAACAACGCTTGCTTCATAAATTTGTCATCTTCTTTATCAGCTACTGCTGATATTTTGCATGAGCCTGAAATCTCTCATTGTTTCGATGAATTGATGCCCACTATCTCAGATGTTGCTGCTCCATTGACATATGTTTCGTCTGCTGTTGATACAAATGTTGTTGCTGTGCTTGTAAATGAGAGCTCTCTTCCGTTTGATGCTGATGTTGTTGTTCCAGTTCCTTCTGAATTTATTCCTGCTGTTCCTGTAGTGCCCGCATTCGATAAACTTACTCTTCATTTACAAAACGTAGGGGGCACGCGGACCAAAACTTATCAGTTCTATACATCTGTTTTGGATTGCATTTGCATGTATGATCTGATAGCTATCACGGAAACTTGGCTACTTTCAAGGCGTACTTTCAACAGAATTGTTCGATTATAGCTACAGAAAAGATCATTGTTCAATGTCTACTGGTATGAATAGAAGAGGGGGTGTGCTGGTTGCGGTTAGTTCGCGTTTTAAGAATAAGATTATTGAATTATCAAATAACTCAGGTATGATCGAACAAATATGTATTTGTGTTGAATTCTCAATAGGATCTCAAGATATATTAGTAGGTTTAACTAATATTAAAGTTTATTTTTTTGTTTCTTACATACCTTTAAATTCTGAATTTTGTGTATACAGTGCTCATGTAAATAATAAAAAAAATATTATATCTGCTTTTGAAGATAGTTGTTTTGTGGTTATTTTAGGTGATTTTAATCTAGCATTAAATGGATCTATTCTCATGATGATAAATGTTTATTTCCAATGAATGTTTTAAAAGAGTATGAAGCCATTGTAACTGATACTTTTTCTGCTCTTAATTTATCTCAAGAAAATAATGTTCTTAATGATATAGGTAGAATTTTAGATTTGATTTTTATTCAAAATGAACTTGAGGCCTTAGTCATAGAAGATGATAATCCATTGTTAAACAACAGTATACACCATAAGGCATTAAATGTAGTATTTAATTTATCAGTTTTAAAATGTTTATCAGATCCATTATCAATTGTAGTCCATAAGTATGATTTTAAAAGAGCCGATTTCACCTGCGTAAATAATTATATTCAAAACTTGGATTGGGATTCTTTTTTACAAAGAACTGAATTATCTTCATGCTTTTCTTCTTTTATTAATTTGATTAATGAATGGTTTGAAAAATGTATACCAAAGAAAGTTATAAGAAGAGGATCTAGTAATCCTATTTGGTATTCAAAAGGTCTATCTCGTTTAAAAAATGCATTTCTAAAGGCTCAAAAAAATAGCAAGATTAATTAAAATTTTCGTATCAATTATTGTCGTTTGTGCAATGAATATGTTTCCCTAAAAAATTTTTTGCATAGTCAATACATATGGTCCATTTAATCAAAAATCAAAAGTGATTCTAAGTCTTTTTGGATGTTTTATAATGTTAAGAAGAAATCAGTTGGAATTCCCTCTAACATGACTTAGAATGGAATAGTAAGTAGTCATATTTCTCAAATTTGTGATATGTTTGCAAGTTTCTTCCAATCGAATTTTGTAATTAATTTTGGATGTTTTATAATGTTAAGAAGAAATCAGTTGGAATTCCCTCTAACATGACTTAGAATGGAATAGTAAGTAGTCATATTTCTCAAATTTGTGATATGTTTACAAGTTTCTTCTAATCGAATTTTGTAATTAATTTTGTTTTGTCAACGTATCCACAAATCATTGATATGGGTTCAATGAGAATTACCGAAGATGAAGTTTGTACAGCACTCTCTAATTTAGATTGTTATTTAAGCATGGGACCCAATAATATTCCTGCAGTGTTTTTAAATTAATGTGCCAGAAATTTGTCAAGACCTCTGTGTCATATTTTTAACATATCACTTAGTAGTGGTGAGTTTTTGGATGTTTGGAAATGTTCTTATATAACTCCCGTCTATAAATCAGAATCCAAGCAGGCTGTTGAAAATTATAGACCTAAAGCAAAGCTACAATTAATTCCAAAGATTTTTTAATCGATTGTCAAGAAAAAAATCTATGAAGCATCAAAAAATCATATTTCAGTCTTTCAGCATGGCTTTGTTCAAGGGCGATCTACCACGACTAACTTAACTTTGTTTCTTAACTTCTGTTTAAAAAGCATGGAAAACAAATGTCAAACTGATGTTATTTTTACAGATTTTTCAAGGGCATTTGACAGAGTTAATCATAAAATTTTAATTACAAAACTATTTGCTTTAGGTTTTCACTCTTCACTTCTTAAATGGTTAACCAATTACTTAGATGACCGCTCACAATTTGTAAAGATTGGTTCAGAACTATCGTTTAAAATTTATAACTATTCCGGTGTTCCGCAAGGCAGTCACCTTGACCCGTTGTTGTCTTTGCTTTTCATTTATGATTTGCCTGAAGTAATTAATTTTTCTAATTGTTTGATGTTCGCGGATTTACAAAAGGACATTAATAGTTTAAATCGATGGTGTTCTCTCATTTCCCTGAACTTAAACATACAAACATGTTCTGTTATGTCTTTTTCTAGATCTGTTACACCCGTTATATATGAATATTAGCTGCTTACTATAAAATTAAATAGAGTAATAAGCCAGAAAAATTTAGGAGTAATTTTTGATATAACTAAGTTATGTTCTATAATAAATTCAAGAATTGACTCACCTCGTGGGTTGGCGTTTGTACTACCCCATTGTATATGATGCGAGTTAGCATCACATCCGATGATAAGGTCCCATCTTTCATCTCGAGCTTTATTGACAAGCTCCTTCGTCATTTCGTTGGGGGGATCATCGGTCCCATGTGGCATGTAAATTGATGCGAAGACGATTGGATAGCCATTCTGTCGTTCGCATTTTAAAGCGGTCTGGTCAATATTGCTGTGGGTGGATAAAAGAAATAGGTTAACCTGACTTTTAGCTACAATGCAAGTTCGAACTGTACATTCATTGTTCTTTGGAAAGGCATACGTTACCAGGTCTTTCGATCTAAGCCCTCGTATTTGACCTTGAACTACCCAAGGTTAAAAGTAACTATGTTAGTTTAACAGAGAACAAATTAAAACAAAACTCGAAAAGTTTTTGGAGATTTGTGAATTTAAAACGGAAGTCTATAGTGTCAGATTAATATTTGTTGGCAACTCCAATTCTATTACATATGATATTATATTATTCTTTTACTTACTTATTCATTATTGTTAGATTTAAGTTCAGTTTAAAAAATTCACTCTTTACCATAAGTCTGTTTGTCGACTTCTTCTTTCTTTCGGTTTCTTACAAAGGTTATGGGCCCAGACCACGCGAATCTTATCGTAGCTAAGTATTTATACAAATTTAAGATTTTCTATTTACTCCAAGTTAAATTTCTAAAAAATAATTTGATCAATATATGCAAGTGCGTTAGACGGAAAATTAGTTTGATTGATATCGAAATAAAATGTCTCGTTCGGCGATGCAAATAGGTAAACTCGACGGTGAAAATTTCACATCCTGGTCGGTCCAGATGCGAAGTTTACTTATTACATTAGATCATTGGAGTGTAATAGAAAACATCAAGAATGAACAACTTTCTCCTGCAGAATTAACAGCGTGGGACAGAACAGATGCCAAAGCCTTAGCTATGATAACGCTATGTGTTAGACCTTTGGAATTAATTCATTTAAAAGGTTGCAGTACTTTAAAAGCAGCCTGGAAATAATTAAATCTAACTTATAATGGCAAGGGACCTGCTCGTAAGGTTAATCTATTTAAAGAGTTGGTTATGTGTTCAGTTTAAACGTGATCAAAAATTTAGTAACCAAATCAACGAATTTTGTTCAATAATTGATGCCTTAAATGAAATTGATGTTAAACTGCCTGAGGATCTATTGAGCATTCTATTACTGTGTAGCTTACCCAAAGAAATGGAGAAATGCAGATGGACAGATCAAAAAATATAAAGCACGTTTAGTAGGACAAGGATGTTTCCAGAAACAAAACGTGGATTATTTTGAAACGTATGCACCGGTTAGGGTGTCCATCATATCTCTTTAAAAGAGAACATGTTCTCTTTTTTTGGTTAGATCTTTTTTACACTTTCTTATTCTCCAATAATCTATTTTTGTCCTCTTTTTTCATAAATATTTCTTTTTATTTTATTCCGATATTTTTGTAACTGATTTTTCCAGTGTAACCGGAACGTTCTGTGTTTATTTTGATTCAACTACAAAATTCAAACGACTCTATTACTTTTTAATAGGCAACAAGTCGTTGGCTGTCAAAAATGTCACACATTCGGATATATCCGCATAATTTTCTCTTTCACACTTCAAAAAAAGCCCTATCTATAGGACTTTTTAACAGACGGCTGCATTCTCATAATTCGTATAATCGACTCTTTGACTCCAGTTCACTTGATTTCAGAAAATAGTTTTTGTTTCTATGGATTTCAAAATAAAATTTGCTTGATTTGACAGATTCGAAAAAGGGCTATACAATTAAAAACGTGTTGAATAATTTTTCCGTTGCGGCAGCAAATAAGAGTCTTTTGCATAAAACTCGATGATTTTTGATGAAAGGTGAGTTAAATTTGCAATCAAATTGATATAACGGTTTGGTAATAAATCTATCGTTTTTATAGAAAATAATTGCAAAGGATGTATCATCTTCAGCTTCAACATAAAAAAAAAGTGCGTTTTTACGGATGATTTGCAAAAAAAATATCCATGTTTCAGGAAAGATGCAAAATCGAAATATGTCTTTTCTCAAATCTGAAACTGATTCAAAGAAAATAGAAGGATTTTTTGCTACAAAATCAAATTTAATTAAGGATAAAATTGCAGCTGAAGGAACATTAGCATTTCACACTTTGAAACACCACTTTAGTTTTCGTTCATCCGACTGTTCCACGAAAGTTTACAAAGCTATATTTGGAGACTCTGTATTAGCTAGACAGGTCACACCAAGATAAGAGCGATTTCCAACAATGTAATTGCACCGTATTGTATCGAAAAAGTGGTTAATGACGCTTTAAAAGCGCAATTTATACATGTGTCGACAGATGGTAGTAATCATGGAAATTTGAATTTTTTTTTTATTTTAATTCAATATTTTACCACTACAAGTGGTATTCAAACTTAACTTGTACACCAAGATGTTTTGCCAAATGAGAAATCTGAAACTATATCAAATTATATTTTCGATTGTTTGAGTAAATATAATCTTTTGAACAAATGTATTGCCTTTTCGGCAGATAACACCAATACGAACTTTGAAACTTAACACTAAAATAGGAACATCATTGATTGGAATTGGGTGTCCAGTCCATATTACTCATAATGCCTCAAAAGCTGGCCTCGATTGCATGGACATTGATGTCGAATCAATAGTTTTAAAAATTTTTAACTATTTTTCTATATACACTATCAGCTTTAAAAGAGTTTTGTGTGTTTGTTGAAATGACACAAAAAAATTTTTTAAGGCACTCCAGCACTCGTTGGCTGCCTTTATATCCTACAGTCAATCGTGTGCTTTAGATGTTTCCTGCTTTAAAAACTTATTTTGAAACAATTCCTAACTGCCCAAAAATGCTGCACACATTTTTTCAATCAGAATTGAGTGAAGCGTTTGTGTATTTTGTTCATTCAATAACGTATGTTTTTTACGAAAAATTAAAAGAATTTGAGACAGAAAAAACTCCTTTTTTAGAGATAATGACAATATGTAATGAATTGAAACTCATACTTAAAGAACGTAATGAAAATGCTTTTCTACCAATTAAAGTTATAGCAATAATCAACAGCATATTGCAAAATGGTCGTGTAACAGAAGCAAACAAGTTTAAGTCTGATTGCTTCAAATGCTATCAAATATCGTATGAGTACCTCGAAAAATGGACCCTTCAATTCGAAGAGTATTCATGTTTTTTCTTGTATGCAACTCAAATATAATTTAAAATGGGAGAATGTTGAAAACTCTTTAGCTTACCTGAATGCAAAGAAAGTACAAATTAATGATAGTAAATGTTTCAATGAGTTTTGTGAGCTACAAAACTTCTTAAAAGAAAATTCAAAAGAAAGGAGTTTTGAAAAATCACTTTCAAATGAAAAATGGATTAAATTTTTTCAAAGTTTAAAACATCCTGACCATTTTTCGGAACTGTCTAAGATTTCTGAGTTTTTTTTTACAATTCCTGGGCAAAATGCAAATGTAGAGAGAATATTTTCTCTAACAAACGCTCAATGGACAAAGAAGAGAAATAGATTAAAAATATCTACTGTTAAATCTATTCTCCGTGTCGTTTATAACAACAGAGATTTGTGATGTCAAGATTTTTACAAAAACCTTTTGAACGACAAAAACATTTTAAAGAAAATAAAAAAAAAGAAAAGTATCAAGATGATATTGAGGACGAAGAGGGTTGTTTTGAGCCAGTCCAAATCTAGTTGCATGGTAAAGCAACCTACTATTTAAAAACAATCTAGGAACCGCATTTTTAAATCTGTTTGTGATGCATATGAATTTTAAACAGACTGAATAGGGTGTACATTCTTAATATTATTTTGTTTTTGTTATGTTTTGTTATTTTTGTATTTATCTATTAAATTTTAAGTTCAACGTGAAAGTTCCTAAAAAAATGTAACTGTTACATGTTAATAAAATAATTTTTGTTCAACATTGTTTTTTTTTTGTTTCTCTATTTATGTCTCTTTTCTTTTTTCTGATGTTCTCTTTTTTTAAAGGTTTAAGAGGAAAATGTTCTCTTTTTTTTATACCCAGATGGACACCCTAGCAGCGGTTGTTAGACATCCTACCATTCGACTTATTTTGGCGCTGGCTGTGCAGAATAGACTTCTATTAAAACACATTGATATCGCAACCGCTTATCTTAACGGAAACTTAAAAAAGGAAGTTTATATGCGTCAGCCGGATATGTTTATAGACCAAAATCATCCCGAAAAAGTGTGCCAGCTCAAAAAATCTTTATATGGACTTAAACAAGCTGGAAGAGATTGGAATATGAAAATAAACGAGTCATTGTTAAACATTGGTTTTATTCGATGCAAAACAGATAGTTGTGTATACGTCTTACGAAATGAAAGTGAAATTAATATTATTGGATTCATCGGATGCAACTATGCGACGCGTTGCGGAAAATTTGAATAATCATGTTGAAGCAGTAGATCGTGGACCAATAAAATTTTATCTTTCAAAGGAAATCAAAAGAGATGGTCTACGAGGCAGTATAACTGTTCACCAGAAGCGGTAATTTTAAAGATTTGTTGTCATACTGGGGAATGGAAAATTGCAAACCAATAGCTTGTGGAACCATTTTAGAAAAGTGTACTAAGCAGGACTGCATTGCAACTAAAATCAAGAATTATCAATCACTTATGGGTGCACTTAACTATTTGGCGACAATTTCCTGGCCTGATATCATTCACGTTGTTTCTAAGCTGTCGCAATTTAGCTGCCATCCGCACCAAGATCATTTTATTGCTGCTAAGCACATACTTCGTTATTTAAGAAACGATTCAGAGGTTTGTTTGACTTATAATAATAATAATTCAGAGGTTTGTTTGACTTATAATAATAATAATTCAGAGGTTTGTTTGACTTATAATAATAATAATGGTTTAGTTTGTTATACAGATACTGATTGGGGCTCGGATGCAACTGACCGCAAGTTATACAGTGGTTATGTCGTTTATTTTGGTGGTGGTCCAGTCGCCTGGGAATCCAAGAAGCAGAATGTTATCGCACGATGGAAGCTGAATACATCGCCATGTGCCAAGGCACGAAGGAAGTAGTATTTCAACGGAGTTTGTGGACAGAAATAGGATTCATACAACATTCAGAAGATGCAACTACAATACATTGTGACAACCAAGGTACCAATTTCTTTTTAAAGAATGCTATCCAAAAACGCAGTAAGCACATTGATATTAAATACCATTATTTAAAAGATAAGTGTTTGCAAAATGAAGTATCGATTGCCTACATACCAAGTAACAATAACGTAGCTGATATTTTTACAAAATGCTTAAATAAAAGTAAACATATTGGCGCGAAATTATAGTCAGCCTAAGTTTAAGGAATTAACATTTTATGTATATGATGTGACCTTTGGTATATCAACTTTTTGAATTATTAAGTGGGCTTCAGGTCAAATAATGAAACAAAGTTAATTTGTGTTCGACGTTTCGTCCATGAATATAGACATCATCAGGAAAGATGTGCAATCTATATTTGCATACATAATTATTAGTTACAATTCACAATATATATTTAACATAAAGAAGAAGACTTACAAATATTACATTTACATTGCACTTTAAAATAAATATGTAAACTGAGCTTACAAGTAAAATCAAAATTTGATAATGAAATAAGAAACAAATAAAACACGTATTCTCCTTGATTGTAGTTGTTAGCGAGCTTTTTTCCCTCTTTTCCCTAACATGTGTTTGTATTGTGGGCTAACTCAACAACACATTTGGAAAAGATAATGCAACAGGATGTTGGTAAAACACATCCTTTATTTAAAACACTTGAAAAAACAAAATATAATTTCCATTGCAAAATTCTTAATATTTTGATATCTGCTAAACATCAGTGCATAACCTCCACGGTTAAGGGTGGGTCTTCCTCGTAAATGTAGGGTACTACGTGCACAAAACTTAATATATCTCCTACATTTGAAAAGATATTTTGATGAAATAAAATTTATTATTTAGTCCATGAACATATCTTAAAACATATGTCCTCAATTTTATGTTTTGTAAAAGTTTGTGCTTTTTAGGGAAGGAATTACACATTTTTTCCCCTTTATTTTGGCTGACTTATGCATCCCCTCAAGGGGCTCTCGTGTGATTTGTTTTTTTATTTTGTTGTTAATGTTTTTCAACTGTCAATGAATGTATGCTTTATGTAGGATAAAAAAAAAAAAAAAAAAAAAATTATTTGAGCTACAAAGTGGACGTAAGTTCACACTAATTTAAAGCTCGTTTATTGGCGCAGTTTCTTAAATTTTCAACGGAGCCAAACAATATTTTTTTTTTATAACAGAAAGTAGATACTTTATTTGAAACAAAACAAAAAATTATTTTTTTCCACTTTATACGTCTGAAAAACTTATATATACACAAACAATACTACTTTTTTCTTTCCCCCGTTGGGGCTGGCATGTTTTATTCTTAATATTTATTGTTTTTAATTTATTCGAATCTCTTATTATTTTTGTAAAATGTGCTGTAAATTGTTTTGCAATTTTATATTGTTTAGACGTAAAAATTTACAATTCAAAGTATCTATACACATGATAGTTTTCCCAGGTTGAAATGCCATGTACAACTTTATTATTATTTTTGTATTTTATTTCAATATTTTTTGCTAAAGTTCCAAGTGAAGAAAACAATATCACACGCATAAACAATTTTATATTTAATTTTGAAAAAGCATCTTTTTAACGATTTTGTTAATCAAAATACGCACACAACGATATTTAGTTCACGAAACTTCCGTCGAAAGAGAATATTATATTTTCGCTGTTCGCACTCTCTTTAGAATCAACTTTTTTTTTTTTTGGTGATACACAAAACACAAATGGTATGGTGAATGGTGTACATCAGCGTTGCCGCCGAGAAAAGAAAATTCCGTGTCACATTTTAAAAACTGCTTGCCATGAAAAAACTATAAATCTTCTGTTAAAAAAATAAAACTTTATTTCTGTAATTTATTATATAATTTTCCATCAATATTAAAGTAAGATATAGGCAATGATAAAGTGTGCGATATTGAAATGTTTCGTGCCACTGTGCCACAAGAAAAAATTGTCGTGTCAAAAAAGCACGATTGGTTAACTTCGGCAACGCAGGTGTACGTACGATTCGTAGGTATCGTCGTCGTCGCTGTCGTCCAAGTAGGTATATGATATTTTTGTTTTTTTTTCTACTTGGTTTTGGAAGGAAACTTATGGATGTGGGAATAATGCTGAAAAAGATTTTATTCGTTAATTATATAGAAATAGAGTCTCAGGGAATCGTCTATAAAATGAGTTAATCTTATCGAATCTTCAAGGTTGAGGTGTCAAAAGGAAGAAGAAATTGATCTATGTTTCTGTATCAGAATAATTGACGTAGGCACTTGGGCTTGGGCACTTCAATTTTTGTTTGCGATTAAACCTAAATTGGAGATACCTCCTCTTCTGTTATCCTACAACGGAAAGAAACAAAAATATTGAAGATGACCTCCTTTTTGGTGGTGTGGTTGGACACGATTAGTAAATTGTGAGATAGTGGGAAGAGGGAATGTGTATATTGCAATTGTATATCTATGTTCCTATTTTTATTTAGAAGCGATTTTTTTTTTCACTTCGCGTGTTGACGGACATGGAGTGGTAGGTAATTGCAAATAAGAATGTGTGTGACTGAAATGTCTTTGCGGGGCCTTTGGCATGTGCCGAGGGAAAGGGTATCATGATGACGATCTACGTAGGTACTCAGCCTGCAATGAAAATACTAATTTTTCTTCACTGGCACCTAAATAAAAGCATTAGGTAAAAATAAATCAGAAATGAAAATTATCAGATTTTACCTATTATTTTCCAAATTATTTGGGGTTGATTTTGTTGAAAAAATAAATGGAAAATAATTAAAAAAAATGCAATTTGAATGATTGAATTGTTGTTTGCCAAATAACTAATATACTTCAATCAAAATCTGTGAATGTTAAAAAGTAACTTGTTCACAAAGAGCCTCAGAAAAAAAATTTACAGGAAAATAACTGTGACCGCCGGCGGGTCAGATGCCATGTAACGGTTTTGTCAGGTGCTATGTGACCCATATGACATATTTTTTTTTCGAAACAAAACTTTGGAACAATTTAGAAGAGTCCTGGCACAATCTAGCACTGGTTTTTAAATTTGAAAATTCGAAAAAGGGAGCTCCCAGGAAGGCAAAATTGCTAAATTAGTGCAAAGGTTTTCGCTGTCTAAAACCTACAATTTTTAAGTAAAAAAAAAAAAAAAGATCAACACAAACCAGCACAAATGTAGCACAACCTGGTTCATTTGTCAAAAATTCAAATTTGAAAAAAGGGAGGCTAACTTCACACTTTCGTGAACATGTTTTTTGAGCTTTTTATCCACAGTTTCGATTTTTTTTTCAAAATAAAAAGAGAAAAAACTTCGTATTAGGGTACCACAACCTTGTAAAGTTTTTAAAAAATTTAAATTTGGAAAAATGGGGGGAAGCACCTAATTTCTGAAAATCACATTTTTGGATCTAGTTTTCGCAATTTTGAAAGTTTTCAAAATTCACCCCTTTGCAATAAACCCTAAAGTAATTTTCAAACAGGTCAAATAGTTATATTGACCTACCTCACACTTATCTTACATAAAGCTTCCTAAAAAAAACTATTTCAATGTACCTACCTACCTACATGTGTAACGTAAAAATAAAAATAAATGTTTTTCTTAGAAAAAGGTGGTTTTGGTTTTTTTTTTTAATTTCTTGAGAACGACATAAAATTTTTGCATCCGGTTTTCTTATTTAGACTTAAAATTAATAACAGCATTGAATTTTGAAATTAAAATTAGCACTTAATTACGTAAAATTTTGAAAAAAATGAATTTGAAATTTTTTTTTCAATTTTTTTTTTCAAAATTTTGACTTTGAAAATTAATATTTCAAAAACTATTTCTTAGAATAGATTTATTTAAACACAGAATGAAAGAAAAAGTTATTGGCTTTTCCTAAAAAACGTATCGCACAGCATTGTGAATGAAGCCGTTGATTTTAAATAATTTTTTTCCCATTTTAAGTCAGTTTTTTTCGAAAATTGCCCCTCCCGGCTAAACGGAGGGGAATAGACCACCCCCCTCCCATACGATTTTTTTCTTGTCTCAACGCAACCTACACGCCCTAGCATTTTGTCCCATTGCTCATGACTCACCCTGTATAAAACGAGCTGTTTTGGTGAACTTCTTTCCGCAATTTTGGGTTTTTAAGATTTTTTCAATTTTCCAAAATTTAAAACTTTCGGCTCCATTGTGTGAACCTGGTTCAATAAAAATCCAACAAAGAACTCCCAAGCAAGTCGGATAATTATTCAGCCGAGTTATCCGCGTACAAACAGACACCAATTAATTTGTATTTATATAGGTACCTATCTACATAGGTATATAGATTAGGTTATATTACACCTAGAGGTAGGTACCTACATCCAAGATGATACAAGTTCTAAAAACTCAGAGTTGGGCGATTTCGCATGTTTATTAACATACCTATGCCTCCCTGATTCCAAACATCAAAAAATGATCATAGGGCATACCTATATACATAACTAGGAATGTAAATGCTGCACGACTTTTCTGTTTGGTCATTTTTATTTTTATTCTGAAAACAAAATGTACATAGGTAGGTAGGTTTTCCCACGTGACAATAAAGTGACAATGTTTCAATTGCAAAACAAAAATATACAGTGTTGTGCTGTTGTTTGAAATCTGACAACAACAAAAATCGAAAGGAAATCTCAAATTTCGCACATTACAAATGAACAAGTTACCTTATTCTTCCAACATCCTTACTTGTAAACTCCAAAATTCACCCCTTTGCAATAAACCCTAAAGTAATTTTCAAACAGGTCAAATAGTTATATTGACCTACCTCACACTTATCTTACATAAAGCTTCCTAAAAAAAAACTATTTCAATGTACCTACCTACCTACATGTGTAACGTATATTTATGCATGTTCATTTGATGTGTCCTGACCTTCATCAAGATCTCGATCGAGTCACAAACGAGTTCACATTTTTTTGTTACTGTTTTTCCAGTTCCAGCAACAGCAAGTGAAATTGAAGAAAAAACAACTAAACGAAAAGAGAAAAAAAATGACTCACATTTTAGCTATACCTACTCATGTGTTTTGAAAAGAAAATTGAAAAATATCCCTTCACCCTTCCATAAACAGAAAGCATAGAACTCATCATTCCCATTCAAATCGAAAGGATGACAAAACAACAAACCCATTTTGAAAAGAGAACAAGAGTAGTTGAGCGTATCAAAAACAATAATGAAGAGAAAAGAATATCGCACTACCACATTGAAATACGTTTACATGAATTTTAAATTCTATTGTCATGAAGACCCACCCTTAATAAAATGACACAAATAGATCGCTCAGTAAAATCAATTTTGACAAAAAACGAGCTTTCAACTTTTCTCTTCTATGAAGAAACTCATGCTAAAAATATTAAAATGACACTTGACAAATCACATAACAAAAATGGTTTGTAAATAAACCCAGTGTTACCATACCAGATGATATTAAATACCTTTTGTCACTTGGTCCAAAATACGCACTTCCTAGTACGGTTCACTCCACTTCTAATACACTTTTCAAAATTATTGCTGATGGTGAGGAATGCATTCAAACCATCGTGAACAACGATGATAGAGAAAAAGCCCGTGCCATGTTTAAAACATATTAGACAACTGCATGGAAAAAAGAAAATTTAACGATTTCAACAAATATATAATGAACGTACTCAACGAAACAAAACTGTTTCTTAAAAAACATAAAGAAATATTTGTTGTTTCGGCCGATAAAGGAAACGTTACGTTAGTAATATACAAGTGTGACTATGAAGAGATAATGAAAATAATGATGGAAGACAGAAATGTATACTGGCCAATACGAACAGACCCAACAAACACACTTCAAGATATCAATAATGAATTTGTCAAACATCTATTTGATAGTAAAATTATTGACAATAGACAAAAACAAAACATGACGACGTACAATCCTGTAGCGCCCAGAATTCTTTGCGTGAAGTGATATTTATTAAAGATAAATAATCCACTTCTGCTACGATTGATATTTACAATTCTTTCACAACGTTGACCGGATAGCTGTTATAAACATCCGTCAAGTGTTAGAATTTCACGACGCACTCAAAGATCGTGGGATTGTAAACAATAATCATCTCAAAGATTATTAATCCAAATATTCACCCTAATGATCTGAGTCATAAACTGTTACGGCTACCTGTTTTACAGTAGCATCCTCCGACTCGACATATGCGAATGTCTACACAGAGTCGGCCTATTATATCCTGCTCGGCACACGACAGGCCAGAGATAGTATTCTATGAGCCCGTAACCACTGCTCGTGAATTTGCTTCACTCGCTTCACCCAGAGGGTTCCACCAGCCCAAACAGGTAGTCGAAGAAGTGATACTTGGTCCTAGACAGTGAACCAATTAAGGTTGTCTACGAGGTCGCTGCATTTGTTTGGCACAAATCAGTGCAAGGCTGAAAGGGAAACAAGAGGAAACGGTTAAAAGTTATTTAGAAATGGAAATGATCTATGACGACAAAAGGCAAATTACCTAATTTACTAATGGTAAATGGTTGTTGATGGTTTCCTGATTTTTGTGTGGGCGCAGGTAAACAAATGAATTTTTGTAATAGGTTTCCAGAGCCGGTTGTATGTTTTTTTGGGGTTCTGGGCTTAAAACAGTTTTTATTTTACTAGCTAGGCAGCGGGGTTGAAAAAAATTTCATTTATGTAAATAAATTTTAGAATTTTTGTTTGTTTTGATTTGATTTGGAATGTCATATCAAAAAGGAGGAACGAATTAATCAACCGCACCAATCTTCACGTATCGACGGTCGGTAAATTGGTTGAAATAGGTGAAAGGCAGATGGCGCTAGCCAGGCTAAGGGTCCCTTCAAACCTCTACCAGTCCGGTACGATCAACCGCGAGCGGGGGAGTACTTGGGGGGTAAGCTCCTCAAAATCTGGTGGGGTGAAGATGTGAAGGTAATGTACTTATTCTACGAACAGCGGAATAGGGAAAATTAAAGTAGGAGAACTATAGCGGGGTGTGTTAAAAGACATTTAGAAGGTTATGCGGTAAACGTGAAAAGACATTTCAAGGAGAAAGTGCGGGAAATATTAGTGTTCTCAAATAAGAAGGTAATAAAAAAAAGAAAACCTTTTTTTTTAAAGTAAAGTCAGTTTTTTTAATATATAGTGTTGGGATAGACTGGATACGGCAAAACAAAAAGAGAGGAAAAAATCTAGTGAATTCCTTTTAATATTTTAACTAAATAAGGGTGAGTTTTATTCATCAGTTTGTGATATAGTAATTCTAAAAAGAATATTTGTATAGGTTAGTGCGATTGGCAGTTCGGCAAGGAAGAAATCGGAACCGCCATAATTTTTTTGAGTGCTTGGCGCTAGTGATTTACAACAAAATAATCCACAATACTCAAATACGGAAGACGAAACGACGTGAATTTACCAACGCTCTCGTACAAAAAAAAATTCCCGCAAGTATATCCTTGTTATTAAAATTTTTTATTTTGAATTTTTTATATTGAAACTTACTGGCCATCTGATCCTAACAAAATACCAGACCTTATAGACTTTTTCGTGGCCAAAGGTATAAAGCGAAATCATGTAAGTGTTGTAGGTAGTTACGATCTTTCATCAGATCATACTCCAGCTATTTTATCACTGAGTGAAGTAGAAATAAAAGAAAAAAGTAATCCAAAGCTCGTGAATAAAAGAACAAATTGGGAGGAATTTAAAGTAAAACTGGAAAGTTTTATTGACCTTAGATCCCCAATGGAAACTAGTGAACAAATTGACCACGAAGTTGAACAATTTATTGCTGATGTGCAACAGGCTGCAGAAGAAAGCACGCCAACTATTTTGAACAGAAGAGAAACAGAAATAAAATACCCTGTAGAAATAACAGAGTTAATATTGGAAAAAAGAAGGGCTCGAAGAAAATGGCAAACTTCGAGATTTCCGGGCGATAAGAGAGTATTTAATCGACTAAATAACGAATTGAAAAAAAGAATCTATGAATTCTTTCTTTCTGAAATGATTCACTTAGCAGTTTTCTTGAAAGTTTGACGACGGATGCTTCTACTGATTACTCACTGTGGGAAGCTACCAAACGTCTGAATAGACCGCAACAACAAAATCCGCCCATCAAAGCACAAGACGGAAAATGGACTGCAAATCCGAAACAAAAAGCTGACCTCTTCGCAGATCATCTCTCGAATGTCTTTAAGCCGTTTCCACAAAGTGCAGGGGCAAATAACTTACAATTTGTTAATAAAAATGATGACTTAGAAATTCAGTTAGTAAGGCTCAAAGAAGCAAAAAGCATGTGCCATCACAAGTTATCAAATGTGTCAACGAACACGAGCGTCAATTTCGAGAACCCTGACACTGTCCAGACGGTGGTCCCATTAGCCACCTTAAAGACGATTCAGTGTTTCAAGAAACAAGACGAACAAAAAATCTACCTGGGGTTTTTTCTTATACACAGTGGGACTATACCAACGACAGATGTCTAGAAAAGATTTTCATAATACTAACTCTGATGAGATAAATACTGTGCGGCCAGTATTATCTTCTTCAAAGAACATCTATTAAAAGCATCGTGAGACACTATCAAAGAACGACAAAAATCATCACGGGAAAATCCAATTGGAAAACAAATTCAGCAATCTGTTGGAGTCACCTCTAGGCAGATCATCAATTCAACATATATCATGTATAGCAACATACACGGAGGTATCATTTTTATAACCATTATTAATTTATCTTTTTGACTAGTAGAAAATTTTAGAAACTTATAGTAGTTATCGTAGGTATGAAAGGGATCTGTTTATGCTATTTGTAGAAAGAAACAATAAAATCGTATTACCCTTCTTTTTACTCCCCATGAACGAAGTATCTTCAAAAATAAATAAAAATAAAAAAAAAAGATACAAATTCGTTTGTGAAATATAATAAAGTCCTCGAATAATTTTTGACCTAGGTACTGCCAAAAATAAATATAACTATAAAATTACCATTTCAATATAAA
This sequence comes from Baccha elongata, assembly GCA_951217065.1. NCBI lineage: Eukaryota > Metazoa > Arthropoda > Insecta > Diptera > Syrphidae > Baccha > Baccha elongata. Next base: position 1,142,483 of record CATNUY010000229.1, on the reverse strand, counting down.
ATTTTGAAAATAAACCAATTATAAAAATCTTATTATAAAGAAACTATGGGGTACGATTACGATTCATTTTTTTATTAATGAAGAAAATTCTCGTTGTTGAACAATTACGAACTATGTATAATGATTCTGTGAGAACCTCGAGTTGTTAAAAATAATATTCGATCTCTCGTTAAAATTATAAAACAATATAAGAGTAAAAATTACTTATGAGAAGGTGTTTCGTATACACGATACCTACTTACGTTCGGTTTAAGTTTTTTTTTTTTTGCACGAATGAGTTCTGAAAAGACAAAATTGAAATAATATTGAATAGAGTAATTTACGCATAATCGGTCAATTACCTAAGTGAAAAATAATCCGAACTTTTGAAAGTTTTAAAACATTTTGTTTTGTCCTGGTGAAATATCCATATATAGTGATACGTACTCAAGATTGCAAATAACCTTCAACAATAAAAAAAGTAAAAATAAAAACTTGTGTATGAAGTTCATTGAAATCACGAATAGAGGTTTTTGTAACTTACTATAGTGCCTATGAGCGATTTGAGTCAACTTCAAATAAAATCTAAAGTTGTGTTGCTGAAATAAAAAGAAATTTAAAAGTAAATATTTTGATGTGATAAATGAGTGTGTAAATGATTTCAACTTTTCATATCCAAAAGTTAAAGTCAAGTACAAACTTAACAATTTTGATTAATGAGTACCTACCACTGTTGAGGGTTATATAGTTGACATTTTTTTTTTGAATCGATTTATAGACTAACTTTTTTTTATTTCTCGATGCAATGACTTCGCGTTTTGGGTTTAGAATATTTTTGTCAACGGAAAAACAAAATTTTACAAAAAATTAATTTTCTACGAACAAAAGATACGAAATAATTTCTGTTGGTGAAACCAAATTATTAAGATATACGTACACTGTTTCCATCCTTAACTACAGTGGGAATCCTGAAATCTGCAAAGAACAAAAAATTTAGCAAACATAATAAAATACTTAAAGATAACGTACAATAAACTGAAAATTAATAGTTCAAACCTAACTATTTGGTTTTGTACTAAGTAGGGTGCACCTTCCTTCGTCGAACCTTTTAGGCAATATTCAGGAATTCAAAACTAATGTGCACCGACACCTCCTTTCAACCCCTCTCTCCCTTTCCTAGTGCTCACACTGTGTCTACATAATAAGGGTAGTATCATCCCTTTGAGTGTGCGCTCATCATAAAAAAAAAAAAAAAAAAAAAAAAAATATGATATTCTGTATAGATATTTTATATTGACTTTTTATATTGATTTAAATTAAATTTTTTTTTTAAATAAACTAACCAAATTTTTTTCCAGCTAAGGTATGGTTTGAATGTACCTGCCACATTCCACAATTTTAAATTTTTGATTAAAACTTGATTTGAATAATTTTAATAATTTCTTCTTTGGAAATTTCGGGTGGGAAATATTTGATACAGTGGAGACGTCCTACGTAATCTATCTTTTTAAATAAATTTTTGTTGATGTTTAATAACTTTTGTCATTCTGACATTAGAAATTTTTAAGTCGCGATATAGGTACACACCTATCGTTATATAGCTCGGTTAAATTTACTAATATTGATTAGTCGCGGACCTGAGAATCGGTTCTCCATTTGATCTTGGCTCTAGAACGACGACCTTATCTAATATTAAGAAATTAATATAGAGATAAGTAGCCATACGAAGGTCAAACGGAAATATATGATTCATTTGATAGATTTGTTGATTCGTGTTAGGCTTTCTTACGACAAAGCGATTGCTCACCGGGGTGAACCGTTATACAACGTAGTAGAGGGATAGTGTTTTAATACGCCAATCCTCATTTAGTAGTTTGTTTTCAACAAAAGCAAAAATTTGTTTTCGCTTCTGTTTGAAAAGAATTAACCTCGGTGAAGTTTTTTTTTGAGTCAGAGGAACAATTTTTGTTGTGGTCCAGAAGTTCAGTACGAAGTTTTGCTTATTGAATGACAGGTTCTCACATTTTATGTTTTCGAGCAATAAAGATAAAGATAATATAGTAAAAGATAATAAATTTCAATTTGATAAATTTATGAAGAAATACAAGTAAGATTTTATTATTATTAGTTTTAGTCTTAAAGTATCTTATCAAAGATAGTTAGGAGTTATAAGTTAAGGATAAAAATACACTTTTGTTAGAATTAAGTATTCTGAAATAAAAATGTTAATAGGTTAATGAAATTCATTCGTTTTGACTTTTGATCAATATTTTTATTTTATTTGTGTTGAAGTTCGATGAAGTCTATGGGAAGTTTATTCTTTTGAAGAGAGATAATTCCAGATAACATGGACGTTTAGAAGCCAAAGTGAAGAGACGTGGCTGGAGCCATCCGAACGTGAGAGTAGCAGCGGTCACGAACCAAACGAACACAACATGTAAGAACAAAACCTAAATTCCATTCCATACTTCTCAAATACTTATACGATCGCGGGATATTTCTATATCAACTCAGTACCAGTAGAAATATCATTGGGTGGTGTCCTTAATGGACTAGTCTCCATTAATGTCACCTAGGTAGGGAAGTTAGGTACTAGGGGGAGTCATCGTCTTCCGATTCTCCCACCACATTAGGGTCCTAGTAAACTTTAAGGATGAAATAGGACATAGGAGGGTAGGGTTAGGCAAATCCTTCGAGATTAAAACATCCCAATCTCGACTTTTCTGTCGACAAACGTGCTTCCATCTTTACTTTCATCATTTTTTTCAAGTTTAGTCTGGAGACTCATCAATCTACTCGGCCCCTTTGCTTTTTAGCATAGCATTCTTTAAACTTAACAGAGTCAACAGTCAACAAGACTCCAGGTCTAGCAAATGTGACACCGACTATCACTCCTGCAGCACCAACCACTTCCCTGTGCCGACGAGTGCGGCCCCGGCGAACTTGCAGACCTGAAGCAGCGGTGTGGTGATAGTCACCCTATCTATCCAGGCTTGGACGTGCCCAATCTAATGAGAAGGTACTATAAGTTGATAGGATGGATAGGTTTCGGATCCAGTATTGAAGAATGGATTTAGCTAAGGTCTTTTGGGAGAATATTTTTAATCTACTAAACGCAATAGATAGAGGAATTAAAAACTCTTCAGAAACTTAAAACTTCTTCTCAGGCGCCTTTTCTTTATCGATCTCGTCAATCTGAAGTCAGATCAACTTTCCTCGAGAGGATCGAAGATGGGTGGAGACTCATCTAAGACTTCTTGAAGACCATCTGACTACGCCTAGATTATAAATCAGACGTAAGGTTTAATAATCCGTGGTGTCTTTGAAAATAAGTATATACCAGCTACATACTGGAAGAGATACTCTGTTGTAGGAAGGGGAGGGGAGTGATCCTCTGTACCATCGTCTGCTAAGCAGTAGATGATGATCAACAGCATCACTTCGTACTTTTCTTTTTGTAATCGACTATTCTCTCAATTTTTTTATGGAATAGGATCCTTCTTTTTTTTGGAATTTTCTTCCGCTACAACAACAGATAAGGCAGCATAGGGATAAGGTTTAATTATAGCGTATGGAAGTACTTGAACTAGTCATGTCCAGTGTTCAGGTTTCTTTTCGATTTCATTTTGGATTGGTAACTTCCGTCTACACTTTTAACCAATCCCAATTTCCGGCTAAGTTTTTGCAATAATAATTTTAATTCATATTCGGGATTTTGAAAATTCAAATTTAATCATCTCATCTATAATTCCTTATCATATTGATTAATATAATCTCGAGTATGGACTAAAAATTATTTTTTTTCTGTTTTGTAGCGGGACCATCCAACTACCTCCCGTTTCATAATGGCGCTTAACGTGCGGCAGCGAAATCTCACAAGCGCGGAATTTTTCGCAAATACGAAATTTCCGAATCAAAGTTTCTTTGTCTGATTTGGAAGTCTCGGTCCCATGGGCGCGGGGTTGGTTTAGTGAAGCTTTTTTTTACCTCCCGTTACATAATGGCGCCCAACGTGGGGCTGCGAAATTTCGCAGAGGCGGAAATTTTCGCAAAGACGAAATTCATAAACTTTGTCTAGTAAGTCTTTGGGTTTCGGTCCCATGGGCGCGGGGTTGGTTTAGTGAAGTTTTTTTTTTGTTTCCCGTTTCATAATGGCGCCCATACGTGTGGGACCCGAGTGAAGATTAAGTAGATGATAGTTGAAAATTTGATAGAATGTTTTTTTTTTTGTTTACATTCGAAGTGTAGTAGTTTTGGTGTTGTAGTAAAGTAGTTCGAGCGTCATTTTGAACCAATCAAGTCAGTTTCGATTTTTTTATGGAGTTGGTGATGTTAATGAGATTTAACACCGGATGGTTTTTGACTTAAGTGTCGACCGGTAATTAGTCGAACCAGTTCCTGATCACGTCTGTAGCGACAACCTGTCAAAACTCCACTCCACTCTCTTAACATTTGGCGAATAAGTTTCAGTAAGATTAGCTTACATAGGGATGTCCGTATTGGATATGTATTTAGTCCAGTAGTCCGTTGCTTCTCATGAAAACCAATCCAAACCCTGAAACAAATATCTTTTTAAAAACTGTTTAGTTGTTTGCAACTACGTCCGGTGAATAGTTGAACACAATTCATGTTCACGTCTGCAGCGCAAGCCAAATGACGACGGCTAAACGAAAGATTTACAAATTTCAAACTACAAATATTAATAAAAGAATTTTATGATTTCACTACACATCAAAGGTATAATTTAGAAGTTTATTGAGCAGATTATGTTAGTAAGTTTAGTTAAACGTTTCTGGTCTGATGTCCGCTAGGGGATGTTAACTACTTCCTTAGGTCAGTAGCAGCAGAAAGAAATCAAGACCAAACTAATTTAATAGATGAAACTTAATAGATTTTCACGATTTTGTTAATAAGACAGATAAAGATTTTTTTTTGTGTATATTGAGAATTATGGAATGAGGTATATGTTGTTGTGGAGTTGCTCTTGAAGCGTTGGGATACTTCAGTCGCGTCTCCGAGCTACAATGAATTAAGAAAAAAGTTAAGAGATTAAGTCAAAAATTTAAGTAAATTTTTTTTTTTGGAAAAATTTAAGCTTTTTGAGATTTAGTATTTAGTATGCCTGGTGGCAAAATTAGTATTTAGATTTAGTATGCCTGGTGGCGAATTTAGTATTTAGTTTTGGGATCAAGTTTAGTATGTCTGGTGACAAATTCAGTATTTAGTATTTTTGAGTATTCAGTTTATGCCTGGTGGCACTTTTAGATTTAGTAATTCAGTTTTGGTTTTAGATTTAGTAATTCAGTTTTGGTTTTAGATTTAGCTATTTAGTTTTGATAGATTTAGTATTTTTTTTTGGTGGAGGAAAATTTTTTTTTGTTTCAACAAAAAAATTTAAGTTTGGTATTTAGATAAGTTTTATTTTTGGAAATTTAGAAATTTTGAAGATTAGAGTTTTGTGAATTTTAGAGATTTGGGTATTTTAGAGATTTGGGAATTTTAGAGATTTGTAAAATTTAGAGAGGGTTTACCCTAAGAAAAAGTAGGTTAAGATAGTTAGTAAGCATAGGTAGTAAGTATAGAAATTAAGAGTTAGTTAATAAGTTTTAGGTAGTAAGAGATAGTTGGTAAGGTTAGAAATAAGATTTGAAGAAATAGTTTTTGTCTTTATATATTTAGATAGTAGGATTTAGTTAATAGTTAAGTTTTTTTGTTGAAGTTAGGTAGTAAGCATAGATAAGTAAGGAAAAATTTTGTAAAATCTTAAAGATTTAGTTAAGTTTATAAAGTAGGGAGCAAGTACATTTTTTGTAAATTTTTTTTTTATTTTTGATTCAGAAGTTAAAATCTTTCGTTAATTCAAGAACCTTTTCTTTATTGTGATAACTTTGTGAAACGCAAAAATGGTCAACAACAAAAACAAAAACGGTTTATCGACGTCGAAGAACAAGGGAGGCAGACCTCCTAAATTACCAAGTAGACCACACCGACCAGCGACTCCAGAACCACACGACACACGTTATCGCAAAAACCATGACATATTTCATAATATGACCATGGACAATAATGCTGTGGCGGACATGAGTCAGGTCGAAGATACAGCTGGTCCTTCAAATGTTGAACGAGTCAATGGTGAGGAAGCACATGTGGTTGATCTGGAGGAACAACTAACTCTAAGAGAAAGTCCAGAGGAACCTCTGAACCAACAATCAGATAGATCGAAAGACTACATAAAGGAAGTAGCTTTGGCAACAATTGGCCTCAGTAGAGCAGAGGATCGCAAAAAATTGCAAGAAACACTAGCGCACAGTCAAGCCCAGGTTCTGGAAAGAGTGGACTAAGCTGTTAAAAACGCCTTAACCCAAATGAGCGTACTATCACGACTAGCAGCAGCAGCTGTACCTTTATGTGACTTACCTACACCAGACACTCGTATCTACAGCGATAGAAGAGAACCGATCCCAGATGTTACAAATAGAAACAACACTCAAGAAACACCTAGAGAAAGACCTAGAGAATTACCTAGAGAAATACCACAAGAAAGACTTAGAGAAGCGACAGAGAAGTAATGGCACTCCACCTAGAGTTGATACCAATCGAAACAACCTACCGGAATTCCCTAGAGAGTGGCCAAGACGAAACTTATCTCCGCCTAGAGCTGAACCTTCTCGAAGATATGACCCTAGTTTTTATGAAAGATTGGACCAAATTCAGTTTGACAACACGTCAGTAAATCGGAATGTGAGAGCTCCAGTACCTTCACCAGCAACATCTTTTATTCGTTCTCCACATTACCACAAATGGGGCATAGTATACAATGCTAAGAACATGCCAGTGGATGAATTCCTTTTCCGACTTGATCGGGTAAAGGATAGTTACGGCGTGACTTGGGAAGAAATGGTGGCAAATTTCCACCATTTCGTAAGCGGGACTGTTGAAGTATGGTACTGGATGTATCTCAAAAATAACCCTTATTCTTCTTGGGCAGCATTGAAATTGGCGATAATCGAACAGTATCGAGGGCTGGAAATGGATTCGGAATTATTGAGACAGATGGCCGAGAGGAAACAAGCTCAAGGCGAAAGCTTTGACTCGTTTTACGATGCTTTCTTGAAAATCAACTCTCGAATGAAGAATCCAAGGCCAAATGAAGAAATAGCTGAGATTATAAAACAAAATGTACGAAGACGTATGGGAGAACTCCTGTTGACTTTCAAATCGACTAGACTTGCGGACTTGGTATTTACTTGTAGGGACATGAAGCGATATTTGGCTCAATACGATCCAATAAGAGCGAGAGCACCCCCGATATACAACAATTCACCAAGAAAGCAAGTCCACGAGATTGAAATTCAAACGGATTTTCAACCAACTGAAATGTCAACTGCTATAGAAGCTTTTCATCGTGAAAGGAATCGAGATGCAAAACCTAATTTCGAAAACGCTAAGTGTTGGAATTGTCTCAAATCTGGTCATCTATTTCGAGATTGTGACGATTTGCAACGAAGAATCTTTTGTTATCGTTGTGGTAAGCCTGATGTGTTATCACCAAATTGTAAGTCGTGTTCGGGAAACCCGACAAAGAGCCAACATTCGTCCGAGAGGGAGTTGGCCAGGATGGGCAACTCGGGGAGTCCGTTGTAAAATTAAACGAAACCGATAAAATAACAATATTGCAAAACCATGATACGAATATTAAAAATTTACCATCTATTACTTCTAAAATCCCTAGGCTTAGACCTTTAAAGTCTTTACACCAAAGACAGATTGAATATGACATTGCTAAAAAGCGTATTTATACGTACCCAAATCACTTGAAAAATAGAATCTTTACGAGCTAAATTTAGAAATAAAAGAAAACCTTACAAAGTTGTTTCATCAACTAAGTTGTCCAATTATAAGGACGATCTCCGTCCTTACGTCCAGGTAGAATTATTTAATGAAGAATGGTATGGTTTGCTCGACTCAGGAGCAAGCGTTAGTTGTCTTGGTAAAGGAGCATTAGAATTTCTAGAAAATAAAAACATCTCGTTTCAAAAGTTCTCTACGAATATATCTACAGCTGATGGAAAACAACAACCAGTAGTAGGAGTAGTTAAAACTAGAGTTTCTTTCAACAGCAAATCCCATGTCATTGATTTATTCATAGTGCCTACCTTCACTCAAAAACTTTACTTAGGAGTAAATTTTTGTGCCTTATTCGAAATAGCGCCCCATATTATACCGTTCAATAATACAATTTCTGAGATAGCTTTAGAGAAACCCAAATTCTCTGAGTGTGAGCTAACTACAGAACAGTCCGTCGTGTTGAAACACACAATAAAACTTTTTCCGTCATTCGCTGAGCAAGGACTCGGGCGAACTCACCTTATGGAACACGTGATAGATACCGGCGATGCGTTGCCTATTAAGCAACGAAATTATCCTATCTCTCCAGCAATACAAGCCTTGGTGTACGCCGAATTAGACCGCATGATTTCTTTGGGAGTGATCGAAGAAAGTTCAAGCCCATGGTCCTCACCGGTTGTGTTGGTAAGGAAATCTGGAAAAAATCGTATGTGCTTGGACTTTCGGAAAGTCAATTCCGTTACAAAGAAGGATGCGAGTCCGATTGGGCATATAGAAGGATTGTTAGCACGCCTTTCAGAAACACACTATATTTCTAGCGTGGATCTGAGAGATGCATACTGGCAAGTACCGTTGGAGGAGATGTCAAGGGAGAAAACAGCTTTTTCCATACCAGGTCGTCCGCTATATCAGTTTAGGGTGATGCCGTTCGGGCTCTCCAACGCTGCTCAGAGTCTGACAAATTTGATGAATAAAGTTATTCCGTCCGTCTTTAGAGATCAAGTCTTTATTTATTAAGATGACCTGTTGGTCATCTCTAAATCATTCGATGAACACATTTCAGTTTTAAAAGTTGTAGAAGAGAGGCTAAGCGAGGCAGGACTCACTATAAATGTTGAAAAGTCGCGTTTCTGTTTCGAAGAGCTTCAGGATCTAGGATACGTCGTAGGGCGTGGCTGCCTCAAAGCAGACCCGTTCAAAATATCTGCAATTTTAGATTTCCCGGTACCAACGACTGTACGTCAAGTACGTCGATTCCTTGGAATGGCTGGTTGGTACGTTGATATTTGATTTATCGAGAATTTTTCTGAGGTAGCTGGACCGATGTCCGATACTCTTAAGAAAGGAAGCAATTTCGTGTTTAAGGAACAGGCGTTAGAAGCATTTAATAAACTTAAAAAGGTTTTAACTTCGGCGCCAGTTCTCCGCAATCCTGATTTCGGTAAGCAGTTTGTAATTTTGTGCGATGCTTCAGCCACCGGAATCGGTTGTGTATTGTGTCAAAGAGATGAGACTGGCGCAGAGTATCCAATTTATTATTACTCGCAAAAGTTAAACAGTGCTCAGCGTAACTATTCAGTCACTGAACGTGAATGTCTCGCAGCCGTAAAAGGCATTTATAAATTTAGGCCCTATATTGAAGGATACAGGTTCTTGGTGATCACTGATCATGCGAGCCTGAGATGGTTGATGAGTCTTAAGGACCCAACCCGACATTTAGCTCGTTGGAGTTTGAAGCTTCGAATTTTCGGTGGAACATAGAAAAAGAACTTTGAACGTCGTGCCTGATGCCCTGTCAAGGATGCATGAAGTGGAAGCATTACGTTTGAATTCATTGGAAATGTCCAGCGAAAGTTCGAATCCACCTGAAGCGTTGCACATTGATCTGAAAGATCCATCTCTTAAGTCGGAAGAATATCTTCAAGTCATAAAATACATTGGTGACAATAAAGAACGTCTTCCTGACTTACAGGTATCTGATGGTTTCATTTATAAGAAGGTCAGACACGCAACGGGGAACCCAATCCAGGATGATTTAGCCTGGAAGCTATGGATTCCATCGCAGCTATGCGAAAAGTTGATAATTTCGGCTCATTGTCCACCTCAGGCAGCGCGTGATGGTATCACCAAGACCCTGCATCGCCTTCGCAACCAATTTTTCTGGCCAACAATGGCATCTCAAGTAAAGTTGTTCGTAAACAATTGCGAAATTTGTAAGACAACAAAAGCACCAAACTCTGTTTTAAGAACAGAAATGGGTAAAAGTTTTCAAGTAGAAAGACCTTACCAGCATATGTACATAGACTTTCTAGGTCCATATCCCAGGTCTAGAAGAGGCAATACCTTTATTCTTATTGCGTTAGATCAGCTAACCAAGTTCGTTTTTATTAAACCTTTAAAGAAGGCAACTACTTCAGAAGTAGTCAAATTTCTGTTGGATGATATTTTTCTAATATTTGGAGTACCAGAGAGTTTGTTATCGGACAATGGCTCACAATTTATAAACAACGATTTCAAAACTTTCTTAAACAATTTCGGCATAAATCATATAAGGACAGCAGCTTATTCACCACAAGCCAACGCAAGCGAAAGAGTAAACCGCTCAATTCGAGCATGGAGCAGATTATGCTTTATTAAAGAAATTAGGGGGACTTAATCAGTCTGAGATAGACTGGTTGCCAAAGACCGCAAGAATGAATATTCTGCATTCATACCTAAAGACTGCTCTCAACCAAGCGCACGACAATTACGAAAAGGTTTACAATCTTCGAAGTCGAGTTATAACGTTTGATGTAGGCGACGATGTTTTCCGTCGAAATTTTGTCCTGAGCGACGCAAGCAAGCACCGAAATGTGAAGTTGTGTCCAAAATTCATTAAGACTAAAGTCATTCAAATAGTGGGAAACAATCTCTATAAGGTAAAAGATTCAAATGGATTCGAGTCCGTAGTTCATACGAAGGATCTTCCTAAATAAAACAAAATTAAGAGTCATCGACAATTTTTTTTTGCGTAATTTATTTTTTTTCTTGCTTTGATAAGTGTCATAGCCAGGTGCTAAGCCTGTGCATGAGACGCAGAAGGGTCGTGGGTAGCAATCCAATCCAGTAAGAGTACAATAGCGTACTGATTAAAAATCTAGACATAGAAAATTTTCTTTTCCATCGTCATAGCACCAGCTTACGCAAGGTACTATGAAGATGTTTTGTAGGAAAATTACCAACTCATCTCGACAGTGTTCAACACTTATAACATTTTTCGAATAAATATTCATTCACCTAGACTTGTGAACCAAGTCGAAAATTTTTTGCTAAAAATTCAATACAAACTTTTGGTTCGTAGTAACCTAGTAGTTCAGACACACACTCAGTAATTTTAGCTTATATCGCAACCTTTGTTTATTTCGAATACTCCTCAAATAAATTCATCCCTGTCCAATCAGCTGTGCTAATATTGTGGATTGGAAAGTATGTCCAAATGATAAAGGAGAAACATTAAGAGCGCCAAAAATCTGCTCCACCCCATGTCCAATAGGACAGAGTGAAGTTGAGATTGTTAGCGTGGGGTAAACAATTCCAGAAGTAGAACGATGAACAAGATGGGGGCCGCCATGAGTGACTTCCATCAACTAACATGAAAACATTCAGAAAAATATATGGAAAAGTTGTGACGGAGTAAAAAGACTATAATCACATGAAAAAAAAAGAAGTAGTTTGGGAATATCGGGAATGAAAAGAATTTATCCTAATGGCAATTTAGAAAGAAAAGAGGAAAGTTCATTCAAATATGAGAATTTGATAATCGAACGGATAGGCAGTTCTGCTAGGCAAACGTATTCAGAAAATCACTTAAGTCCGTTCAAGCAATTTTGTAGAACCCTTCTTACTGAGAAAGAATTTTTGTGTTGAAAGAAATGTCATAAAATCGAATAAAAGAAATTGTTGGCATCAACAAAAATTTCTATCCAGCGGAATAAAGAAGGTAAAATGATATTTGGATTAGAAAAATCAGTCATCTTGAACAAGTTAGGCCATCGAGAAATAAAAAAAGAAGAAAGAAAAGTTAAAGTCACCTACCGTACCAAAATGTCATTCATAGAAGTATAAAAAAATATTGTTTTGTTGATAGTTCGATTCCTGACTACTTGTTCCATCTCGAAAAACATTGAAAAAGAACTTCAAAAGTCTGTGACCCACCTGTCCGAAGTTTTATAAACCAAAAAAATAAAATAAAGTAATATTTATCAGTCCTAAACGGAATAAATAGATAAAATCAGTTCAACATACTTACGCACCAATTATGATCTTTGTTAAAAGAAAATCAAAAATAGTTCAAAATTTTTTTTTCTTATATTAAAATATTTCCATCGACTTCAGTCAAATATAGACAAATCCTTAATTTTTTTTAAAATAAAAACAAAGACTCTGCGTCAACTTAATTAAATAATACATTTCATTCATTAAAATCGATTGTCTAATCGATTAGATTAGTTTACACACACCATACAACTTAATCCGATAGGCGGCGTAAAAATATTTGCTAAAAAAATTAGCTAAACACATTCATCTCCAAATGACGTAATCAATTTAGCATGGAGCATACATTTTTCTCTTAAAAGATCTATCCATAGGAACGAAATGGAAATTTGAATACTCACGGTGGAGCAAAGACGCGAAACGATTTTAGTAAGTGTCTATTCAATTTTCATCCGCGCCCCAATCAGTTCGAGAAAAGGAAAAAAAAAGTAAGAAGCAAAAAAATAAGAAATATAGTCTAAGTAAAGAATTAAAAGTACCAAAGTTGAGTTTTACAAAGAAAAATTATAGTAAATATTAACGTTGTGAATAATCACGAGAAAAAAAGCTGAAAATATAATTGAATTCGAGTAAGTACCAGCACAAGGGTTGAAGTACGAATTCAGAATTCGGAAGCAACCGTGCAAATTTTTTTCTTAATAGTTTCTATAAATCTGCTAGGTAGCATAAAATAATAATTCATGTCTCAAGATTCTTGTCATCTGATTAAGGGTGGATTGGACAAAAAAGTTAATTTTTGCGAAAGTCCTCAGAAATCCGAACTCGTGTCCGACCAAAAAAAAAATTACTTTGACACGAGTATCGATTTCAGACGGACAAATCGAGGGAATATCAGGAAATCTGATAAGCATCCCTAATTCAGACTCACCTCATACACCAACCAGAAAATTTAGTTGACAGATTATTGAGAAAAATTGAGATTTTGTTGAGTCTCGTGGCGAAAACGAGCTCATACCAATACAAACGTCTCAAATCTTTGAGTGAAAAGCCCTAAAAAGAAATGATCTCTTCAGCAAAATTGTTAAACCAGGTAATTTTAGATTAAAATTTGATGATTTTCAATGCGCACATAAATATGAAAAATTAAAAAAAAATGTTAAATACATAGTTTTTCTTATGAATAATGGTTCATATAAAAGACCAAAATTCATAGCGTCACACAATTTAGAGAAAAAGTAATAATTTTGATTGAAAAAGAAATTCTAATCTCATTAGTAGCTAGTTGAATACTTAAATAGGTAGCAATACTAATTCTTTTGTATATAACAGGTAGATCCTTGTACGTCAACGCGTGTCAACGAACACGAGCGTCAATTTCGAGAACCCTGACATTGTCCAGACGGTGGTCCCATTAGCCACCTTAAAGACTATTCAGTGTTTCAAGAAACAAGACGAACAAAAAATCTACCTGGGTTTTTTTTTATACACAGTGGGACTATACCAACAACAGATGTCTAGAAAAGATTTTCATAATACTAACTCTGATGAGATAAATACTGTGCGGCCAGTATTATCTTCTTCAAAGAACATCTATTAAAAGCATCGTGAGACACTATCAAAGAACGACAAAAATCATCACGGGAAAATCCAATTGGAAAACAAACCTCTAGGCAGATCATTAATTCAACATATATCATGTATAGTAACATACATGGAGGTATCATTTTTATAACCATTATTAATTTATCTTTTTGACTAGTAGAAAATTTTAGAAACTTATAGTAGTTATCGTAGGTATGATAGGGATCTGTTTATGCTATTAGTAGAAAGAAACAATAAAATCGTATTACCTTTCTTTTTACTCCCCATGAACGAAGTATCTTCAAAAATAAATAAAAATAAAAAAAAAAGATACAAATTCGTTTGTGAAATATAATAAAGTCCTCTAATAATTTTTGACCTAGGTACTGCCAAAAATAAATATAACTATAAAATTACCATTTCAATATAAAATTTTGAAAATAAACCAATTATAAAAATCTTATTATAAAGAAACTATGGGGTACGATTACGATACATTTTTTATTAATGAAGAAAATTCTCGTTGTTGAACAATTACGAACTATGTATAATGATTCTGTGAGAACCTCGAGTTGTTAAAAATAATATTCGATCTCTCGTTAAAATTATAAAACAATATAAGAGTAAAAATTACTTATGAGAAGGTGTTTCGTATACACGATACCTACTAACGTTCGGTTTAAGTTTTTTTTTTGCACGAATGAGTTCTGAAAAGACAAAATTGAAATAATATTGAATAGAGTAATTTACGCATAATCGGTCACTTACCTAAGTGAAAAATAATCCGAACTTTTGAAAGTTTTAAGACATTTTGTTTTGTCCTGGTGAAATATCCATATATAGTGATACGTACTCAAGGGTGCAAATAACCTTCAACAATAAAAAAAGTAAAAATAAAAACTTGTGTATGAAGTTCATTGAAATCACGAATAGAGGTTTTTGTAACTTACTATAGTGCCTATGAGCGATTTGAGTCAACTTCAAATAAAATCTAAAGTTGTGTTGCTGAAATAAAAAGCAATTTAAAAGTAAATATTTTGATGTGATTAATGAGTGTGTAAATGATTTCAACTTTTCATATCCAAAAGTTAAAGTCAAGTACAAACTTAACAATTTTGATTAATGAGCACCTACCACTGTTGAGGGTTATATAGTTGACATTTTTTTTTTGAATCGATTTATAGACTAACTTTTTTTTATATCTCGATGCAATGATTTCGCGTTTTGTGTTTAGAATATTTTTGTCAACGGAAAAACAAAATTTTACAAAAAATTAATTTTCTACGAACAAAAGATACGAAATAATTTGTGTTGGTGAAACCAAATTATTAAGATATACGTACACTGTTCCCATCCTTAACTACAGTGGGAATCCTGAAATCTGCAAAGAACAAAAAATTTAGCAAACATAATAAAATACTTAAAGATAACGTACAAAAAACTGAAAATTAATAGTTCAAACCTATCTATTTGGTTTTGTACTAAGTAGGGTGCACCTTCCTTCGTCGAACCTTTTAGGCATAGGATATTCTGTATAGATATTTTATATTGACTTTTTATATTGATTTAAATTAATTTTTTTTTTTTTAAATAAACTAACCAAATTTTTTTCCAGCTAAGGTATGGTTTGAATGTACCTGCCAGCTTTGGCTTTCTCAAAGATCCTTCAGATCCACAATTTAAAATTTTTGATTAAAACTTGATTTGAATAATTTTAATAATTTCTTCTTTGGAAATTTCGGGTGGAAAATATTTGATACAGTGGAGACGTCCTACGTAATCTATCTTTTTAAATAAATTTTTGTTGATGTTTAATAACTTTTGTCATTCTGACATTAAAAATTTTTAAGTCGCGATATAGGTACATACCTATCGTTATATAGCTCGGTTAAATTTACTAATATTGATTAGTCGCGGACCTGAGAATCGGTTCTCCATTTGATCTTGGCTCTAGAACGACGACCTTATCTAATATTAAGAAATTAATATAGAGATAAGTAGCCATACGAAGGTCAAACGGAAATATATGATTCATTTGATAGATTTGTTGATTCGTGTTATACTTTCTTACGACAAAGCGATTGCTCACCGGGGTGAACCGTTATACAACGTAGTAGAGGGATAGTGTTTTAATACGCCAATCCTCATTTAGTAGTTTGTTTTCAACAAAAGCAAAAAATTGTTTTCGCTTCTGTTTGAAAAGAATTAACCTCGGTGAAGTTTTTTTTTGAGTCAGAGGAACAATTTTTGTTGTGGTCGAGAAGTTCAGTACGAAGTTTTGCTTATTGAATGACAGGTTCTCACATTTTATGTTTTCGAGCAATAAAGATAAAGATAATATAGTAAAAGATAATAAATTTCAATTTGATAAATTTATCAAGAAATACAAGTTAGATTTTATTATTAGTTTTAGTCTTAAAGTATCTTATCAAAGATAGTTAGGAGTTATAAGTTAAGGATAAAAATACTCTTTTGTTAGAATTAAGTATTCTGAAATAAAAATGTTAATAGGTTAATGAAATTCATTCGTTTTGACTTTTGGTCAATATTTTTATTTGATTTGTGTTGAAGTTCGATGAAGTCTATGGGAAGTTTATTCTTTTGAAGAGAGATAATTCCAGATAACATGGACGTTTAGAAGCCAAAGTGAAGAGACGTGGCTGGAGCCATCCGAACGTGAGAGTAGCAGCGGTCACGAACCAAACGAACACAACATGTAAGAACAAAACATAAATTCCATTCCATACTTCTCAAATACTTATACGATCGCGGGATATTTCTATATCAACTCAGTACCAGTAGAAATATCATTGGATGGTGTCCTTAATGGACTAGTCTCCATTAATGTCACCTAGGTAGGGAAGTTAGGTACTAGGGGAAGTCATCGTCATCTGATTCTCCCACCACATTAGGGTCCTAGTAAACTTTAAGGATGAAATGGGACATAGGAGGGTAGGATTAGGCAAATCCTTCGAGATTAAAACATCTCAATCTCGACTTTTCTGTCGACAAACGTGCTTCCATCTTTACTTTCATCAGTTTTTTCAACTTAAGTCTGCAGACTCATCAATCTACTCGGCCCCTTTGCTTTTTAGCATAGCATTCCTTAAACATAACAGAGTCAACAGTCAACAAGACTCCAGGTCTAACAAATGTGACACCGACTATCACTCCTGCAGCACCACCCACTTCCCTGTGCCGACGAGTGCGGCCCCGGCGAACTTGCAGACCTGAAGCAGCGGTGTGGTGATAGTCACCCTATCTATCCAGGCTTGGACGGGCCCAATCTAATGAGAAGGTACTATAAGTTGATAGGATGGATAGCTTTCGGATAAAGTATTCAAGAATGGATTTAGCTAAGGTCTTTTGGGAGAATATTTTTAATCTACTAAACGCAATAGATAGAGGAATTAAAAACTCTTCAGAAACTTAAAACTTCTTCTCAGGCGCCTTTTCTTTATCGATCTCGTCAATCTGAAGTCAGATCAACTTTCCTCGAGAGGATCGAAGATGGGTGGAGACTCATCTAAGACTTCTTGAAGACCATCTGACTACGCCTAGATTATAAATCAGACGTAAGGTTTAATAATCCGTGGTGTCTTTGAAAATAAACCAGCTACATACTGGGAGAGATACTCTGTTGTAGGAAGGGGAGGGGAGTGATCCTCTGGACCATCGTCTGCTAAGCAGTAGATGATGATCAACAGCATCACTTCGTACTTTTCTTTTTGTAATCGACTATTCTCTCAATTTTTTAATGGAATAGGATCCTTCTTTTTTTTGGAATTTTCTTCCGCTACAACAACAGATAAGGCAGCATAGGGATAAGGTTTAATTATAGCGTATGGAAGTACTTGAACTAGTCATGTCCAGTGTTCAGGTTTCTTTTCGATTTCATTTTGGATTGGTAACTTCCGTCTACACTTTTAACCAATCCCAATTTCCGGCTAAGTTTTTTCATTAATAATTTTAATTCATATTCGGGATTTTAAAAATTCAAATTAAATCATCTCATCTATGATTCCTCATCATATTGATTAATATAATCTCGAGTATGGATTAAAAATTATTTTTTTTCTGTTTTGTAGCGGGACCATCCAACTACCTCCCGTTACATAATGGCGCCCAACGTGGGGCAGCGAAATTTCACAAGCGCGGAATTTTTCGCAAATACGAAATTTCCGAATCAAAGTTTCTTTGTCTGATTTGGAAGTCTCGGTCCCATGGGCGCGGGGTTGGTTTAGTGAAGCTTTTTTTTACCTCCCGTTACATAATGGCGCCCAACGTGGGGCTGCGAAATTTCGCAGAGGCGGAAATTTTCGCAAAGACGAAATTCATAAACTTTGTCTAGTAAGTCTTTGGGTTTCGGTCCCATGGGCGCGGGGTTGGTTTAGTGAAGTTTTTTTTTTTTTGTTTCCCGTTTCATAATGGCGCCCATACGTGTGGGACCCGAGTGAAGATTAAGTAGATGACAGTTGAAAATTTGATAGAATGTTTTTTTTTTTTTTTACATTCGAAGTGTAGTAGTTTTGGTGTTGTAGTAAAGTAGTTCGAGCGTCATTTTGAACCAATCAAGTCAGTTTCGATTTTTTTATGGAGTTGGTGATGTTAATGAGATTTAACACCGGATGGTTTTTGTACCTGCCAGCTTTGGCTTTCTCAAAGATCCTTCAGATCCACAATTTAAAATTTTTGATTAAAACTTGATTTGAATAATTTTAATAATTTCTTCTTTGGAAATTTCGGGTGGAAAATATTTGATACAGTGGAGACGTCCTACGTAATCTATCTTTTTAAATAAATTTTTGTTGATGTTTAATAACTTTTGTCATTCTGACATTAAAAATTTTTAAGTCGCGATATAGGTACATACCTATCGTTATATAGCTCGGTTAAATTTACTAATATTGATTAGTCGCGGACCTGAGAATCGGTTCTCCATTTGATCTTGGCTCTAGAACGACGACCTTATCTAATATTAAGAAATTAATATAGAGATAAGTAGCCATACGAAGGTCAAACGGAAATATATGATTCATTTGATAGATTTGTTGATTCGTGTTATACTTTCTTACGACAAAGCGATTGCTCACCGGGGTGAACCGTTATACAACGTAGTAGAGGGATAGTGTTTTAATACGCCAATCCTCATTTAGTAGTTTGTTTTCAACAAAAGCAAAAAATTGTTTTCGCTTCTGTTTGAAAAGAATTAACCTCGGTGAAGTTTTTTTTTGAGTCAGAGGAACAATTTTTGTTGTGGTCGAGAAGTTCAGTACGAAGTTTTGCTTATTGAATGACAGGTTCTCACATTTTATGTTTTCGAGCAATAAAGATAAAGATAATATAGTAAAAGATAATAAATTTCAATTTGATAAATTTATCAAGAAATACAAGTTAGATTTTATTATTAGTTTTAGTCTTAAAGTATCTTATCAAAGATAGTTAGGAGTTATAAGTTAAGGATAAAAATACTCTTTTGTTAGAATTAAGTATTCTGAAATAAAAATGTTAATAGGTTAATGAAATTCATTCGTTTTGACTTTTGGTCAATATTTTTATTTGATTTGTGTTGAAGTTCGATGAAGTCTATGGGAAGTTTATTCTTTTGAAGAGAGATAATTCCAGATAACATGGACGTTTAGAAGCCAAAGTGAAGAGACGTGGCTGGAGCCATCCGAACGTGAGAGTAGCAGCGGTCACGAACCAAACGAACACAACATGTAAGAACAAAACATAAATTCCATTCCATACTTCTCAAATACTTATACGATCGCGGGATATTTCTATATCAACTCAGTACCAGTAGAAATATCATTGGATGGTGTCCTTAATGGACTAGTCTCCATTAATGTCACCTAGGTAGGGAAGTTAGGTACTAGGGGAAGTCATCGTCATCTGATTCTCCCACCACATTAGGGTCCTAGTAAACTTTAAGGATGAAATGGGACATAGGAGGGTAGGATTAGGCAAATCCTTCGAGATTAAAACATCTCAATCTCGACTTTTCTGTCGACAAACGTGCTTCCATCTTTACTTTCATCAGTTTTTTCAACTTTAGTCTGCAGACTCATCAATCTACTCGGCCCCTTTGCTTTTTAGCATAGCATTCCTTAAACATAACAGAGTCAACAGTCAACAAGACTCCAGGTCTAACAAATGTGACACCGACTATCACTCCTGCAGCACCACCCACTTCCCTGTGCCGACGAGTGCGGCCCCGGCGAACTTGCAGACCTGAAGCAGCGGTGTGGTGATAGTCACCCTATCTATTAAGGCTTGGACGGGCCCAATCTAATGAGAAGGTACTATAAGTTGATAGGATGGATAGCTTTCGGATAAAGTATTCAAGAATGGATTTAGCTAAGGTCTTTTGGGAGAATATTTTTAATCTACTAAACGCAATAGATAGAGGAATTAAAAACTCTTCAGAAACTTAAAACTTCTTCTCAGGCGCCTTTTCTTTATCGATCTCGTCAATCTGAAGTCAGATCAACTTTCCTCGAGAGGATCGAAGATGGGTGGAGACTCATCTAAGACTTCTTGAAGACCATCTGACTACGCCTAGATTATAAATCAGACGTAAGGTTTAATAATCCGTGGTGTCTTTGAAAATAAACCAGCTACATACTGGGAGAGATACTCTGTTGTAGGAAGGGGAGGGGAGTGATCCTCTGGACCATCGTCTGCTAAGCAGTAGATGATGATCAACAGCATCACTTCGTACTTTTCTTTTTGTAATCGACTATTCTCTCAATTTTTTAATGGAATAGGATCCTTCTTTTTTTTGGAATTTTCTTCCGCTACAACAACAGATAAGGCAGCATAGGGATAAGGTTTAATTATAGCGTATGGAAGTACTTGAACTAGTCATGTCCAGTGTTCAGGTTTCTTTTCGATTTCATTTTGGATTGGTAACTTCCGTCTACACTTTTAACCAATCCCAATTTCCGGCTAAGTTTTTTCATTAATAATTTTAATTCATATTCGGGATTTTAAAAATTCAAATTAAATCATCTCATCTATGATTCCTCATCATATTGATTAATATAATCTCGAGTATGGATTAAAAATTATTTTTTTTCTGTTTTGTAGCGGGACCATCCAACTACCTCCCGTTACATAATGGCGCCCAACGTGGGGCAGCGAAATTTCACAAGCGCGGAATTTTTCGCAAATACGAAATTTCCGAATCAAAGTTTCTTTGTCTGATTTGGAAGTCTCGGTCCCATGGGCGCGGGGTTGGTTTAGTGAAGCTTTTTTTTACCTCCCGTTACATAATGGCGCCCAACGTGGGGCTGCGAAATTTCGCAGAGGCGGAAATTTTCGCAAAGACGAAATTCATAAACTTTGTCTAGTAAGTCTTTGGGTTTCGGTCCCATGGGCGCGGGGTTGGTTTAGTGAAGTTTTTTTTTTTTGTTTCCCGTTTCATAATGGCGCCCATACGTGTGGGACCCGAGTGAAGATTAAGTAGATGACAGTTGAAAATTTGATAGAATGTTTTTTTTTTTTTTTTACATTCGAAGTGTAGTAGTTTTGGTGTTGTAGTAAAGTAGTTCGAGCGTCATTTTGAACCAATCAAGTCAGTTTCGATTTTTTTATGGAGTTGGTGATGTTAATGAGATTTAACACCGGATGGTTTTTGACTTAAGTGTCGACCGGTAATTAGTCGAACCAGTTCCTGATCACGTCTGTAGCGACAACCTGTCAAAACTCTAATCCACTCTCTTAACATTTGGCGAATAAGTTTCAGTAAGATTAGCTTACATAGGGATGTCCGTATTGGATATGTATTTAGTCCAGTAGTCCGTTGCTTCTCATGAAAACCAATCCAAACCCTGAAACAAATATCTTTTTAAAAACTGTTTAGTCGTTTGCAACTACGTCCGGTGAATAGTTGAACACAATTCCTGTTCACGTCTGCAGCGCAAGCCAAATGACGACGGCTAAACGAAAGATTTACCAATTTCAAACTACAAATATTAATAAAAGAATTTTAAGATTTCACTACACATCGAAGGTATAATTTAGAAGTTTATTGAGCAGATTATGTTAGTTAGTTTAGTTAAACGTTTCTGGTCTGATGTCCGCTAGGGGATGTTAACTTCTTCCTTAGGTCAGTAGCAGCAGAGAGAAATCAAGACCAAACTAATTTAATAGATGAAACTTAATAGATTTTCACGATTTTGTTAATAAGACAGATAAAGATTTTTTTTGTGTATATTGAGAATTATGGAATGAGGTATATGTTGTTGTGGAGTTGCTCTTGAAGCGTTGGGATACTTCAGTCGCGTCTCCGAGCTACAATGAATTAAGAAAACAGTTAAGAGATTAAGTGGAAAATTTAAGTAAATTTTTTTTTTTTTGAAAAATTTAAGCTTTTTGAGATTTAGTATTTAGTATGCCTGGTGGCGAAATTAGTATTTAGATTTAGTATGCCTGGTGGCGAATTTAGTATTTAGTTTTGAGATCAAGTTTAGTATGTCTGGTGACAAATTCAGTATTTAGTATTTTTGAGTATTCAGTTTATGCCTGGTGGCACTTTTAGATTCAGTAATTCAGTTTTGGTTTTAGATTTAGTAATTCAGTTTTGGTTTTAGATTTAGTTATTTAGTTTTGATAGATTTAGTATTTTTTTTTTTGTGGAGGAAAATTTTTTTTTGTTTCAACAAAAAAAATTTAAGTTTGGTATTTAGTTAAGTTTTATTTTTGGAAATTTAGAAATTTTGAAGATTAGAGTTTTGTGAATTTTAGAGATTTGGGAATATTAGAGATTTGGGAATTTTAGAGATTTGTGAAATTTAGAGAGGGTTTACCCTAAGAAAAAGTAGGTTAAGATAGTTAGTAAGCATAGGTAGTAAGTATAGAAATTAAGAGTTAGTTAATAAGTTTTAGGTAGTAAGAGATAGTTGGTAAGGTTAGAAATAAGATTTGAAGGAATAGTTTTTTTCTTTATATATTTAGATAGTAGGATTTAGTTAATAGTTAAGTTTTTTTGTTGAAGTTAGGTAGTAAGCATAGATAAGTAAGGAAAAATTTTGTAAAATCTTAGATTTAGTTAAGTTTATAAAGTAGGGAGCAAGTACATTTTTTGTAAATTTTTTTTTTATTTTTGATTCAGAAGTTAAAATCTTTCGTTAATTCAAGAACCATTTCTTTATTGTTGATAACTTTGTGAAACGCAAAAATGGTCAACAACAAAAACAAAAACGGTTCATCGACGTCGAAGAACAAGGGAGGCAGACCTCCTAAATTACCAAGTAGACCACACCGACCAGCGACTCCAGAACCACACGACACACGTTATCGCAAAAACCATGACATATTTCATAATATGACCATGGACAATAATGCTGTGGCGGACATGAGTCAGGTCGAAAATACAGCTGGTCCTTCAAATGTTGAACGAGTCAATGGTGAGGAAGCACATGTGGTTGATCTGGAGGAACAACTAACTCCAAGAGAAAGTCCAGAGGAACCTCTGAACCAACAATCAGATAGATCGAAAGACTACATAAAAGAAGTAGCTTTGGCAACAATTGGCCTCAGTAGAGCAGAGGATCGCAAAAATTTGCAAGAAACACTAGCGCACAGTCAAGCCCAGGTTCTGGAAAGAGTGGACTTAGCTGTTAAAAACGCCTTAACCCAAATGGGCGTACTAGCACGACCAGCAGCAGCAGCTATACCTTTATGTGACTTACCTACACCAGACACTCGTATCTACAGCGATAGAAGAGAACCGATCCCAGATGTTACAAATAGAAAAACACTCAAGAAACACCTAGAGAAAGACCTAGAGAAATACCTAGAGAAATACCACAAGAAAGACTTAGAGAAGCGGTCAGAGAGGCGTTAGGTGAAAGACAGAGAAGTAATGGCACTCCACCTAGAGTTGATACCAATCGAAACAACCTACCGGAATTCCCTAGAGAGTGGCCAAGACGAAACTTATCTCCGCCTAGAGCTGAACCTTCTCGAAGATATGACCCTAGTTTTTATGAAAGATTGGACCAAATTCAGTTTGACAACACGTCAGTAAATCGGAATGTGAGAGCTCCAGTACCTTCACCAGCAACATCTTTTATTCGTTCTCCACATTACCACAAATGGGGCATAGTATACAATGCTAAGAACATGCCAGTGGATGAATTCCTTTTCCGACTTGATCGGGTAAAGGATAGTTACGGCGCGACTTGGGAAGAAATGGTGGCAAATTTCCACCATTTCGTAAGCGGGACTGTTGAAGTATGGTACTGGATGTATCTCAAAAATAACCCTTATTCATCTTGGGCAGCATTGAAATTGGCGATAATCGAACAGTATCGAGGGCTGGAAACGGATTCAGAATTATCGAGACAGATGGCCGAGAGGAAACAAGCTCAAGGCGAAAGCTTTGACTCGTTTTACGATGCTATCTTGAAAATCAACTCTCGAATGAAGAATCCAAGGCCAAATGAAGAAATAGCTGAGATTATAAAACAAAATGTACGAAGACGTATGGGAGACCTCCTGTTGACTTTCAAATCGACTAGACTTGCGGACTTGGTATTTACTTGTAGGGACATGAAGCGATATTTGGCTCAATACGATCCAATAAGAGCGAGAGCACCCCCGATATACAACAATTCACCAAGAAAGCAAGTCCACGAGATTGAAATTCAAACGGATTTTCAACCAACTGAAATGTCAACTGCTATAGAAGCTTTTCATCGTGAAAGGAATCGAGATGCAAAACCTAATTTCGAAAACGCTAAGTGTTGGAATTGTCTCAAATCTGGTCATCTATTTCGAGATTGTGACGATTTGCAACGAAGAATCTTTTGTTATCGTTGTGGTAAGCCTGATGTGTTATCACCAAATTGTAAGTCGTGTTCGGGAAACCCGACAAAGAGCCAACATTCGTCCGAGAGGGAGTTGGCCAGGATGGGCAACTCGGGGAGTCCGTTGTAAAATTAAACGAAACCGATAAAATAACAATATTGCAAAACCATGATACGAATATTAAAAATTTACCATCTATTACTTCTAAAATCCCTAGGCTTAGACCTTTAAAGTCTTTACACCAAAGACAGATTGAATATGACATTGCTAAAAAGCGTATTTATACGTACCCAAATCACTTGAAAAAAATGGAATCTTTACGAGCTAAATTTACAAATAAAAGAAAACTTTACAAAGTTGTTTCATCAACTAAGTTGTCCAATTATAAGGACGATCCCCGTCCTTACGTCCAGGTAGAATTATTTAATGAAGAATGGTATGGTTTGCTCGACTCAGGAGCAAGCGTTAGTTGTCTTGGTAAAGGAGCATTAGAATTTCTAGAAAATAAAAACATCTCGTTTCAAAAGTTCTCTACGAATATATCTACTGCTGATGGAAAACAACAACCAGTAGTAGGAGTAGTTAAAACTAAAGTTTCTTTTAACAGCAAATCCCATGTCATTGATTTATTCATAGTGCCTACCTTCACTCAAAAACTTTACTTAGGAGTAAATTTTTGGGCCTTATTCGAAATAGCGCCCCATATTATACCGTTCAATAATACAATTTCTGAGATAGCTTTAGAGAAACCCAAATTCTCTGAGTGTGAGCTAACTACAGAACAGTCCGTCGTGTTGAAACACACAATAAAACTTTTTCCATCATTCGCTGAGCGGGGACTCGGGCGAACTCACCTTATGTAACACGTGATAGATACCGGCGATGCGTTGCCTATTAAGCAACGACATTATCCTATCTCTCCAGCAATACAAGCCTTGGTGTACGCCGAATTAGACCGCATGATTTCTTTGGGAGTGATCGAAGAAAGTTCAAGCCCATGGTCCTCACCGGTTGTGTTGGTAAGGAAATCTGGAAAAAATCGTATGTGCTTGGACTTTCGGAAAGTCAATTCCGTTACAAAGAAGGATGCGAGTCCGATTGGGCATATAGAAGGATTGTTAGCACGCCTTTCAGAAACACGCTATATTTCTAGCGTGGATCTGAAAGATGCATACTGGCAAGTACCGTTGAAGGAGATGTCAAGGGAGAAAACAGCTTTTTTCATACCAGGTCGTCCGCTATATCAGTTTAGGGTGATGCCGTTCGGGCTCTCTAACGCTGCTCAGAGTCTGACAAATTTGATGAATAAAGTTATTCCGTCCGTCTTTAGAGATCAAGTCTTTATTTATTAAGATGACCTGTTGGTCATCTCTAAATCATTCGATGAACACATTTCAGTTTTAAAAGTTGTAGAAGAGAGGCTAAGCGAGGCAGGACTCACTATAAATGTTGAAAAGTCGCGTTTCTGTTTCGAAGAGCTTCAGGATCTAGGATACGTCGTAGGGCGTGGCTGCTTCAAAGCAGACCCGTTCAAAATATCTGCAATTTTAGATTTCCCGGTACCAACGACTGTACGTCAAGTACGTCGATTCCTTGGAATGGCTGGTTGGTACGTTGATATTTGATTTATCGAGAATTTTTCTGAGGTAGCTGGACGATACTCTTAAGAAAGGAAGCAATTTCGTGTTTAAGGAACAGGCGTTAGAAGCATTTAATAAACTTAAAAAGGTTTTAACTTCGGCGCCAGTTCTCCGCAATCCTGATTTCGGTAAGCAGTTTGTAATTTTGTGCGATGCTTCAGCCACCGGAATCGGTTGCGTATTGTGTCAAAGAGATGAGACTGGCGCAGATTATCCAATTTATTATTACTCGCAAAAGTTAAACAGTGCTCAGCGTAACTATTCAGTCACTGAACGTGAATGTCTCGCAGCCGTAAAAGGCATTTATAAATTTAGGCCATATATTGAAGGATACAGGTTCTTGGTGATCACTGATCATGCGAGCCTGAGATGGTTGATGAGTCTTAAGGACCCAACCGGACGTTTAGCTCGTTGGAGTTTGAAGCTTCAAGGCTTCGAATTTTCGGTGGAACATAGAAAAGGAACTTTGAACGTCGTGCCTGATGCCCTGTCAAGGATACATGAAGTGGAAGCATTACGTTTGAATTCATTGGAAATGTCCAGCGAAAGTTCGAATCCACCTGAAGCGTTGCACATTGATCTGAAAGATCCATCTTTTAAGTCGGAAGAATATCTTCAAGTCATAAAATACATTGGTGACAATAAAGAACGTCTTCCTGACTTACAGGTATCTGATGGTTTCATTTATAAGAAGGTCAGACACGCAACGGGGAACCCAATCCAGGATGATTTAGCCTGGAAGCTATGGATTCCATCGCAGCTATGCGAAAAGTTGATAATTTCGGCTCATTGTCCACCTCAGGCAGCGCGTGATGGTATCACCAAGACCCTGCATCGCCTTCGCAACCAATTTTTCTGGCCAACAATGGCATCTCAAGTAAAGTTGTTCGTAAACAATTGCGAAATTTGTAAGACAACAAAAGCACCAAACTCTGTTTTAAGAACAGAAATGGGTAAAAGTTTTCAAGTAGAAAGACCTTTCCAGCATATGTACATAGACTTTCTAGGTCCATATCCCAGGTCTAGAAGAGGCAATACCTTTATTATTATTGCGTTAGATCAGCTAACCAAGTTCGTTTTTATTAAACCTTTAAAGAAGGCAACTACTTCAGAAGTAGTCAAATTTCTGTTGGATGATATTTTTCTAATATTTGGAGTACCAGAGAGTTTGTTATCGGACAATGGCTCACAATTTATAAGCAACGATTTCAAAACTTTCTTAAACGATTTCGGCATAAATCATATAAGGACAGCAGCTTATTCACCACAAGCCAACGCAAGCGAAAGAGTAAACAGCTCAATTCTAAGTGCGATTCGAGCATATATAGACGTCAAGCAACTTAATTGGGACGAGCATTTGTCGTCCATAAGCAGTGCTTTACGCACATCGTTGCATAGTGCGATTGGTATGACTCCTTACGAGGCATTATTCTGCCAGCGTATGATCGAGCATGGAGCAGATTATGTTTTATTAAAGAAATTAGGGGGACTTAATCAGTCTGAGATAGACTGGTTGCCAAAGACCACAAGAATGAATATTCTGCATTCATACCTAAAGACTGCTCTCAACCAAGCGCACGACAATTACGAAAAGGTTTACAATCTTCGAAGTCGAGTTATAACGTTTGATGTAGGCGACGATGTTTTCCGTCGAAATTTTGTCCTGAGCGACGCAAGCAAGCACCGAAATGTGAAGTTGTGTCCAAAATTCATTAAGACTAAAGTCATTCAAATAGTGGGGAACAATCTCTATAAGGTAAAAGATTCAAATGGATTCGAGTCCGTAGTTCATACGAAGGATCTTCTTAAATAAAACAAAATTAAGAGTCATCGACAATTTTTTTTGCGTAATTTATTTTTTTTCTTGCTTTGATAAGTGTCATAGCCAGCTGCTCAGCCTGTGCATGAGACGCAGAAGGGTCGTGGGTAGCAATCCAATCCAGTAAGCGTACAATAGCGTACTGATTAAAAATCTAGACATAGAAAATTTTCTTTTCCATCGTCATAGCACCAGCTTACGCAAGGTACTATGAAGATGTTTTGTAGGAAAATTACCTACTTA
Source organism: Baccha elongata (assembly GCA_951217065.1). Classification (NCBI taxonomy): domain Eukaryota; kingdom Metazoa; phylum Arthropoda; class Insecta; order Diptera; family Syrphidae; genus Baccha; species Baccha elongata. Next base: position 1,114,301 of record CATNUY010000229.1, on the reverse strand, counting down.
TCTCGACAGTGTTCAACACTTATAACATTTTTCGAAAAAATATTCATTCACCTAGACTTGTGAACCAAGTCGAACATTTTTTGCTAAAAATTCAATACAAACTTTTGGTTCGTAGTAACCTAGTAGTTCAGACACACACTCAGTAATTTTAGCTTATATCGCAACCTTTGTTTATTTCGAATACTCCTCAAATAAATTCATCCCTGTCCAATCAGCTGTGCTAATATTGTGGTCCAAATAATAAAGGAGAAACATTAAGAGCGCCAAAAATCTGCTCCACCCCATGTCCCATAGGACAGAGTGAAGTTGAGATTGTGAGCGTGGGGTAAACAATTTGAGAAGTAGAACGATGAACAAGATCAGGGCCGCCATGAGTGAGTTCCATCAACTAACATGAAAACATTCAGAAAAATATATGGAAAAGTTGTGACGGAGTAAAAAGACTAAAATCACATGAAAAAAAAAGTAGTTTGGGAATATCGGGAATGAAAAGAATTTATCCTAATGGCAATTTAGAAAGAAAAGAGGAAAGTTCATTCAAATATGAGAATTTGATAATTGAACGGATAGGCAAACGTATTCAGAAAATCACTTAAGTCCGTTCAAGCAATTTTGTAGAACCCTTCTTACTGAGAAAGAATTTTTGTGTTGAAAGAAATGTCATAAAATCGAATAAAAGAATTTGTTGGCATCAACAAAAATTTCTATCCAGCGGAATAAAGAAGGTAAAATGATATTTGGATTAGAAAAATCAGTCATCTTGATCAAGTTAGGCCATCGAGAAATAAAAAAAGAAGAAAGAAAAGTTAAAGTCACCTACCGTTCCAAAATGTCATTCATAGAAGTATAAAAAAATATTGTTTTTTTGATAGTTCGATTCCTGACTACTTGTTCCATCTCGAAAAACATTGAAAAAGAACTTCAAAAGTCTGTGACCTGTCCGAAGTTTTATAAACCAAAAAATAAAATAAAGTAATATTTATCAGTCCTAAACGGAATAAATAGATAAAATCAGTTCAACATACTTACGCACCAATTATGATCTTTGTTAAAAGAAAATCAAAAATAGTTCAATATTTTTTTTTCTTAAATTAAAATATTTCCATCGACTTCAGTCAAATATAGACAAATCCTTAATTTTTTTAAAATAAAAACAAAGACTCTACGTCAACTTAATTAAATAATACATTTCATTCATTTAAATCGATTGTCTAATCGATTAGATTAGTTTGCACACACCATACAACTTAATCCGATAGGCGGCGTAAAAATATTTGCTAAAAAAATTAGCTAAACACATTCATCTCCAAATGACGTAATCAATTTAGCATGGAGCATGCATTTTTCTCTTAAAAGATCTATCCATAGGAACGAAATGGAAATTTGAATACTCACGGTGGAGCAAAGACACGAAACGATTTTAGTAAGTGTCTATTCAATTTTCATCCGCGCCCCAATCAGTTCGAGAAAAGGAAAAAAAAAAGTAAGAAGCAAAAAAATAAGAAATATAGTCTAAGTAAAGAATTAAAAGTACCAAAGTTGAGTTTTACAAAGAAAAATTATAGTAAATATTAACGTTGTGAATAATCACGAGAAAAAAAGCTGAAAATATAATTGAATTCGAGTAAGTACCAGCACAAGAGTTGAAGTACGAATTCAGAATTCGGAAGCAACCGTGCAAATTTTTTTCTTAATAGTTTCTATAAATCTGCTAGGTAGCATAAAATAATAATTCATGTCTCAAAATTCTTGTCATCTGATTAAGGGTGGATTGGACAAAAAAGTTAATTTTTGCGAAAGTCCTCAGAAATCCGAACTCGTGTCCGACCAAAAAAAAATTGCTTTGACACGAGTATCGATTTCAGACGGACAAATCGAGGGAATATCAGGAAATCTGATAAGCATCCCTAATTCAGACTCACCTCATACACCAACCAGAAAATTTAGTTGACAGATTATTGAGAAAAATTGAGATTTTGTTGAGTCTCGTGGCGAAAACGAGCTCATACCAATACAAACGTCTCAAATCTTTGAGTGAAAAGCCCTAAAAAGATCATTTCTTCAGCAAAATTGTTAAACCAGGTAATTTTAGATTAAAATTTGATGATTTTCAATGCGCACATAAATATGAAAAATTAAAAAAAATGTTAAATACATAGTTTTTCTTATGAATAATGGTTCATATAAAAGACCAAAATTCATAGCGTCACATAATTTAGAGAAAAAGTAATAATTTTGATTGAAAAAGAAATTCTAATCCCATTAGTAGCTAGTTGAATACTTAAATAGGTAGCAATACTAATTCTTTTGTATATAACAGGTAGATCCTTGTACGTCAACGCGTGTCAACGAACACGAGCGTCAATTTCGAGAACCCTGACATTGTCCAGACGGTGGTCCCATTAGCCACCTTAAAGACGATTCAGTGTTTCAAGAAACAAGACGAACAAAAAATCTACCTGGGTTTTTTTTTATACACAGTGGGACTATACCAACAACAGATGTCTAGAAAAGATTTTCATAATACTAACTCTGATGAGATAAATACTGTGCGGCCAGTATTATCTTCTTCAAAGAACATCTATTAAAAGCATCGTGAGCATCAAAGAACGACAAAAATCATCACGGGAAAATCCAATTGGAAAACAAATTCAGCAATCTGTTGGAGTCACCTCTAGGCAGATCATTAATTCAACATATATCATGTATAGTAACATACATGGAGGTATCATTTTTATAACCATTATTAATTTATCTTTTTGACTAGTAGAAAATTTTAGAAACTTATAGTAGTTATCGTAGGTATGATAGGGATCTGTTTATGCTATTAGTAGAAAGAAACAATAAAATCGTATTACCCTTCTTTTTACTCCCCATGAACGAAGTATCTTCAAAAATAAATAAAAATAAAAAAAAAAGATACAAATTCGTTTGTGAAATATAATAAAGTCCTCGAATAATTTTTGACCTAGGTACTGCCAAAAATAAATATAACTATAAAATTACCATTTCAATATAAAATTTTGAAAATAAACCAATTATAAAAATCTTATTATAAAGAAACTATGGGGTACGATTACGATACATTTTTTATTAATGAAGAAAATTCTCGTTGTTGAACAATTACGAACTATGTATAATGATTCTGTGAGAACCTCGAGTTGTTAAAAATAATATTCGATCTCTCGTTAAAATTATAAAACAATATAAGAGTAAAAATTACTTATGAGAAGGTGTTTCGTATACACGATACCTACTAACGTTCGGTTTAAGTTTTTTTTTTGCACGAATGAGTTCTGAAAAGACAAAATTGAAATAATATTGAAAAGAGTAATTTACGCATAATCGGTCACTTACCTAAGTGAAAAATAATCCGAACTTTTGAAAGTTTTAAGACATTTTGTTTTGTCCTGGTGAAATATCCATATATAGTGATACGAACTCAAGGGTGTAAATAACCTTCAACAATAAAAAAAGTAAAAATAAAAACTTGTGTATGAAGTTCATTGAAATCACGAATAGAATTTTTTGTAACTTACTATATAGTGCCTATGAGCGATTTGAGTCAACTTCAAATAAAATCTAAAGTTGTGTTGCTGAAATAAAAAGCAATTTAAAAGTAAATATTTTGATGTGATTAATGAGTGTGTAAATGATTTCAACTTTTCATATCCAAAAGTTAAAGTCAAGTACAAACTTAACAATTTTGATTAATGAGTACCTACCACTGTTGAGGGTTATATAGTTGACATTTTTTTTTTTGAATCGATTTATAGACTAACTTTTTTTTATATCTCGATGCAATGATTTCGCGTTTTGTGTTTAGAATATTTTTGTCAACGGAAAAACAAAATTTTACAAAAAATTAATTTTCTACGAACAAAAGATACGAAATAATTTGTGTTGGTGAAACCAAATTATTAAGATATACGTACACTGTTCCCATCCTTAACTACAGTGGGAATCCTGAAATCTGCAAAGAACAAAAAATTTAGCAAACATAATAAAATACTTAAAGATAACGTACAAAAAACTGAAAATTAATAGTTCAAACCTAACTATTTGGTTTTGTACTAAGTAGGGTGCACCTTCCTTCGTCGAACCTTTTAGGCATAGGATATTCTGTATAGATATTTTATATTGACTTTTTATATTGATTTAAATTAAATTTTTTTTTTTAAATAAACTAACCAAATTTTTTTCCAGCTAAGGTATGGTTTGAATGTACCTGCCAGCTTTCTCAAAGATCCTTCAGATCCACAATTTAAAATTTTTGATTAAAACTTGATTTGAATAATTTTAATAATTTCTTCTTTGGAAATTTCGGGTGGGAAATATTTGATACAGTGGAGACGTCCTACGTAATCTATCTTTTTAAATAAATTTTTGTTGATGTTTAATAACTTTTGTCATTCTGACATTAAAAATTTTTAAGTCGCGATATAGGTACATACCTATCGTTATATAGCTCGGTTAAATTTACTAATATTGATTAGTCGCGGACCTGAGAATCGGTTCTCCATTTGATCTTGGCTCTAGAACGACGACCTTATCTAATATTAAGAAATTAATATAGAGATAAGTAGCCATACGAAGGTCAAACGGAAATATATGATTCATTTGATAGATTTGTTGATTCGTGTTAGGCTTTCTTACGACAAAGCGATTGCTCACCGGGGTGAACCGTTATACAACGTAGTAGAGGGAGAGTGTTTTAATACGCCAATCCTCATTTAGTAGTTTGTTTTCAACAAAAGCAAAAATTTGTTTTCGCTTCTGTTTGAAAAGAATTAACCTCGGTGAAGTTTTTTTTTTGAGTCAGAGGAACAATTTTTGTTGTGGTCCAGAAGTTCAGTACGAAGTTTTGCTTATTGAATGACAGGTTCTCACATTTTATGTTTTCGAGCAATAAAGATAAAGATAATATAGTAAAAGATAATAAATTTCAATTTGATAAATTTATGAAGAAATACAAGTTAGATTTTATTATTAGTTTTAGTCTTAAAGTATCTTATCAAAGATAGTTAGTAGTTATAAGTTAAGGATAAAAATACACTCTTGTTAGAATTAAGTATTCTGAAATAAAAATGTTAATAGGTTAATGAAATTTATTCGTTTTGACTTTTGATCAATATTTTTATTTGATTTGTGTTGAAGTTCGATGAAGTCTATGGGAAGTTTATTCTTTTGAAGAGAGATAATTCCAGATAACATGGACGTTTAGAAGCCAAAGTGAAGAGACGTGGCTGGAGCCATCCGAACGTGAGAGTAGCAGCGGTCACGAACCAAACGAACACAACATGTAAGAACAAAACCTAAATTCCATTCCATACTTCTCAAATACTTATACGATCGCGGGATATTTCTATATCAACTCAGTACCAGTAGAAATATCATTGGGTGGTGTCCTTAATGGACTAGTCTCCATTAATGTCACCTAGGTAGGGAAGTTAGGTACTAGGGGGAGTCATCGTCATCTGATTCTCCCACCACATTAGGGTCCTAGTAAACTTTAAGGATGAAATAGGACATAGGAGGGTAGGGTTAGGCAAATCCTTCGAGATTAAAACATCTCAATCTCGACTTTTCTGTCGACAAACGTGCTTCCATCTTTACTTTCATAATTTTTTTCAACTTTATTCTGCAGACTCATCAATCTACTCGGCCCCTTTGCTTTTTAGCATAGCATTCTTTAAACTTAACAGAGTCAACAGTCAACAAGACTCCAGATCTAACAAATGTGACACCGACTATCACTCCTGCAGCACCACCCACTTCCCTGTGCCGACGAGTGCGGCCCCGGCGAACTTGCAGACCTGAAGCAGCGGTGTGGTTATAGTCACCCTATCTATCCAGGCTTGGACGGGCCCAATCTAATGAGAAGGTACTATAAGTTGATAGGATGGATAGGTTTCGGATCCAGTATTGAAGAATGGATTTAGCTAAGGTCTTTTGGGAGAATATTTTTAATCTACTAAACGCAATAGATAGAGGAATTAAAAACTCTTCAGAAACTTAAAACTTCTTCTCAGGCGCCTTTTCTTTATCGATCTCGTCAATCTGAAGTCAGATCAACTTTCCTCGAGAGGATCGAAGATGGGTGGAGACTCATCTAAGACTTCTTGAAGACCATCTGACTACGCCTAGATTATAAATCAGACGTAAGGTTTAATAATCCGTGGTGTCTTTGAAAATAAGTATATACCAGCTACATACTGGGAGAGATACTCTATTGTAGGAAGGGGAGGGGAGTGATCCTCTGGACCATCGTCTGCTAAGCAGTAGATGATGATCAACAGCATCACTTCGTACTTTTCTTTTTGTAATCGACTATTCTCTCAATTTTTTAATGGAATAGGATCCTTCTTTTTTTTTTATTTTCTTCCGCTACAACTACAGATAAGGCATAAGGTTTAATTATAGCGTATGGAAGTCCTTGAACTAGTCATGTCCAGTGTTCAGGTTTCTTTTCGATTTCATTTTGGATTGGTTAGATTTTTTTAAATAAACTAACCAAATTTTTTTCCAGCTAAGGTATGGTTTGAATGTACCTGCCAGCTTTCTCAAAGATCCTTCAGATCCACAATTTAAAATTTTTGATTAAAACTTGATTTGAATAATTTTAATAATTTCTTCTTTGGAAATTTCGGGTGGGAAATATTTGATACAGTGGAGACGTCCTACGTAATCTATCTTTTTAAATAAATTTTTGTTGATGTTTAATAACTTTTGTCATTCTGACATTAAAAATTTTTAAGTCGCGATATAGGTACATACCTATCGTTATATAGCTCGGTTAAATTTACTAATATTGATTAGTCGCGGACCTGAGAATCGGTTCTCCATTTGATCTTGGCTCTAGAACGACGACCTTATCTAATATTAAGAAATTAATATAGAGATAAGTAGCCATACGAAGGTCAAACGGAAATATATGATTCATTTGATAGATTTGTTGATTCGTGTTAGGCTTTCTTACGACAAAGCGATTGCTCACCGGGGTGAACCGTTATACAACGTAGTAGAGGGAGAGTGTTTTAATACGCCAATCCTCATTTAGTAGTTTGTTTTCAACAAAAGCAAAAATTTGTTTTCGCTTCTGTTTGAAAAGAATTAACCTCGGTGAAGTTTTTTTTTTGAGTCAGAGGAACAATTTTTGTTGTGGTCCAGAAGTTCAGTACGAAGTTTTGCTTATTGAATGACAGGTTCTCACATTTTATGTTTTCGAGCAATAAAGATAAAGATAATATAGTAAAAGATAATAAATTTCAATTTGATAAATTTATCAAGAAATACAAGTTAGATTTTATTATTAGTTTTAGTCTTAAAGTATCTTATCAAAGATAGTTAGGAGTTATAAGTTAAGGATAAAAATACACTTTTGTTAGAATTAAGTATTCTGAAATAAAAATGTTAATAGGTTAATGAAATTCATTCGTTTTGACTTTTGATCAATATTTTTATTTGATTTGTGTTGAAGTTCGATGAAGTCTATGGGAAGTTTATTCTTTTGAAGAGAGATAATTCCAGATAACATGGACGTTTAGAAGCCAAAGTGAAGAGACGTGGCTGGAGCCATCCGAACGTGAGAGTAGCAGCGGTCACGAACCAAACGAACACAACATGTAAGAACAAAACCTAAATTCCATTCCATACTTCTCAAATACTTATACGATCGCGGGATATTTCTATATCAACTCAGTTTCTGGGTTTTAACGATAGGGCGAGGGAGTCTGTGTCGAGAACAATATATAGCAAACTTAATATCTGTTTGGGGGAAGCCAATTACTTTAGAGATGAATTTACTGTTTGGGAGATGAGTTTGATTTTTAAAGCTCGCACAGAATTGCTAGAGCTCAATTATAGGCCTCACAGAAACGATATTAGTCCCCACTGCACATTGTGTAATCTGAATCAAATTGAAAACATCTTCCACTTTTTGGCAATTTGTCCCATCTTACAAGAAATTCGGCGACTATAATTCAACAAGAGTTATCTGTCGCTAGAAGAATGTTTAAGTGTTCTGAACGGAGAGAGTGGTTGAAAGCTGCTCATTCGGTTTATCTCACATTCGGTTGAGTATAGAAATACATACGTGAATCTATTTTAGGTACATACCTATGAAGATAAAATCTGATTTAATTTTGTTTTAGCTAAACTAAAAGCCTGATTTTTGAGGATAAAACCTAATCTAATTTTGTTTTAGCTAAACTAAAAGCCCTTTTCAATTTAATTTCGTTTTAGCTAAACTAAAAGCCCGCGATACCAGTCTTTAACTGCTTCCATATTCTGTTTTGTTTTAGCTAAACCTAATTTATTAAATGTAAAATAAAGCCAAACTTATGTCTTAAAAATATGAATAATATTGTTATTTACTTTATTAATTTCGTTTTCGCTAAACTAAAAGCATATAAATTTAAGTCCTTTGTTCTAGATTATGTTTAATAATTTTTTTTTTCTGCTTCCTAATTTCTATTTTTTTGTCATAAATCTCGTTTTAAGCCACTTTATTTTATTTTATTTTTTTTTTTATTTTTTTATACATTTTCTCTCAAATTATATAGATATGTTATATCCAAGCTCACTTGTGCGCCCTCACATATATCAAATATTCTTATTAAAGATACACAGAAACAAAAACTTGACTTTGATTTCAATCAAATGTAAACAAACCAAAAATAAGAAAACCAATTAATGATACAATGATCAGAAAGAACATTAAATATTATAGTCAACACTTTTGCCTTCAGCAACTTTGTAAGAGTATACAATGTATATCAAATGTAAACAAATAAAGCGACCAAAAAGACATAAATTCCATATCAACACTTTCTTGCCTTCAGCAGCTTGTGCATGAGTATCAAATGGATACCAAAGTATTTCACAACATTGAATCATTGTATCATCCGCAGTCAAACAAAGATTTGATGCGTTAGCATAATTATGATATAAAAGGGATCTCAAGATCTCATTCTAGTTTAGTTTTAAAGATACATCAACAACGTATAGCCGAAGATTTCCCCCCACCAGTGGTAAGGGATCTGAAGCTCAAATAAAGTATTTAATATCATACAAATAAATTTGTGTTTCATTTTCGGTTGCCCTTTTCTCTTGATGAGAATAGGAAGTAATATTTTTTTATAAAAATTCTAAAACTCAAATTTAATTGGCGCAGTCGGTAGGATACTAATTTAATATAGTATCCGCGAAACGAAAATACGTGCAACTGCAACGCGTAGAAAAAAAAAAAATAATAATAAAAATCTCAAAAAGTGAATAGTGCAACTATAAGTTCAATCCGAACGCATATCGGAATTTTGAACTCTGAACAATTTAAAGTGAAGAAAAAGTGCACTGAAAGCAAATCAGTAAAAGCCCCTTTCCCTTTAATAATAATTCAGTGATAGTTCACTTAAACTAAATGAGTGCATTTGAAATTTTTTTTTAATCAACAAACGTGGCACAAAATAATTATAAGTGAATGATCGAACGAATATCGATGACATTCATCAAAAATTAATAAGTGCAGTGAAAAAAAAAAATTATTTTTCGACGAATACGAAAAATTAATTTTGTGAAAATTATCCGAAACCAATATCAGTGCATATGATAAATGTTTCAAATTCCGTAGAGGAAGGATAATTTGAGGAAGAAGAGAAAAAAAAAATAGTGACAAAAAAAAATAAAGAGTTATCTGAAATAGATGAAAAATATTTTCAATCGAATCAAAAAGGATTCGAAAAAAGCTCAAAGTGAAAAACATTTAAGACGATCAATTATATTTGACAATATTAGAGCTAAATCAAACATCATGGACCCAGCACAAATTGCAGCTTTACAACAACAAAATCTTCAACTACAGGAACAGTTGCAACAAGAACAACAACAAATGGAAATAATGGCAACAAGGATGCAGCAACAAGCAGCAGCAGCAGCAGCACCTCAACCTGCAGCAAATGGTAATGTAGCATTAAGAAACCTAGAAATTAATCCTATACATTATATCGAAAAGTTAGAAAAATTTGATGGAAGAACTGAAGATTTAGCTATTTTTGTTCAAAATGTTGATGATATTATTCCAACATTATTAACATATGACGAGCAAGGTCAAAAAATGTGTATAAATCTTTTAAAATCGAAATTCATTGGTAGAGCTAGATTAGCGATTGAAATACATACGCACCTCACTAAGTGGTCTGATATAAAAAACATGCTAGTAGAAAATTTTGGTGGCTTCAGAAGCAGTGATCAATTATACGAAGAGCTTAGGTCAGCGCAATACCGCGGCGATGTAATAAAATTTTACAATTACATACAAAAATCGCTGTCATTATAAAATCAAAAATGTTTACAAGAAAATAATATTTTAGACATTCCAAGAAACACGGAAACCGCGTTAAAAATTTTTAAAGAAAGATTGCCAATCCACATGCGAACAATCTTATATTCAATTAAGCCAAGCACAATAGAATTAGCTTTACACGAGTTAAGTAGTGCAGGATTTTTAGGGAAATCAGAAAATAATTTTGACGATAAACAAAAAAATAAATACTCAGACAAAATAAACAAACAAAACCAAAACCCACATAAAAATTTTAAAAATCCTAACAATCCTTTTAGAGATGATCCCCAAAACAAAAATCATCAAAATTGGCACCCAAAGCCATACATTCCAAAAAATAATAATTATCAAAATAATAATTACAATCCCCATAATTATCGGCAGTTTCCACAAAGATTCGAACCTATGGAACAAGATCCGACTTCCTCTCAACTTAGGAGAGCACCTAAAGCCACTAACTATGTGGAACAATACAACGATGAAACTGGGTCTGATGCAAATTTTCGGCCTACAGCCTCGGAAACCCCAGATTACCCTATATTAAGCTAGGGAAAAATGGTAAATTTATTAAGCTTTTGATAGATACCGGAGCAACCAATAGCCTTCTAAGAGAAGAAGACGCTCCTCAGCAATATATTATAAATAGAAAAAAACCTTTAATAATACAAACCGCAGGTAGCCCTATAAAAATAACAAAAGACATAATAATACCGAAAGGAAAATTTGCTCTTCCAGTAAAAGAAGAATGTGCATTTCAAGTTCATAATTTTAATAAAAATTTTAACGGAATTATAGGCAACAATATTTTAATTCCAAATAATGCCGAAATAAAATACTTAAATAAGAGTATGACACTAAATGGTGAAATAATACCTCTGTTCTTCAGCTTAGACGAAGAACTTGAGTATGATGAAACCATTAATTATTTCAATAATATGCTTCCGGAAAATACTATTCTTGATGATAATATTGAAAAAGACCTAAGAACAGATCATTTAAACACGGAAGAAAAATTTAAATTATTAAAATTAATAAAAGAAAAGAAAAATGCGTTTTATAAAAAGGGTGATGATTTGTCATTTACAAACCACGTTAAACACAACATTCCTACGGAACATGATTCACCCATATATACAAGAATTTACCGATACCCGGAAATTCACAAAAAAGAAGTAGATCGGCAAATCACAGAGATGCTCGATCAGAAGGTCATTCAACCTTCAAGTTCACCTTATAATGCTCCCATCTGGGTGGTACCTAAAAAAGAGGATCACACTGGAAATAAAGAATGGAGAATTGTTATTGACTATAGGAAATTAAATCTTACTACAAAAGAAGATAAATACCCTATACCTAACATTGAGTCAATACTAGATAAATTAGGTCATTGTAACTATTTTTCGACACTAGACCTGACAAAAGGTTTTTACCAAATTGAAGTTGAAAAGAAGGATAGAGAAAAAACAGCCTTCTCTACTCTAACGGGTCATTATGAGTTCGTGCGGATGCCATTCGGTTTAAAGAATGCACCTGCAACCTTTCAGAGACTCATGAATGAAGTCCTAAAAGAATACATAGGGAAAATATGTTATGTTTATCTCGATGATATCATCATATTCTCAGCTAGCCTGCAGGAACACATGGATTCGCTCCATAGTATTTTGAGAACACTTAAGAACGCAAATCTGAAGGTATCTCTAAACAAATCTGAGTTCTTACGCAAAGAATCCAAATTCTTGGGACATATAATAACACAACACGGTGTCAAACCTAACCCTAAAAAAATTGAAACAATTAAAAAATTCCCCATTCCAAAGAGCGTAAAAGAAATTCAGTCTTTTCTCGGACTAACTGGCTACTATAGAAAATTCATTTCTGACTATGCGGCTATAATTAAACCAATGACCTTATGTCTTAAAAAAGATGCTAAAATAAACATTGAAAATAAAGAATACAAAGAGTCATTCTATAAACTGAAAAAAATTATGTCAGATGATCTAATAAACAGACATCCAGACTTCAACAAAGAATTCGTTCTAACGACGGACGCGTCTAATTTCGCGATCGGTGCGGTTTTAAGTCAAACGCATGGACCATTGTGTTTTGCTTCAAGAACATTGAACAAACATGAATGTAACTATTCCACTATAGAGAAGGAATTACTGGCCATAGTATGGGCAACAACACAATTCCGACATTATTTGTATGGAAGAAAATTTACAGTGAAAACCGACCACAGACCTTTGGTGTGGCTATCTACTTTGAAGGAACCCAACAGCAAGCTTCAAAGATGGAAAATTAAGCTTGAAGAATACGACTTCAAGATAGAATATATACAGGGCAAAGAAAATAAAGTTGCCGACGCTCTATCTAGAGTAAAAATAAACGTTTTAGAGGAAGACGATCTAGCAACTCAACATAGTGCTGAGTCAGATAATTCGAATTTAATTCCTATTAGAGAAAAAGCTGTTAATTTCTTTAACAGACAAATAATCCTTGAAATCAACGAACATGATCATCAAGAAATTATTTACCCACATGTTGGAAAAAGAAGAGTTAGATTCACGCGTAAAGAGTTTAAAGAAGAAGATTTCATAAATATAATAAAAGAAGTAGATACTACGATGCTAAATTGCATATATGTCAAAGATGACCAAATATTTAATCACTTCCAAAACATATGGAAGAAAGAAAATAAATTAAGTAATAAAATATTACATAGAAGCACAAAGCTCTTGCAAGATCTAAAAATAGACGAAGCAAACGAAATTATATTAAAGACACATAAAAATAATAACCATATAGGTATAGAAAAAATATACCTTGATTTAAATCGAAAATATTATATACCAAACTTCAAGACTCTAATAAATAAACAAATTAAACATAAATAGAAAAGATGCAAGCATAGACGAGAATTATGCAAAGGTAACAGAACAAGAGAAAATAAAAAATAAAATCGCACCTAAACATAAAAAGGTGAAAGTTATTAATAAAACTGATAAAAAATATACATTACAAGAAGGAAACAGATTTAAGAAAATTCCTCATAGAATTCTTCATAAAGATCAATTTAGGAAAAAGAAAAAATTTCAACAAACTAAATTATCCAATTCCAGATCCAATAAAGAAATCGCATCAAATGTTGCAACCAATAGCTAAAATACAGTACGAAATAAAGTTAAGAGAAAACCTTGAATATTTACATGAGGACATTGAAAAAATAAAAGAAATAATAATGACTTCAAGATTAGGAGTACTTAGCAGAGATATTTTAACTGAAGAAGAAATAGATAAATACGGCATTAATATAAATAACTTGGAAGAATTAGAACTCAGTTTAGCCCTATATAAAACCAATATTATATTCATAATTAAAGTACCCAAATATACAGATGAACTGTATAAAAAGATATACGTTCAACCCATTCCAAATAAGGATAATAATTCCCAATTAAAAATAGACAAAAACCTTTATCTGACAAAAGATCAAATAATTTATGACAGTACTAAAAACGTACAAAATTTAACCAAAATAAATGATGATTGTATAGAAAATATACTTAAAAAATCAACGAATTGTAAACTTATAAGAAATATAAATGAAAAAGTATTAGAAATAGGAAATAATAATCTTGTATTAATTAATGTTCAATTACAAGAGCTTAATCAAAATTGTAATAATCAAAAAATTAAAATTAAAGGTAACTACCTTATTAGATTTGAAAATTGTAAAATACAAATAAATAACAAATCATATGAAAGAAAAAATTATAAACATGAACTTATAATTCCTAATACAATATTAGATATCAATTATACCAAAATTGAAGAATTAACATTTGAAGAATTAAAATATCAAAACATAAACAATGTAAAAGAAATAGAAGAATTAAAATATAACCATAAAAAGTCGAGTTTCAAAATATATTTTATCATTTTAATCATTTTAATAATTGTAATAATTTATGTTTATATAACATTAAAAAGTAGAAAAAGGAAGATAATAAATAATGTAAGTCTTCCAACGGTCACTTTCCGACCCTTAGAAGAATCTAAAGAGGGGGGTGTTATATCCAAGCTCACTTGTGCGCCCTCACATATATCAAATATTCTTATTAAAGATACACAGAAACAAAAACTTGACTTTGATTTCAATCAAATGTAAACAAACCAAAAATAAGAAAACCAATTAATGATACAATGATCAGAAAGAACATTAAATATTATAGTCAACACTTTTGCCTTCAGGAACTTTGTAAGAGTATACAATGTATATCAAATGTAAACAAATAAAGCGACCAAAAAGACATAAATTCCATATCAACACTTTCTTGCCTTCAGCAGCTTGTGCATGAGTATCAAATGGATACCAAAGTATTTCACAACATTGAATCATTGTATCATCCGCAGTCAAACAAAGATTTGATGCGTTAGCATAATTATGATATAAAAGGGATCTCAAGATCTCATTCTAGTTTAGTTTTAAAGATACATCAACAACGTATAGCCGAAGATTTCCCCCCACCAGTGGTAAGGGATCTGAAGCTCAAATAAAGTATTTAATATCATACAAATAAATTTGTGTTTCATTTTCGGTTGCCCTATTCTCTTGATGAGAATAGGAAGTAATATTTTTTTATAAAAATTCTAAAACTCAAATTTAATTGATATATATTTAATTAACCGGCAGACGGCTTAGGGCCATGCTTGTATATCTTTTTAACTTTAAGTTTATATTCTTCTAAAAAAAAACAATAAAGATAATAATAATAATAATAATAATAATAATAAATATCAACTCAGTACCAGTAGAAATATCATTGGGTGGTGTCCTTAATGGACTAGTCTCCATTAATGTCACCTAGGTAGGTAAGTTAGGTACTAGGGGGAGTCATCGTCATCTGATTCTCCCACCACATTAGGGTCCTAGTAAACTTTAAGGATGAAATAGGACATAGGAGGGTAGGGTTAGGCAAATCCTTCGAGATTAAAACATCTCAATCTCGACTTTTCTGTCGACAAACGTGCTTCCATCTTTACTTTCATCATTTTTTTCAACTTTATTCTGCAGACTCATCAATCTACTCGGCCCCTTTGCTTTTTAGCATAGCATTCTTTAAACTTAACAGAGTCAACAGTCAACAAGACTCCAGGTCTAACAAATGTGACACCGACTATCACTCCTGCAGCACCACCCACTTCCCTGTGCCGACGAGTGCAGCCCCGGCGAACTTGCAGACCTGAAGCAGCGGTGTGGTTATAGTCACCCTATCTATCCAGGCTTGGACGTGCCCAATCTAATGAGAAGGTACTATAAGTTGATAGGATGGATAGGTTTCGGATCCAGTATTGAAGAATGGATTTAGCTAAGGTCTTTTGGGAGAATATTTTTAATCTACTAAACGCAATAGATAGAGGAATTAAAAACTCTTCAGAAACTTAAAACTTCTTCTCAGGCGCCTTTTCTTTATCGATCTCGTCAATCTGAAGTCAGATCAACTTTCCTCGAAGATGGGTTGAGACTCATCTAAGACTTCTTGAAGACCATCTGACTACGCCTAGATTATAAATCAGACGTAAGGTTTAATAATCCGTGGTGTCTTTGAAAATAAGTATATACCAGCTACATACTGGGAGAGATACTCTGTTGTAGGAAGGGGAGGGGAGTGATCCTCTGGACCATCGTCTGCTAAGCAGTAGATGATGATCAACAGCACCACTTTGGGGACAATTTTTTATTTATATTTGTGCTCTTTTTAAAAGGGCAAGTAAGGTTAATTTGTGTTCCTTTGGGGACAATTTTTTATTTATATTTGTGCTCTTTTTAAGGGCAAGTAGAATTTATTTGTGTTCCTTTGGGGACATTTTTTTATTTATATTTGTGCTCTTTTTAAGGGCAAGTAGAATTTATTTGTGTTCCTTTGGTGACAATTTTTTATTTATATTTGTGCTCTTTTTAAGGGCAAGTAAGGTTAATTTGTGTTCCTTTGGGGACAGTTCCTTTCATTTATATTTGTGCTCTTTTTAAGGGCAAATAAGGTTAATTTGTGTTCCTCTGGGGACAGTTCTTTTTTATATATCACCTGTGCTCTTTAAGGGGCAAATATTGTATTCGATTGTGCTCCTACGGGGCAGATGTATGTGAAGATTTGTGCCTCTTACACTCTTCTGAGGCAGAAAAGCTGTTCCGTGCTGACAAAATAAAAATTGAAATTGAGCTTCGCTGGATTGGAGACATAGTTGCTGAGCCCTGAACAACATCAAAGTTTTCGTTTGCTTTCTTTGAGCAACCCTGGACGACCGCTGAACTACCTTAGCTGGAAAACAAAAAAGTAACATCACATTAAAAGTGTAACTTCGTTACATTCCCCCCTTTCTTCATAAGACGAGAACCCTCTCGTCATGTTTTTTTTGTATATATATTTTTTTTTTTTTTTTTTTTTTTTTTTCAATTCAAATATTTATATTTTATTTGTCCATATTTCATAATAATAATTAAACTTAACAAATATTCATATTCTATATAAAAAAACTAAATAAAGATATTCATGGCGCGGTGGAAATAGGCTACAGCTCCGTGGCGGTGTCTCTACGGTAAAATGTCGACTTCCTTAATGTAAGGCCCAAACTTGAGGCTAGCTTTGGTGCGCCTCTTGTTTGGGCGTACGGAAATACGTCCCCAGGGCCGTTGTATATAGAACTGGCCGATCCGTTGATTGTTTCCTCGAATCACTATGCCTTCGGAAGGGTCGAAGGCGGGCGGCTGGCCCGCGTTGCTAGGTCCAGTGCTCGTGTATACCGGAATGGGGAAAGTAGCACAACTTGGGGTTGGTGTCGTCGTCGGCTGCGTCGAAGTGACCGTCGACGTTCTGGGCTGAATGCATCTCTCGGCCGTGACTAAATGTCGTACTGCGGCAAGGCAAGGTTGTTGCTGGTTTATCGGCTCCCTTCCTATCGGTTGGTTGCAGCGGACGGGCACTGGCGGCTTTGGTGCGACTGTCGGCAGTTTCCGCGAAGAAGGCCCTGCTCTATGCCAGGGTTTTAACTGCGGAGCGGATGTAGACGGTCCTTGTGCTGGCGGTTTTAAAGTCATCCAATTGTTCATGGACTCCTCGCGCTGGGCCCTGATCTTGGCCATATACTGCTCCATAGGTGGGGGTGGAAGGTTTGGTTGAGCCAAATCACGATCGGCGGCAGGCGGTTTCACGTGGCTTATACGTTGACGTGGTTTTAATGTGAAGCTCAGTTCGTCAGTGCGCCGGAGTGTTCCCGGTCTCATCGGTGCGGTGGGTTGTCAAGCGCAAGGATTCATCAACGCGGCTTGCGGATGGTGTCCTCCTCGTTGAGCAGCAGAGGTTTCGCTGGCGGAGGTGGTAGTGTCCTTAGTTGCTTCGGACCTTGGCCCGCGCTTCAGTCCTGGTTTGGCGGAGGTAATCGGAGGAGCCATTCGCTCTGGTGCCATAAGCCGATGGAAGCGGGTGCTCAGTGCGCGGTCTTTATGTTGCCGAGGGCTAAGGCGCACAGCTGGGAGATTCCTAAGCACATCCTCCGTTGGATAAAGGCTTTCCATGACGGTTTCTTCCTCAGGACGTCCCGACTGTTCAATAGACGGAGGAGGATTAGTCGGTTGCTCCATTGAAGGTTCATTATTGTCGCTGGTAGGCTGCATAGCAATTATTAATTTATTTCCCGGAGTAATTTTATTAGTGATGTCCGGGAGTAGCGGTTTGTGTCTTACGGCGGCGGTCGGTTGCAGACTGATACTGATATTAATATTTTTACGGCGGTCAATTGTATTATTTATATTTTTATTTTTATTTTTACTTTTATTTATATTTTCAGGGAGCGGCGGTCTGTGTGTGACGGTGGTTGATTGCGGACTGTGCTGTTTAACGACATTCTTAATGTCCTCTGTCTGAGCGGATGCGTTGGTGTTAGTCACAAAGGTTTTAGCTGGTTTGCTAATGCCATCGACGTTTGCACCATCTTGATTGTCCCTTTCAGATCCTAAGGACTTCCTACCGGTCACCGCTTGTCCGTTCATAAAAATCTGGACGTTTGCTCGACTCATTAAGTCCATCCCAATAATGGCATCCTCCTCGAGAGCGGGCAGGTAGGTTACTTCTCCAGCTATCTCTGTACAACCCACAGAGAACGTAGCAGCGAAATGTTCTGTGGTCATGATGGGTTCACATCTAGAAGCTTTTGCCGAAGAGCGTGACCCACCAACGACTTTGTGCTTCCAGTGTCTACCAAAGCGTGGTATGTTTCCGTGCCTATATGAATGGGCATGAAGTACCGATAATCGTGGCCAGGCGGTACGGTTGCAACGGCTACCATATCTTTATGACAAAGGCAGTTCTTTGTCATCCTGCCATCTGTCCCACAAAAGGAAGAGAATAGCCTAAATGGCCTGCGACAGGTTTCTTTCCGGTGACCCCTTTGCTTGCAATTCCAGCAATGGGTATCCCTGTCGTACGGAATCACTGCTGGCGGGTTTCTGGGGTTTAGACAAGGGGCTGGCACCTGAGTTGGACGCGAAGATTGCTCATCCCTCTTAATTGCTTCAAACTCCTCAGCCAAATATGTCAATTCGTCCAAGGTAGTGAAATCCCGTCTGCGAATGTAGTACCTATACTCTGGTCGCATGTTGTCGAAAATCCTATCGATATTATCGATGGAGGACATGCGAGGGTGTTGGCGAAGTAGGTACTGAGCCGAGAGAATATAATCCTTTGCTTTCTCCCGGGGTCCTTGACGTTTCTTTAATATTTCTTCCTCTAGCTTGTGTAAGTAGCGGGCTGGTAGGAAGTGGCGAGTGAAGGCCTCTCTAAAACCTTCCCAGCAGACGAAGCTTTCACTTTTAATCCGCAGCCACTCCAAAGCACTGCCACGAAAGAGCTCAGGTAAGGTGCGCAACATATCATTAGGCGGTATGTTGTAGCAGTTAGTTAGCTCAGACAATCTTTCCAGAAATTCTAACGGGTTTCCCGAGGAATCGAACCTTAACCCCCACTTTCGGACTGTGTTCATCACCTCTGCCTCATAACTCAGGGTGAGCCGGTGTGACGGCGGCGGGTGCTCATGCCTGCGTTGGTTAAGAGAGGGTGATGTACTGGGCGAGTGAACAGGGTGGTTGATTTGGGAATTCGCTGGGCGGGGATTTCCGCTAAGTTTCTCCAAACTAGGAACCTGTAAAGTTGTCTGCGTATAACTGGTTGAGGTGAGGTCTTTAGAAGTTGTCGGCACAGGCATGGTAGGCACGATGACGGCAGGTTGAGTCTCAAGGGGCAGGGTGTCGTCTAGACGTTTTTCGATCAAACTCTCCCACTTGTTACACAGGTCGTGCGTTGATCCATTGTCCCTCAGCTTTTTGATGTGTTGGCTGAGTCGGTTACGAAGATCCTTCATGTTGCCTTCACTATCTAAACCTTTAGAGCGGAGTGCTTCTTGTAATTCTGTTTTTTTCATACAGTATATAAAATTTAGATTCCTGAAGATATTATTAGTATCGGCAGCAGCTTGATCCTCAGAATCTGACATGTTGCGTCTGGTTAATGCGGTGACGTTTGATGAAGAACTGATATCAGGAATTTGCTGTCGAAAGTCGGTGGTACCTTTAGAAAATTCTAAAACGGTCGGCGGTAGAAGTTCGATTGAACCCTCTAAATGTCCCTGCTCGGGCGCCAAAATGTGATGTTACTTTTTTGTTTTCCAGCTAAGGTAGTTTAGCGGTCGTCCAGGGTTGCTCAAAGAAAGCAAACGAAAACTTTGATGTTGTTCAGGGCTCAGCAACTATGTCTCCAATCTAGCGAAGCTCAATTTCAATTTTTATTTTGTCAGCACGGAACAGCTTTTCTGCCTCAGAAGAGTGTAAGAGGCACAAATCTTCACATACATCTGCCCCGTAGGAGCACAATCGAATACAATATTTGCCCCTTTAAGAGCACAGGTGATATATAAAAAAGAACTGTCCCCAGAGGAACACAAATTAACCTTATTTGCACTTAAAAAGAGCACAAATATAAATGAAAGGAACTGTCCCCAAAGGAACACAAATTAACCTTACTTGCCCTTAAAAAGAGCACAAATATAAATAAAAAATTGTCCCCAAAGGAACACAAATAAATTCTACTTGCCCTTAAAAAGAGCACAAATATAAATAAAAAAATGTCCCCAAAGGAACACAAATAAATTCTACTTGCCCTTAAAAAGAGCACAAATATAAATAAAAAATTGTCCCCAGAGGAACACAAATAGATTATATGACAATTTCTTGCCTTAAAAATTGCCTGTTGTATAGCGCACTATTCACACAATACGGCCGGCGGTCGGAAGCGAACTGATTTTCTCAGTCTAATTCACTCCTACTCATAATCTTTTCTGGTGAAAGCTGGTGTGACTTATATTATTTAAAAAAAATACACGTCACACAGCAAAAATGTACCCACTGCTGCCTCGCACTATTGTATTATTACCCATCCTCTAGTGCAATCGTTTTAGATGAAACTGCCGTGGAGGTATACAATTAGCATGTGTTCGGTTGTGTGTCGCTCACTGGTTGCTTCGTGCATTTCCTATGCTGTTGCTTGAAGGTAGGTATTGTATGTAGGTACATGGCAATGCATGGCATGTCTATGATGATAATAATATAAGATAATGGACCTATTTAATTTAAAGTATAGCAGGTTAGGTCCTTTAATAGACGGTTGTGCGGCGGTAGGGAAAATTCCCTAATATAGTTTTAAGAGGAAAAGTGTAACTTCGTTACAACTTCATACTTTTCTTTTTGTAATCGACTATTCTCTCAATTTTTTAATGGAATAGGATCCTTCTTTTTTTTTAATTTTCTTCCGCTACAACTACAGATAAGGCATAAGGTTTAATTACAGCGTATGGAAGTCCTTGAACTAGTCATGTCCAGTGTTCAGGTTTCTTTTCGATTTCATTTTGGATTGGTAACTTCCGTCTACACTTTTAACCAATCCCAATTTCCGGCTAAGTTTTTCAATAATAATTTTAATTCATATTCGGGATTTTAAAAATTCAAATTAAATCATCTCATCTATGATTCCTTATCATATTGATTAATATAATCTCGAGTATGGATTAAAAATAATTTTTTTTCTGTTTTGTAGCGGGACCATCCAACTACCTCCCGTTACAACAGTATAATTAAATTTATTTTAATTTTATTTTTATTTTTAATTTCTTTAATTTATGAGGGACTTATTTATTGACAGTACTGTTGTACACATTGTACACGCCTCAAAGTATGCAATAAGTATGCAATAAAAAATTGTAAAGTATGTTCCTGAAGATATGCAGAAATTTTAGGCAGTTTAAGAATCCACTATCACTCAAAAAAAGTTTACTCACGAAGTACCGTGTATATGCACAAAAATGTTAGTGTTTGTATGCAAGAAGTATTAAATCAGAGAGCACTTATCAATAAAAAATTGAATTCAGGGCAAAAAAAGATTTCAGAAAAATTAAAAGACACAATTAATTGAAATGAATTGCAATTTACACTACTAATTATTCCAAATTATAGCAAATTATGTAATTATTTAAGTTCAAAATTGATTTACAATGGCACTTTGAAAATAAACAGGCAAAATGATATAAATGACCAGCGAATAATATATACAACTTAAGCAGTCAGCATCGCAAGTTCGCAGATGATTTTAAACTTTTGTGTGGTTTCAAGAACTTTAATGGATACCTTTTTCTTCAACATGCCAATGATAATGTTTCCGAATGGTGTGCCAAAAATGGAATGAATCTTAACGTTGATAAATGCAAGACAATGAATTATTCGAGGAGACGTGGTACAGCTTCATCTTTTTATTTCATTGAAGGTGTTCTTATGGCAAGAGTGGAAATGTTTAATGACCTAGGGTTTCTTTTTGATGGCAAACTTTAGTTTAATCCTCATATTGATACAATAACTAGCAAAGTGAGGGGACAACTTGGACTAATAATGAGATTCTCAAAAGAGTTTCATGACCCTTACATTTTTAAAACACTTTACTGTGCACTTGTTCGTCCTGTGTTGGAATATTGTAGCTGTGTTTGGTGTCCTTACTATGACACTGGAAGTTATCGGGATCCATTGATCCATTGATCTTATCGGGATCCATTGATTCAACTTATATTCTAAGACAACTCAACATTAATACACGTTTTTTCTACACATCTTCATCTAGAACTAATCATGGTTTAAATGAACCCCTCAATGTTAAGAGTAGAGATTTTAAACAATTGTATTGTGTAATTGATTTCAATAATTCTAAATCTAGTATGAAAAATATTTTGTTTAATAATAAGAATATATAACTATTAACTATGAATGCATGTAATTCTGAAAATTAATGTTGTTGTACCTTCCTATTTGTAATAACATAAAAAAATGTAAATATTGTGAATCATTCTAAACAACTAAATAAATAAATAGATACTTTACGATAAGGGCGGTCAGCCATCAGACGAATAGGGGAAATAACATGTAGCATACGAAGACATGCACGTGCCGTAACTATTCGGGACTGATGGAAGTGTGATCATAGCCTCTTCGCGGCGGCCGCTAGTAACAAGCCTCTTAAAAAAAGGTTTGGCTAATATGATCAGGCTAGTTCCTCAGGTTGGCAACAGGTTAATTCCCTGTTCCGTAAAAATTCGAATTACGAGACCGACAACAAGCCTCGGAAACGGACTGATCTCACGACGACAACCAACGCAACGAAAACGGCAAAACGATTTACGAATTTTCTTATGGAACGTACGATCGCTCTATAGAGCTCGAGCTGCTCAGCAGCTAGCTGATGCCCTGTCAAAATATGAAGCTGACATAACAGCACTTCAAAAAATCAGATGGACAGGGAATGGTGTTTTACAGAAAAAAGAATATGACGTATACTACAGCTGTCATACAAAACACCATGTGCTCGGGGTAGGCTTCCTAGTCAGCGAAAAAATGAAGTCTACCATAATCGGCTTTAACGCTATAAGCGAAAGGCTTTGCACCCTTCGCGTGCGAGGCAAATTTACGAACATCAGCCTCATTAACGTTCACGGACCTACGGAGGAGTCCTCAGACGAAGAAAAAGAGACTTACTACGAACAAGTCGAGAGGACCCTCAATGCCTGTCCAAGGTATGACGTAAAAATCATCCTTGGGGATTTGAACCCAAAAATAGGTCGGGAGCCGGTATTCAGGCATTACGCAGGCACCCATAGTTTGCATGAGAACACTAATGACAATGGACTTCGAGTCTTAGAATTGGCAGCATCGAAAAACATGGTCGTTGCGAGTACCAGGTTCCCGCGAAAAGATATCAACAAAGCCACCTGGGTATCAGCTGATGGAGTCACTCGTAACCAAATAGACCACGTGTTGATAGACCGTCGCCACTACTCGAACTTGATGACGGTACGAACGTACCGAGGCGCCAATATCGACTTGGATCACTATCTTGTTGGTATGGTCTTCCGAGGGCGGATTGCCTTGCGAAGACGTATTGCATCAGCCGATCAGGTTCGAATCAACACGGCCGCCCTGCGCAATGAAAATGCCAGTAACACCTTTGGTAATGCGTTAGGACTCGCCCTAGAACCACTTGATTTAGGGAGAGAAAGTCCTGGAGCCAGTATGCTGGGCGTAGATGAGAAGTGGACACGCCTTAAGAATACTGTCATTAGTACTGCCAACTCCATCTTAGGCAGCAGTCGTATAAATTGGAACGACTGGTTTGATGATGAATGCAAGCTAGCGACTGAACGTAAGAATGTTGCGTACCAATGCAACAATCTCATAGAACGCGGGCACGCGAAGAAGAATATAAAGAGCTCAGAAGAATAGAAAAACGGCTTCACAGACAGAAAAAATCAGCCTGGGAGAAGAACTTAATCTGTGAAATAGAAAAAAGCCGAGAGCGAGGTCCGCACCAGGCGCGGAAGTTCTACCAATCCGTCCGAAACATGACGCAGTACACACCACGCTGCACATACTGCAAGGACGGAGGGGGAAATCTGATCACCGATCCACAAAGCATACTGGAGCGATGGGAAGTGTACTTTAATGAATTGCTATATGGTCAACTCACTGCAGAAGTGGAGGCTCCACTGCTTCAAGACGAATACCCTATGTTGCCGTCACCAAGCATAGAAGAGGTTGAGAAGGCAAAAGACCGGCTAAAGAAAAACATAGCCCCGGGAGCTGATGGTATACCAGCCGAATTATTTCAACACGGTGGGCCAGCTCTACGTCAGGCAATTCATGATATTATAGTGCACGTGTGGGAGCATGAAGAAATGCCAGAAGACTGGCGAATAGGTATAATATGCCCCATACATAAGAAAGGAGATGTCACAACGTGCAGCAACTATAGAGGTATCACGTTGTTGAGTACCGCCTATAAGATACTCTCCTCTATCCTACAAGACCGGAGAACCCCATACGCTAAAACCATCATCGGACAATATTAGTGTGGTTTCATTCCAGGCAAATCAACAACTGATCAGATCTTTACCCTTAGGCAGGCGATGGAAAAATGTATAGAATTTAACATCCCAACATACCTCCTGTTTATAGACTTTAAGGCCGCCTATGATAGCATAGCCAGGGTAGAACTTTACAAAGCCATGAGAGAATTCTGCATACCAAATAAATTGACACGACTATGTAGGTTGACCATGACCAACGTAACAAGCCAAGTAAAAATAGCCGGATTGCTATCCAGACCAATCAACATCTTTAATGGACTCCGACAAGGGGATGGTTTGGCCTGCCTCCTCTTCAACCTAGCGTTGGAGAAAGCAATCCGTGACTCTGGCACGGCAACAAGAGGGACCATCGTCAACAGGTCCAGCCAGATACTGGCTTACGCAGACGACATCGACATCATCACACATATGGATCACTCACATATGGATCCGAGACTTAGGTGCTTAGCAAAAGGCACTCTGACCTCTTAGCCGCGTTCGAGAGAAAAGTCTTAAGGAGAATTGTTGGCCCCATATGTGAGGAAGGACGATTCCGGAGACGGTACAATCATGAATTGTACGCAATCTTCCTTGAAGCAGATATCGTGACAAAAATTAGGCTCGGTAGACTTCGGTGGGCAGGGCACCTAGCTCGCATGAGCGAAGAGGAACCTGCTCGGAAAGTTCTTTGTGGTACATTCTATGGCAGACGACAGCGTGGTAGACCATGCTTGCGCTGGAGAGATGGCGTAGACCAGGGCGCCCGGAGCCTTGGGGTGCGCAACTGGATGGCGTCGGCTCGAGACCGGGATAGGTGGAGAGACTTGTTGAAGGAGGCCAGGACCGGACCCCGGTTGTCGAGCCGATGATGATGATGATGATGATGATGACTTTACGATAAGAACGCATTTTTGTATGAAAACGCATGGAAATGCATTTCCATATTGAAAGTATTTAAATATGGTTTGTGGTGGGGATGGAAATGGACATACGAATTAATATAAATAGGCGGAAGATTATGAGAAAGACTCAGAATTCATTTACCCCTATACTCTAGCGGGCGCAGCCATTTTGCATTGAGACAGCGGACCCTAGAGAAATAAGAAAGTATCAAAATTAAAACACTCTAGAGGTCGCAGCCATTTTGCATTGAGACAGCGGGCCCTAGAGAAATAAAAGAGTATAAAAATTGAAACTATTGTTTCTTTGTTTTTCAAAAGAATCTTTCCCGAAGGTCTCTCGGGAGCGTTACTATATCTCGATATTTAAAATTGTAGGAAAATCAATTTCACCATACACTATGGTCTTCCTGTGAAATTCTTCTCAAACTATCATACGTGTATTAAAGATAGCTTTTATAACATCACAAAAGCGAACCAACTTGAAAATTTCTACAGTCCACAAATAGTCCACAAATTTGAAAGTTTTATACTTAAGAGGATAAATTTAAGGAAAGTTGTTTAAGGGAAATTATAGACAACAAAAATCTCCCTTACAACTAATAAAAGAAATATCCGATGCGCCAACCTTATATCGAAGTAATAACGAAACTTCCGAAACAATCACCTAGTAGTAGGCAGCAAAAACGATAAAATAGCTAAGACATGCATCAGACAACGAAAAGTGAAGACCTGAACTAATAGTACGTATAATTACTAATAAGAAACTAATGTCGTCATAAAACAGTGGCATAGACTTTTAAGCTAATCTGAAATCAAAGAAAAAAATCTTTAACCAAAGTAATATTGGTCAGTGATAGACTTACCATAAGGAATTGCCTGTTTTAGACATAATAAAGCTACTTCCCTCCAATAATAAATGACATCGTACCATCTGAAAACATGAACATTTAGAAAAATTAATTCTATCCGTCATACTGTAAAGAAAATATAGAAGCTGATTATAGGTAGCGATAAAGATTCATTCAAGTTTTACGTCATAAAATAACGCAATTTAGTTACTGTTAGAAAGTTAGAAAGTTGTTTAAGGGAAATTATAGACAACAAAAATCTCCCTTACAACTAATAAAAGAAATATCCGATGCGCCAACCTTATATCGAAGTAATAACGAAACTTCCGAAACAATCACCTAGTAGTAGGCAGCAAAAACGATAAAATAGCTAAGACATGCATCAGACAACGAAAAGTGAAGACCTGAACTAATAGTACGTATAATTACTAATAAGAAACTAATGTCGTCATAAAACAGTGGCATAGACTTTTAAGCTAATCTGAAATCAAAGAAAAAAATCTTTAACCAATGTAATATTGGTCAGTGATAGACTTACCATAAGGAATTGCCTGTTTTAGACATAATAAAGCTACTTCCCTCCAATAATAAATGACATCGTACCATCTGAAAACATGAACATTTAGAAAAATTAATTCTATCCGTCATACTGTAAAGAAAATATAGAAGCTGATTATAGGTAGCGATAAAGATTCATTCAAGTTTTACGTCATAAAATAACGCAATTTAGTTACTGACCTGTAAACATAGTTAGTAATAAAATCAAAGAAATATTCACGAAATATAGTTAAAACATTCATTTTTTTTTGTCTGAAATAATACTTACCTCATAAAAATACTTACCCAAATAAACATCCGATAGCTACTCTATTCTGTCGGTACCTAAATTATACTTACCCAATTTTCAAAATATCGACACGGTAGTAGGACCTAAAACAAAAAAAAAGAAAACAAAAAAAAATTCATGCAAACGTACCCAATAGATACAAGAAACGACAAATTAAATCTTGTTATCCTATCCGAACCCTATGCGCAATAATATAAAAACAACAAAAAAGGAGAAAAAGAATAACCATACGAAAAAATTCTGACATCAACATTCCTATTAGAAAAATAGAGAAGGAGATTAAAATCCTAAGGTGGAGCAAAAATAGTTGAAGTGAACCAAGACAATTTGCATGTAAACACAAAATTCAATAGAAAAAATGTTTACACGCAAAACTAAAATAACACGAGTCTGGTCACATGAAAACAAAACAAAACGAATCTCGAAGACTCCTCCAACATCGATGGAATATAAAAATAAGATGGACGAATTAAATTTCGAGAGTCTATCAATCTTGCAAATGAGTACGAAAGAGACTAACACCCTGCATTGAGTCTGTCTCAACGAAATTAAATCACCCAAACCGCCAAAAAAAGCGAAGTTGAAGAAGCTCTGGTGTAGGTAACGTACGACGTAAATGAGCTGAACAGACCATTACAATTTTCCAATTTGAGCAAGTCAGTTGTGCGAAAAATAGTACAAATTAAAAAGTTAATAAAAGCAAAATTAAAGTATAACAAGGTAAAGTTTGAGCAAATAAAGAAAAAGAATAAAGTGATTACATCAAAAAGACAGCACTTAAAGGATAAAAAAAAGGACCAAGGTAAGAAATTTTTTTCCTATCAACTCATGGTAGTATAGTTAGGAGCACATGCTCCCAACCCACGAATAATTCATTCTTAACAACAAAAAGATAATCTAATATTCATAAAAAGTCCATGTGAACAAATGATTTAAGAAACTTTTGCCAGAAAAATCTTTTGTAGAAAAAGCACATGCGTCCACGATTCACTACATAGGTATTAGGCAAAGAAATACCAAGTGAAATAATTGGACGAACTATGTACTTGGATTTCTGGCCACCTAAAGATCAGTCTAAACTACTCCATGCTAAAAACATCCAATCTAAAGATTCAGTGAAACGTGTGATTTTGGTACAAAGACGAAAGAATCCTGCTCCAGGCTGGATCACGGTAGAAACCAAATCACTCCACAAAACACGCCAGCTAAAAAGTCCAATAAAGAGACAAGAAAAAACCAGGTAAAAAAATGTTTTTTTTTATTTGATCACGAAACGTAATAATTGTTGTCAAACATGAATGGTGTTCTTGATCTATCCAATGGTCAAGATAATACGACACAAAGACACCTAAGACATATTGAAAGCTGCGGAAGAGTTTTTTTTTTAACATAAAAATTGCTCGATTAAAATATATAACTAATTAGACTCATACGCGTGCTTTTACCTTCAAAATGTATATAACAAAATTCTAATTAATTTTTTTTGTATTCCAAACAGATACGCACCGGGTGGAATACAACGGCCCAGACGAGTCTACGTCCAATGCGAGGTTGCTAGAAGCCTATTGGGTCAAGATCGTCAAAGTAATATCCCACTCGGTCAGCGTTGTCTGGTCCTCGTCGAGGAGTACAATCTGGAAGTACAGAAAATCGTCATCGAGTCGGAACCTTCATCTAATATAACGTCGAGGGAATTTTCAATTCATGCCAAGTGCTAAGATAATTCACGTCCAAGACAAGCAGCAAAAACATAACCCTGTTGGAGACACCTATAGGCAGGATGAAAGCAGAGTGTATATATATGTATTACAAAAAGGAATTATGGTAGCTATGTATTTTTCATTTACGTATATAAATCAATAGGTGAAAATTTAATTTACGAAATATTCGTAGTAAAAACTAAAAGTGTCTAAAAAACAAAAAAAAATATATAAGAAATTAATTAAATAACCACCGCCTTATCGAAAGAGGTAATTTGGGTAAATTATTTTTGAAATATCTGTACAGTAGTGAAATACTTGAGAATTTTTATTGGTTTTACTTAAATTTGAGGTAGGTTAGTGCTAACGATATAATCAAACATAAAGGTGCTAAAGCCAAATATATATAGTTTCTACAAAATAAATGTTTGCAATCAATTACAAAAAAAAAAGAAATATATATAATTTATGGTTAAACTGCATCTAAAACGATTTAATAACTTTTCGAAGTTCTGTTAAAAACATAATACTTTTATGAGGTATCTAAAAAAAAAAAGAATATATAGAGGGTGTAATAAAATCTTGTTATTACTTACCTACAAACGTCTTAAACAAAATTTACAGTGTGAGAATCTCGCTTTCATAAAAGCAACACTCCATCACAACAATAATTGGTGGAAACAAATAACCAATCACTTACCTTCTTTCGCATAAAAATATTTCGGGTCGCTAAAATCTGAAAATAAACAACAATAATACTGGGAAATAAAGTAATTTACAGTCCATCCGTGGTGAATATCTAAAAATAAAAATAATATTGGAAAATTTAAAGTTTTTGTCCGGTCTTAATAAAAGTGTACCTACCTACAGTGAGTGAATATCCTCAGGTGGCAAATAGCCTTCAGCTAGCAAAAAAAAAGAAAATATTTGTGGTGAAATTTATGCAAGTCGACTATAGAGGTTTTATATACTTGACTTAAAGTTGCCTATAGTTAACTTGGATCAATTTCAAGTAAAAAAAATTCATTTATAGTGCTGTGAAAGAAAACTGAAAGTGAAGATAGATAAAAATAATATTTTGAATACAAATTAAGATCAATTACAATATTTTTTTTTAAAGGAACCTACATACACACTGTTGGTAGATTACAATTTTTTTTGTCATTTTAAAATTTAATCGTGTCAAATTTAGATTTCGTTTTCCTTTTGAAATCGTGTTTAGAAAATCATAAAGTCGTATCAGAATCGTCCTGAATAATACATGGGCGTACAAAATATGGGAATTCGAATAATAATTTCCTATGTATGTTAAATCGCTAGTACATACGTATCTTTTCGCTGATCCCATCCTTGAAATTCTGACTGATGATCTGAAATTTGAAATTAAGAAAAGAATTACCTGCTAAAAATAACTGAAAAAGTAAAATATAACGTACCTTACAAATCTGAATCTACTTATCAGGTTTATGGTACGGTAGGGTGCACCTTCCCGTCTTCGGACCTTTTTATTGTAGAAATTTTATATTGCTTTTTGATTTAAATTTTTTTATATAAATACATTTTAAACTAACCAAACGTTTGTTTCAGCTAAGGTATGGTTTGAATGGACCTGCCACATTCTTAAAGATCCTTCAGATCCACACATTTTAAATTTTTGTTTGATTTTGAAAATTTTTATAATTCTTATTTCTCATTTGGGGTGGGATTATGACATTTTTTTGGAGGCGTCCTATGCAAACTTTTGCAATTGTTGAAATCTTTTAACACTTTTGAACTTTTATAGTTCGTATTTCGAAAAACTTTAAGTACGCGTATAATAGGTACCTACCTATTCGTAAACAGCTCGGGTAAAGTTATACTAATGAAAATTAGTCGCGTGTATGAGAATCTCTCATTCATTTAAACTAGGCGAATTAGAACGACGACCTTATTCAATATTAAGCAATTAATATAGGGATAAGTCGCCATATAAAGGTTAAATGAAAGTTCATGATTCATTTAATCGTTTTGACAATTCGAGATAGGCATTCGAAACTTAAGACGACTATTCATTGGAATAGATTGTTTGATATCGCGGAGAGGGGGAGTGATTCGGTTCACCAAACCTCACTTGAAGATTTTTCTGAACGATTTATTTTGTTCATGAGAATCTTTACTGAACTTCAAGATAATTTGGATATGAAAAGCAAAAATTTTCTTTTGCTTTATTTCGTCTTTTCGGAAAAGATAGATTCTCACACACCAATGTTAGTAAAAGTCAAGGTTAAAGTCATAAATTTCAGTTTGAATTGTATAAAGAAATATAGGTAAAGATTCATTTGCAAGAACAAAATTCTTATTAGAATAAGTTTTGTTTTTTAAGAAGAGTACAACTCTTATATGAATTTAAAAAGGAAATTAAGTTTTGAGATTTTTTTTAAGAATATCTTATTAGAGTGTATCTTATATTAATAAAAGAATAATAAGGAATTTCTGATGTTAGATATAAGTTCATATGAATAAAATTGTTAAAGATTTTGTTGAAAATCTTTGGGTTTTTATTTGAGGCCATCATAAGTTTGGCGGAGTTAGATATCCATGGGAAGTCAGTTCTCTACTTTGAAGAATTATTTCAGTTATCATGAGTGACTAGAAGGCTTGAGTGAAGGGGCGTGGCTGGAGCCAACCCGATGTAAAGGCAGCAACAACAACGAAGAAATCATACGCAACAATGTAAGGACTAAAAAAATTTATTCTATTCTTCTTCTGTTTTAATATAATCGTGGGATATCTTCATGTTAAACTAAGCACCAGTGACGATATCAATTGGTGGTGTCCTTGACGGACTAGTCTCCGTCAATGTCACCTAGGTAGGGAAGTTAGGTGCAAGGGGGAATCGTTATCATCTGATTCTCCCATCACATTAGGGTTCTAGCAAAATTACAAGGATGAAATAGAACTTAGGAGGGTAGGGTTAGATAATCCTTAGAGACCATATCATCATCGTCTCGTCTTCTGTCAAAACTCGAATTCCACCTTAAAACTTCATCAATCCTTTCACTTCTATCAACTGACTCATCATTGTTGCTCGGCCCCTTTGCTTTTCAGCATAGCTTTTAAACAATTTAAACAGAGTCAACAAACATCAAGGCTCCAGGTCTAATAAATGTGACACCGACTATCACTCCTGCAGCACCACCCACTTCCCTGTACCGATGTGTTCGGCCCCGGCGAAATTGGCAGACCTGAAGCAGCGGTGTAGTGTTAGTCACCCTATTCATCCAGGCTTCGACGTACCCGATCGTAAGAGAAGGTACTAAAAGTTGATAGGGTGGATAGGTTTCGGATTCGTTAATGGAGAAAGTAGTAGTAGGTAATCTAGAGGTATATTTCCATGGCTATTGGATAAAATAGGTAGGGGAATTGAAAACTCTTCTTGAAATTTCTTGAGTCTATCTCGGAAAGCCTTCTCTTCTCGTGTTCTCACATATCCGAAGTCAGATCAACTTATTCTCAAGGTATTACGAAGTAGGTGGAGACCTGCTTTAGGATCCTTTGGAGACCAATTGGACGTAAGGTTTATCAATTCGTGGTGTCCTTGAAATACGTATTTTTCACCGACATACGTTGAGAAGTGCTTGACTGTGAGAAGAGGGCGAAGGGATCTTTCATTTCGATTCGTGTACTACTGTCGAGTAGTGTACGGTCGAAAGTATCTCTTCATCCCCTGCTTTTCCCAGTCGACCACAATCTCAATTCTTTTTATGAAATCGGATCCGAATAGGGATTTTTCCGTTTCGCTGCATAATTGAAGAACGCAAAGGAGAAATAATTTCTGATTAGAGTGTGAGTAATGAGATGATTAGATCTCATACAGTGTTTGGGCTTTCTTGTCTTTGTGGTCATTTGTCCGTGTCAACCAACCATCACTCTCAGTCATAACCACCTACAACATCCTCTTTCCTCCTATTTCAATTATAATAATTTATTTTTAATTAACTCGAATTTAAATTATTTCCATTTGATTTTTATTTTTCAATCAAAATCTTGAATGTGAGTTAAAGATTAATTATTTTTAAATTTTTGAAGCGGGACCATCCCATTCTTCCCGTTACATAATGGCGCCCGAACGTGTGGGGCCCGAGTGATAATGAAGTTGATAGTTTTTGAAAATTTGATAGATAGTTTTTTTTAGTAACTCTTGGAATGTAGTATTTTTGATATTGTAGCAAGTTTTTTTCAAACAGCAGTTTGAACCGTTTAAGTCAATTTTGAGATTTTATATTGGAGTTGATAATGTTATGGAGATTTAACACCGGATGGTTTTCTGACTTAAGTGTCGACCGGTAATTAGTAGAACAAGTTCCTGAATACGTCTGTAGCGACAACCTGTCAAATTTCCACTCCACTCTCTTAACATTTGTTAAATAGTTTTCAGTAAGATTAGCTTACATAGGGATGTCCATATTGGATATGTATTTAGTCCAGTAGTCCGTTGCTTCTCATGAAAGCCAATCATAATCCTGAAACAAACATCTTTTTAATCTGTTTAGTTGTTTGCAACTACGTCCGGTGAATAGTTGAACTCATTCCTGTTCACGTCTGCAGCGCAAGCCAAATGACGACGGCTAAATGAAAGAATAACCAATTTCAAGCAATAAACCATCTGAAAAATTTAAGTTTACTACATTTCGATAAAAAGTTGAGATTTATTTTAAACAATCAATTTAGTCAGTTTGATAAATAGTTCTGGTCTGATGTCCGCTAGGGGATGTTATCTATTTCCCTAGGTCGGTAGCAGCAGGGAGAAGCATGAACAAGCTAGTCTAATGAGAAAGTTGAATAAAATGTTTACGAGTTGTTGAAGAAAGAAATATTTTTGTTTAAGCATGAGGAATTATAGAATGAAGAAAAGAAACATATTGTTGTAAAGTACGCACTCTACAACCTCCTGCGTCCATTACCCTATTACCTTATTTCCTTTCATTCAACCCAAAACCATTTAATATTCCCACATCATCATTTCCTTTTAATTACCTATACAAATTCCATTCAACTCCAAAGTCACCAACCTAGCGATCAACGATCGCTCCATTTAAATTAAACTTCTTCAATTTCATTGCCCATTGAAATAAAACCCAAATTCCCAAATCATCATTTTCATTTTTCCAATCAATGCACTCCCTTTACCAAATCCATTAAACGTTCATTGATCCCAATTATCTACACACTGGCACAATTTTGCTGATGTAGCATAATTTCCTTTTTCTTTTTCGAGTCGGTAGTATCAGTCAGTCAGTATCGGGCGGTCAACAACACAAATACTTGTTATTTCTAATTCTTCTATATTATTACAAAATCATTCAAGTCTTAATTGAAAAATATAAATGTTATCAACTTGTGTAAAATTGTTTATTTAAATATAAAAAGCTCAAATACGTTTACTTGTTTTTATTTTTTAAAAAGAACACTTAGAAAGGTAAGACCCCAATTGAGATCCGTGCGTCTCAATAAAAAAAAATAAATAAAGCACAACATAAAAATTGGTGTCAGATGTGGGGTTTGCCTGAAAAGTGTAAAGTGCCTTTCAAACAGTGAACATTAAAACAAAACAAAAACAACACAATAGAGTACAAACAAAATTTTACAACAAGTGATACCTACAGTTTGTTTTCTCGATAAAAATAAAAAAACTACAAACAAGTTAAAAAAAAAAAAAAAACAGAGTGCTAATGAAATGTGAAACAATTTATAACAAACATTAAAAGTAAAAGGTCTCAAAATACTTAAAAAAAAAGACAATTAACCAACCCAAGGGGTTGCAACGAAAACAAAAGACAATCAAGTCATCTCTAATCTACAACATCTTTAACATCTCTCATCTTTAATCTACTACATCTCCAACATATTCATCTTTAGCCAACCATCATCTCAACTTTAATTATTTAATTCATAAAATAAAAAGAGGCAAGAATTTAAAAATAAAATATATTAGATACATATTGATTTTTACCAAATATTATTACCTACTTTTACTATTATTATTATTATCATATTTATCATTACCTTCTATTAGCCTAATTTTTTTTGAGCTTGAATTAAAATATTTTGTAAATTTGTTTATATTATCAATTTATGTCCAATATTGTTTTTGTAATATTATCAGTTTATGTCCGAAAATAAGAGTGTCGAAACATCCGACTCAGAAGATTCTGAAACTGGTACTACCGAGGGTTCCTCTTCCTCTGACAATTTCATTGTAGAAACTGAATCCAAAATGGCTCCAAAATTAGATAGATCTTTTGCTCTTAAATTGATTCCCGAATTTGATGGGAACAGGGCACATCTACATAAATTTTTAAATGCGTGTAATCTAATAGCAGAAGACATCCCCGCATCCGAAACCTCAATCCTACTCCTTATAATAAAAACGAAACTAATTGGCCCGGCGTACAATATAGTAAAATATACGGAATTTTCCACTTGGGAATCCCTTAGAGAAAAATTAATTCAACAATTTTTAGAAACCAAATCCTTGTCCCAACTCCAATTAGAGCTTATTCATACTAAACAAAGAACAAACGAGACGGTGCGTTCTTATTCCAATAGATTGGAACAAACGCTAGCAAATCTGAACGATGCTTGCGTTGCTAGCGAAGCCTCAGAGCATTCGCAGACAATTTTGAGCCTTAACCGCAAAACTGCTCTAAAGGCTTTTGAAAGGGGTCTTAATCCCAAGATAGGACTAATAATAAAAGCCTCGCGATTTACATCTCTCACTGAAGCTATAGAGACTGCTGTACTAGAAGAGAAAAATGAATTCAGTTATTTGTCCCAAACTCCTACTACCTCGTTTCATTCTAAATGTAGAAATTTAATTTCATGTAATTATTGCAAGAAAACCGGACATAGCATCGAACAATGCTACTCAAAGAAAAACAAGGAACAACTTCCTTCCTTCAAGAGTGAGGTTAAAAAGGTTACAATTACTTGTAGTTATTGTAAGAATCTAGGACATCATATAAACGAATGCAGAAAAAGAGAGTATAACAACAATAGAAAACAAAACAATACTAATCCAATTGCCTCTGCCTCAACAAATAAACACACGGAAAACCTTTCAGAGGCCGGAACCAGTGGCAGGCTTCGGACTCAAACTTAATCTCATCTCGCCACATCTTTCAAATAAACTTAAATAATAAAATAAGTAGAGTAGACTTAATAAAAATTTCATCCGAAACCTTGCTAAATCTTCAACCTTCGAAATTTCTCATCGATGGTGGTAGTGAAATTTGTCTGATTAAAATAGACAAATTAAAACCAGAACTAACCATCGACTCAAACATTGTTCACTCATTATCTGGAATTACAGATTCCGTGATTCGTACTAAGGGTGTTATATACTTACGCATAAACCTACCCAAAAATATTACTATTTCTTATCCCTTTCACGTTGTAGATAAAAATTTCCCTATAAGCACTGAAGGAATCATAGGTAACAATTTTTTCGATGATCATAAAGCTCAGATCGACTATGGGACTAAAATGCTTACATTCTCTTTTAAAAATTTCATTATTGAATATGATTTAATCCCTTCAAATTTAGTCACTATCC
The DNA here is from genome assembly GCA_951217065.1 of Baccha elongata. Lineage (NCBI taxonomy): Eukaryota > Metazoa > Arthropoda > Insecta > Diptera > Syrphidae > Baccha > Baccha elongata. The sequence goes on along the minus strand of CATNUY010000229.1, from coordinate 1,077,581 downwards.
CACCTAGATCCGAAACCGTAGTCCCTGTTCTTAAAGATGTTAATGTGGACAGTATATGCCTCTCCCAACAATTTTCTAATGGATTATATATTGCCAACAGCATTACTCCTGCCAATAGTTCTATCTCCTACATATTCGTCGTTAATTCTTCTGAATCTCCTATTGAATTTAATACTGAAGACCTTATATTCGATGAGGTCTCCAACTATAACATTTTACGAATTCAAAATTATCCCGAATCATATGATAGAATCCAATCTATAAAAGAGTCAGTCGTGACAGATCACATGTCGAAGAATGAAAAAGAATCGATACTAAATCTGTGTATCTTGTATAGCGAACTCTTCTATCTAAAAGGGGATAAGTTAACTCATACCTCTTCTGTACAACACCCAATCCTTACCCCGGATGCAACACCTACCTATATCAAACCCTACAGGTTGCCGGAAGCACAACGATTAGAAGTTGACAAACAAATCCACGAGATGATGGACGATAATATAATCCAGCCATCAAATAGTCCATGGAATTTTCCTCTTATCGTTGTCCCTAAGAAACCTGATAAAGATGGTAATAAGAAATGGAGAATCGTCGTCGATTTTCGCAAACTCAACGACAAAACTGTCGGTGATGCATTTCCATTACCCAACATAACTGATATTCTAGATCAGTTGGGAAGTTCAAAATTTTTTTCTACTTTAGATCTCGCCAGTGGATTCCATCAAATCCAAGTTAGACCGGAAGATAGAGAGAAGACCGCTTTCTCTTCACCTTTTGGTCATTACGAATTCATTAGAATGCCTTATGGATTAAAAGGTGCCCCAGCCACCTTCCAACGGTTAATGAATAATGTATTGACTGGTCTTCAAGGTATAAAAACTTTCGTTTACATGGATGACATCGTGGTCTATGGTAAAACCTTAGATGAACACAATTTGAAATTAAAAGAAATCTTTGAACGTCTCAAAATACATAATCTTAAATTGCAACCCGAAAAATGCTAGTTTTTGCGAACGGAACTCACTTACCTAGGACACGTGATAAATGAATCAGGTATCAAACCTGATCCGCAAAAAATCGAATGCGTGAAGAATTTCACTCAACCCAAAAATCCCAAAGAAATAAAAAGCTTTTTGGGACTCGCTGGATATTATCGCCGTTTCATAAAAGATTTTGCAAAAATTTCCAAACCCCCATACTAATCTTTTACGCAAGGATGTTCGTTTTGACTGGACTCCTCTTTGTTCAAATTCCTTTCATGGATTAAAAGAAAGACTAATTAATCCGCCCCTTCTTCAATATCCTGATTTCACCAAAAACTTTATCTTAACAACGGATGCTAGCGATGTAGCTATTGGTAGTGTCCTTTCGCAAGGTGAAATTGGTAATGACCTTCCTATATCTTATGCATCACGAACTCTTAATAAAAGCGAAAAAAATTATTCTACTACTGATAAGGAACTTTTAGCTATTGTTTGGTCAGTCAAACATTTCAGACCTTATCTGTATGATAGAAAATTTCAACTATACACTGATCATAAACCTCTAGTTTATATTCACAACTGTAAAGATATAAATTCCAGAATGATGAGATATCGTCTACAGCTCGAAGAGTTTGAATATGAAATCATTCATAAAAAAGGTGATCAAAATACAAACGCTGACTGTCTTAGCAGAATTGCGAAAATGACTCTTCGATCTGGTACAAAATCTTCTTCTACTTCTTCTCAAAATTCGTCATCTTCATCATCTCCTATATCGTCTGCAAGTACCAATTCTTTTTCTACATCGTCAGTTTCTAATTCTTGTCCATCATCAATAAATTCAAATTCGTCTTCTAAATCTTCAACTTCTAATTCTTGTTCAAAACCAATTTCTAATTCTTGTACAAATTCTATAAATACAATTTCGTCTCCAACATCGTCTTATTCCAATTCCAGTTCCAAATCATTAAATACCAATTCTTGTTCAAACGCTACTAATTCTTGTCCCACATCTTCAAATATTGATCCAGAAGCCTTTCCTTCATCGATAAATTCTAATTCTTCATCTTCGAATCCTTCAACATCTTCAAAAACAAACTCTAATTCCTGCTCAACGTCTTTAGCCAAAACTACTAACTTTTCGACTTTTCCTTCAGCAAAACAAGACCTATCAGAGAACGATATAAAAACCATTCTCAAGGAATTCCACTCAAATCCTATAGGTGGACACTGTGGTGTCAACAGAACCTTCAAACGGATTCAATTATATCACAAATGGAAGAATATGTTCCGAGATATAAAAAACTACATAAAAAACTGCGAACTGTGTCAGAAAAACAAGGTAACAAAGTACACGATGGAACCAATGGTCATAACTTCAACCGCTAAGGAACCATTCGAAAAAATTTCCATCGATATCGTTGGTCCATATCCTATGACCAACAATAAAAACAGATACCTCCTAACATTCATTGACGACCTCACGAAATACACCGATGGTATACCAATACCCAACCAAGAGGCGAACACAATCGCCGAGGCGTTCGTCAAGGAAATAATATTTCGATATGGCACACCCAAATACGTGTTGTCAGATCAAGGCCAAAACTTCCTTAGTGAAATATTCAAAAATGTATGTAAGCTTCTTAAAATTAATAAACTCCAAACTACTGCATACCGACCACAATCAAATGGTTCTTGCGAAAGAAGTCACAGAAACTTCGTTGAGTATCTTCGTTGTTTTATCAACAAATCTCAAGATGATTGGGATAGCTGGATAAAATATGCCGTTTTCGTCCATAACACGACCCCGAATACTTCAACGTCATTTACTCCGTTCGAACTCATGTATGGTAGACAGGTTGAACTTCCTTCTAGCGTAACAAGAAATCCTGAAATTTGTTACAATTACGACCTTTATGCCAATGAACTTAAATCAAGACTTCAACACTGCCATAAGATAGCAAGAGAAAAACTGCTCAAGAGTAAGGAATCCTCAAAACTACAATACGATAAGAAACAAAACCCTGTTGATTTTCAAATAGGAAACCTAGTTTTACTCAAAAATGAAAGCAATCCCAAAAATACAAATAAAAAATTACTTCCCCTTTGGTCAGGACCATACGAAATCATATCTACGTCAGGAGTAAACTCAAATATTAAAATAAAGAACAAAATAACAAAAATTCATAACAACAGACTAAAAATTTATTCAACCTAACTAATTTACCTCAATCTCAATATTCCTTTCCAGAAATGGAGAAACTTTTAATTGTGACTCTCATCTACAACCTAATCTTGAGCTGCCAAACGAATATACATAACAACGAGCAACTATATGAAATCAACGACTTGCAAAACAAAACAGGGCTGTACTACGAATACGTTGGTAATCTTAAGCTTTTTTCTAATCAATGGAACTTAGTCATTTATACTAACCTTACCGAACTTAAATTACAATATAATTCTATTTTACTGACCTATGACAAAATTCTATCTTCATGCAAACAACTTCTTTCTTCTCACGAAAACCTATCCCAATGCGAATCTCTTCCTACCCTTTCTACTATGGTACTTGATCGAATAAAATCACAAGACCAAATTATAAATAAATACTTAGGAACCACTATAAAACCTAGACTGCAAAAGAGAGGATTAATAAATGCTATTGGTTCTATATCCAAGCAACTATTTGGTACCCTCGATGACGAAGACGCAAAAACCTTTACTCATCATATAAACAAACTTAAACAACAACAATATTACGAATCCCAATTACATGGAAAACAAATTTCAATATCGAAAAATATCATCCATCAATTAAACCTTACAAACGACCAAATTATTAAGATAGAAGAAAAAATTGAAGAAACCAGTAAAATTATTAATCAAGTAAGCAAAAACTCAAATAGTAACAACATAATAAATAAATCCTTTCTTCAACTAAACGAACTTTTTACGATGTTCAACTCCTTATCAGAATATTATTATTCAACCAAAGATCACCTCCTTGACGCTATTTACTCCGCAGCCCATGGAAAACTTCATCCATACCTTATTGATCCTTCTAAACTCACCGAAGAAATTAAAAAGATACAATTACTTCTTCCAGAAGAAAATCGCTTACCACTTCCTTTACAAGAGCAATATATAGACACACTCTTTAATCTCTTAGAAACTCATGTTTACTATATTGACAACCAAATTAATTTCGTATTAAGAATTCCTCTTACTTCTTCAAAAAACTATAACGTTTATAAAATGACTAGCATACCAAATCTCATCAAAAACAAAACTTATGCAATTATAATCCCCGAAAAACCTTTTCTTATCGTAGACTCAGAAAAACAATCGTATTTCCTCTTTGATAAACATGACTTAGACAGATGTCAAACAACTACAAAAAATAACTATCTTTGCGAGAGAAACGCGCCAATCCTATTCACATCTTCAAGCAATGCCTGCGAACTGAATTTACTTTCTATTCTGCCAAGTGAAATCAGTAATTGCAATACTCAAGTAATGCAAATACATCACCCAATTTTCCTTCAGCTAGCAGACTCCAACTCTTGGATTTTCGTTTCCCCAAACCCAGAAAACCTTATGATTAAATGCCAAAACCTTAACTCTCAAATCAAATTAAATGCAACTGGTATTCTTAAGATCCAACCGAACTGTATAGCAAATACAAGATACCAATCTTGAAACTCCAAAACAAATTTCGAAACAATAACTAATCTCAATTTTATTTCATCAAATCCTAACCTTTCGTTTAACATAACACTACCACAATTTGAGAAAATTCCCAGCTACGTGAAAAAATCTTTTAATATACATAATCAAATTGATGAACTTAGCTCCATCAGTAAAGATATAGAAAATATAGAAAATTCCCAGATCATATATCCAAAAGTCGATCACGGAAGTAATAATATGATAGTCGTGTTCCTTCTTACAATGTTTTCCGCCTTACTTATGCTCATAATTATACTATTCATGCGAAATATGCGAAGTATAAAAAAAACTTCCGTAAATACTCAAATATCGAATTCCATGCCATTAGAAGAAATAAAAATCTCGAATCCAGTCCAAACCATTGAACAAATTCCAGAACCATTACCAACACCTACACCTCATTTAGCTCCATCTAACCTTTCTCGTTCACTTCCAATTCCATCTTCCAAAGCCGAAACTCACACCACTCCAAGGTACAAGTTTCGTTCTTAAGGGGGGAGGTGTTGTAAAGTACGCACTCTACAACCTCCTGCGTCCATTACCCTATTACCTTATTTCCTTTCATTCAACCCAAAACCATTTAATATTCCCACATCATCATTTCCTTTTAATTACCTATACAAATTCCATTCAACTCCAAAGTCACCAACCTAGCGATCAACGATCGCTCCATTTAAATTAAACTTCTTCAATTTCATTGCCCATTGAAATAAAACCCAAATTCCCAAATCATCATTTTCATTTTTCCAATCAATGCACTCCCTTTACCAAATCCATTAAACGTTCATTGATCCCAATTATCTACACACTGGCACAATTTTGCTGATGTAGCATAATTTCCTTTTTCTTTTTCGAGTCGGTAGTATCAGTCAGTCAGTATCGGGCGGTCAACAACACAAATACTTGTTATTTCTAATTCTTCTATATTATTACAAAATCATTCAAGTCTTAATTGAAAAATATAAATGTTATCAACTTGTGTAAAATTGTTTATTTAAATATAAAAAGCTCAAATACGTTTACTTGTTTTTATTTTTTAAAAAGAACACTTAGAAAGGTAAGACCCCAATTGAGATCCGTGCGTCTCAATAAAAAAAAAATAAATAAAGCACAACAATAAATTGTTGCGGAGTTGCTGCTGAAGCATTGGGTTACTTCAGTCACGTCTTCAAACTTATGATGATTAGAGAAACCATTAAAAATTTTTGAGAAATTTTGAAGAAAAATTATTTTTGAGAAAATTAAGAAAAAATTTAGTATTTTTCTTGAGAAAATTAAGGAGTGAATTTTATCTGAAAAATAAAATTCATGGATTGAGTAAATTTAGATTTAGATTTAGTTTGCCTGGTGGCGCACTTTTTTGAGATTATTAAGTTTTGCCTGGTGGCACATATTGAGATTTAGTATTTTTGAATATTGCCTGGTGGCACAATTTGAGATCGAGTTTATTTAGTTTTGCCTGGTGGCACATATTGAGTTTATTAAGTATTCAGAATTGCTTAGTGGCACAATTTAGAGTTAAGTTGTCTGGTGACATTATAGATTTAGTATAGCCTGGTGGCAAATATTTAGTATATTTAGTTTAAAGTAATTTTTTTAGTATATTTTTGAATTGTCTGGTGACACCTTTTTTTTTAGATTTAGATTCAGTTTAGAATATTTAGTAATTTGATTTTTGAGATCAAATGTTTAATTTTTGATTTAATTTGATATAATTTTGTTTTTGAGTATTTATTGAGATTTTTTTTTTTGAAGTTTAGATTTTGAGATTATAGAGTTTATTTAGAGGGTTTACCCTATAAAGAAAGTAGGTTAAGCTTAGGTTAAGTTATAGTTAGTAAGAAATAGGTATTAAGTTATATAATAGGAAATAGGTATTGAAATTTAGTTAATAAGTTTAGATATTAGGTTATAGTTAGTTGTTTTTTTGAAATATATAGGTAGGTTAGGTTAAAAAAAAAGAGAAATTTGTAAACTAGAAATAGTAGTAGCAATTAAGTAATAGGTAAATTTTTTTTTTTGTAAAATTTTTATTAATTTTTTTTGGATAAACTCAAATAACTTTTCATATACCCGGAATCTTCATAAAACTTTTTTTTTAAAACACTCACTATGGTGAATAAAAACAAGAACGGTTCTACCGACAAGAAAAAGGGGGGTAGACCACCTAAACCTCCAGTTCCAGTCAGAGCACCGATACTAACGACTCCAGAAACTCATAATACGCGTTACCGAAAGAACCTAGACATGTATCACAACACGACGATGGATACGAACGCAGTAGCAGATATGAGTCAAGTAGAGGAAGCAGCAGGACCTCCGAACGTAGAACGAGCCAATGATGAGGATGTACCTTTAGTAGACTTAGCAAGACACCTAACACCAGAAGGAGCTCAGGATGAAACGATAAATCAACAACCCGAGGAATGGGAAGACTATGTCAAAGAGATAGCGTTAGCAACGATAGGTCTCAACAGAGCTGAAGACCGTAAAAATTAGCAAGAAACGCTAGCTCAAAGTCAAGCCCAGATATTAGAGAGAGTTGATTTAGCCGTCAAGAATGCCTTAGCCCAGATGAGTGAATTAGCACGACCAGCAGCTACAGCTATACCTACCATTATGCGACTTACCTACGCCTGACACGCGCAACTACAATGTCAGAAGAGAACCTATTCCAGAAGCTACTACCAGGATTAATGTTCAAGAAACTGCAAGAGAAACTTCAAGAGATATACCTCATGAAAATCTGAGAGAAGCGGTCAGAGAAGCCTTAGGTGCACGGCCAAGAAGAAACGTCACTCCACCTAGAGTTGATACCAATCGAAACAAACTACCGGAATTCCCTAGGGAGTGGCCTAGACGCAACGTATCACCACCTAGAGCGGAACCTTCTCGAAGATACGATCCAAATTTTTATGAGAGATTGGATCAGATACAGTACGTCAATAAATCGTTATGTGAGAGCACCAGCACCATCATCAGCAACATCTTTTATACGTTCTCCACACTACCACAAATGGGGCATAGTGTATAATGCCAAGAATATGCCAGTAGACGAATTTCTTTTTCGACTTGATCGAGTAAACGATAGCTACGGTGCATCGTGGGAAGAGATAGTGTTGAATTTCCACCATTTTGTGAGCGGAACGGTAGAGGTGTGGTACTGGATGTACATGAAAAATAATCCGTATTCATCTTGGGCAGCGTTGAAATTAGCGCTGATAGAACAGTATCGTAGTCTGGAAACCGATTCTGAGTTGTCCAGACAAATGGCTGAAAGAAAGCAAGCTCCAGGCGAAAGCTTTGACTCGTTTTATGATGCCATCCTTAAAATTAATTCGCGTATGAAAAATCCTAGGCCTAATGAGGAATTGGCTGAGATTATAAAGCAAAACGTACGCAGACGCATGGGAGAGCTGTTGTTAACTTTTAAATCGACTCGACTCGCAGACTTAGTTTTCACTTGTCGAGATATGGAAAGATTTTTAGCTCAGTATGATCCGATAAGAGCTAGAGCACCTCCAGTTTATAACAATCCTCCAAGAAAACTAGTCCACGAAATCGAGATTCAAACCGATTCTCAATTAACTGAAATGTCTACAGCCGTGGAAGCTTTTCATCATAATCGAAATCGCGATTCAAAGTCTAATTCGGAAAATGTCAAATGCTGGAACTGCTTGAAGAGTGGTCATACTTTTAGAGATTGCGCTGATTTACAGCGAAGAATTTTCTGCTGTCGTTGTGGCAAACCAGATGTTCTGTCACCAAATTGTAAAATGTGTCCGGGAAACTCGTCAACGAGCCAACATTCGTCCGAGAGGGAGTTAGCCAAGATGGGCAACTTGCGGAGTCCATTATAAATGTAGAAACAACCGATAAAATTACAATCTTAAAAAATCCAGAAACGAAAAATATCTTGAAATCAACATCCACTAATTCTAGAATTCCTAGACTAAGACCATTAAAGTACTTACATCAAAGGCAAATTGAATACAACATAGCTAGAAAAAGAATATATACATACCCAAAACATTTAAGTAAAATAGAAGCTTTGAGAACAAAATTCTCTCATAAAAGAAAACTTTATAAAGTAGTGTCATCGACAAAATTGTCAAATTATAAGGACGATCCCCGTCCGTACGTTCAAGTGGAACTATTCGATGAGGAGTGGTACGGTTTGTTCGACTCGGGAGCAAGTGTTAGTTGTCTAGGCAAAGGAGCGTTAGAAATCTTAGAAAACAAAATTCTCTACCAACATAGCTAGCGCTGACGGAAAGCAACAACCAGTGGTAGGACTAGTGAACACAAAAGTTTCTTTTAACGGCAAAACACACGCCATAGATTTGTTTATAGTACCCTCTTTAACGCAAAAACTCTACTTGGGAGTAAATTTTTGGGCCTTATTTGAAATAGCGCCTCATATAATACCATTTAATGAATCAATTTCTTAGTTAGCTTTAGAGAAACCTAATTTCTCTGAATGCGAGCTAACTGCAGAACAGTCCGTCGTGTTGAAAGACACAGTAAAACTGTTTCCGTCATTCGCTGAGCGGGGGCTCGGACGAACTCACCTTATGGAGCATTCGATTGATACTGGCGAGGAGTTGCCTATTAAGCAAAGGCATTACCTTATCTCTCCAGCGATACAAGCCTTGGTGTACGCTGAAGTGGACCGCGTGATTTCATTGGGAGTGATTGAAGAAAGTTCAAGCCCATGGTCCTCACCTGTTGTATTGCTAAGGAAACCCGGCAAAAACAGAATGTGCTTGGACTTTCGGAAAGTCAACTCCGTGACAAAGAAGGATGCGAGTCCAATTGGGCATATAGAAGGTTTGTTAGCACGACTTTCAGAGACATGCTATATTTCTAGCGTGGATTTGAAAGACGCGTACTGGCAAGTACCGTTGGAGAAGATGTCAAGGGAGAAAACCGCATTTTCAATACCAAGCCGTCCGTTATATCAATTCAAGGTGATGCCGTTCGGACTCTCCAACGCTGCTCAGAGTTTGACAAATCACATGAATAAAGTTATTCCGTCCAACTTGAGAGATCAAGTATTTATTTATTTAGATGACCTATTGGTCATTTCCAAAACATTCGAAGAACATATGTCAGTTTTAAAAATTGTAGCGAAGAGGCTAGACGAGGCAGGACTAACAATAAATGTGGAAAAGTCACGCTTCTGTTTCGAAGAACTACAATACTTAGGTTATGTCGTAGGGCGTGGCTGCCTCAAAGCAGACCCGTCCAAAATTTCTGCAATTCTTGATTTCCCGGTACCAACGACTGTACGTCAAGTACGTCGATTCCTTGGAATGGCTGGTTGGTACCGGCGATTCATCGAGAATTTTTCTGAGGTAGCCGGACCGATGTCCGATACACTTAAGAAGGGAAGTAAGTTTGAGTTCAACGAACAGGCGTTAGAAGCTTTTAACAAGCTTAAAGTAGCTTTGACTTCGGTGCCAGTTCTCCGCAATCCCGATTTCAGTAAGCAATTCGTAATTTTATGCGACGCTTCAGCAACTGGAATCGGATGCGTGCTGCGCCAAAGAGATGAGACTGGCGCAGAATACCCCATTTATTATTATTCCCAAAAATTAAATAGTGCGCAACGTAATTATTCTGTTACAGAGCGCGAATGTCTCGCTGACGTAAACGGTATATACAAATTCAGACCATACATTGAAGGTTACAGGTTCTTGGTGATCACTGATCATGCAAGCCTGAGATGGTTTATGAGTCTTAAGGACCCAACCGGACGTCTAGCTCGGTGTTGTTTGAAAAGGTACTTTAAACGCTGTGCCTGATGCCCTGTCTAGAGTGCATGAAGTGGAGGCATTACGTTTATTTTCCCTAGAAACGCCCATCGAAAATTCAAGTCCATCTAAAGTGTTACATCTTGATCTAAAGGATCCGTCATTCGAGTCGGAAGAATACCTTCAGATCATTGATTACATTAATAAAAATAAAGATCGTCCCCCTGACTTGCAAGTATCGGATTGTTTCGTATACAAGAAAGTCAGGCACGTGACAGGTAATCCAATATAAGACGATTTAGCTTGGAAGATTTAAATTCCATCGCAGTTGGGCGAAAGGTTGATAATTGCTGCTCATTGCCCGCCTCAGGCAGCGCATGGTGGTATCACCAAGACCCTGCATCGTCTCCGTAACCAATTCTATTGGCCAGCAATGGCATCACAAGTTAAAATGTATGTGAATAACTGCGAAATTTGTAAAACGACAAAATTCTGTTCTAAGAACTGAAATGGGAAAAGGATTTGAAGTTGAAAGACCATTTCAACATATGTATATAGATTTTCTAGGCCCGTATCCTAGATCGAGAAGAGGTAATACCTTTATTATTATAGCGTTAGATCAGCTAACAAAATTTGTATTCATCAAACCATTGAAAAAGGCAACTACTTCAGAAGTGGTAAAATTTTTAGTGGATGATATATTCCTGATATTTGGAGTTCCTGAGAGTTTATTATCGGATAATGGCTCACAATTCATAAGTAACGATTTTAAGACATTCCTAGAAAACTTCGTTATAAATCACGTAAAAAAAGCCGCATACGCCCCACAAGCGAATGCTAGCGAACGAGTGAACCGTTCTATTTTAAGTGCAATAAGAGCTTACATCGATACAAAACAACTTAACTGGGACGAGCATCTATCTTTCATCAGTAGTGCTTTACGCACATCTGTGCATAGCGCAATCGGCATGACGCCATACGAAGCCTTGTTTGGCCAGCGTATGATTGAGCATGGTGCAGATTATGCTTTATTAAGAAAACTTGGTGGACTTAATCAGTCCGAAATCGACTGGCTGCCTAAAACAGCACGCATGAATATCCTTCACGCATTACTCAAAACAGCTCTTAACCAAGCTCATGATAGTTATGAGAAAATCTACAACCTTAGGAGTAGGGTAGTTACATTCAATGTAGTTGACGAGGTATTCCGTCGAAATTTCGTGCTGAGTGACGCAAGTAAGCATCGCAATGCCAAGCTATGTCCCAAGTTTGTAAAAACAAAAGTAGTAAAAATTATAGGCAATAACTTATATAAAGTCAAAGATGCAAATAATTTTGAATCAGTCGTGCATACGAAAGACCTTCGTAAATAAAACAATTAAAATAGTCATCGACAATTTCTTTTGTAGAATTTACATTTTGTTTTGCGAATGATAGTGTCATCGCCAGCTGCTCAGCATGTGCATGAGACGCAAAAGGGTCGTGGGTAGCGAATATTTATTTAGAAGTCAAGTGAAGAGTATTTATGGAAATTTGAGTCATATTTAATGATTTTCGTTTCCATCATCAATGCACCTGTTGGCACCAGGAACATTGAAGATGTTTTGTAGGAAAATCAATTTCACCATACACTATGGTCTACCTGTGAAATTCTTCTCAAACTATCATACGTGTATTAAAGATAGCTTTTATAACATCACAAAAGCGAACCAACTTGAAAATTTCTACAGTCCACAAATACCCTCACAAATTTGAAAGTTTTATACTTAAGAGGATAAATTTAAGGAAAGTTGTTTAAGGGAAATTATAGACAACAAAAATCTCCCTTACAACTAATAAAAGAAATATCCGAATAATATCGAAGTAATAACGAAACATCCGAAACAATCACCTAGTAGTAGGCAGCAAAAACGATAAAATAGCTAAGACACGCATCAGACAACGAAAAGTGAAGACCTGAACTAATAGTACATATAATTACTAATAAGAAACTAATGTCGTCATAAAACAGTGGCATATACTTTTAAGCTAATCTGAAATCAAAGAAAAAAATCTTTAACCAATGTAATATTGGTCAGTGATAGACGTACCATAAGGAATTGCCTGTTTTAGACATAATAAAGCTACTTCCCTCCAATAATAAATGACATCGTACCATCTGAAAACATGAACATTTAGAAAAATTAATTCTATCCGTCATACTGTAAAGAAAATATAGAAGCTGATTATAGGTAGCGATAAAGATTCATTCAAGTTTTACGTCATAAAATAACGCAATTTAGTTACTGACCTGTAAACATAGTTAGTAATAAAATCAAAGAAATATTCACGAAATACAGTTAAGACATTCATTTTTTTTTTGTCTGAAATAATACTTACCTCATAAAAATACTTACCCAAATAAACGTACTCTATTCTGTCGGTACCTAAATTATACTTACCCAGTTTTCAAAATATCGACACGGTAGTAGGACCTAAAACAAAAAAAAAAGAAAACAAAAAAAAAATTCATGCAAACGTACCCAATAGATACAAGAAACGACAAATTAAATCTTGTTATCCTATCCGAACCCTATACGCAATAATATAAAAACAACAAAAAAGGAGAAAAAGAATAACCATACGAAAAAATTCTGACATCAACATTCCTATTAGAAAAATAGAGAAGGAGATTAAAAACTGTAGATTTAATTTTGCAACTCCGCTTCGTATGATTTTCAATCTATCTTTGTCAAGTGGCTTGTTTTTGGAAGATTGAAAGTATTCTTTTATCACCCCTATCCACAAATCTGGATCTAAGCAAGTAATTGAGAATTATAGACCAGAATAGATTGCAAAGTTACAGTTGATCCCAAAAATTTTTGAAGCCATTGTTAAAAAAAAAATATATGCAATTGTGCGTGGTTTCATTTCAAATTCTCAACATGGGTTTGTAACTGGAAGATCAACTGTAACGAATTTAGCGATTTTTACAAACTACTGCCTTACTAATATGGAGAAGCATAGCCAAGTTGACACTGTTTACACTGACTTTGCTAAATCATTTGATCGCGTCCAATTTCATGTTTTAGAACGTAAATTAATAAGATTTGGTTTTCATTCGTCTTTGATGTCAGGGTTGATGTCGTACTCAAAACACCGAAAACAGTATGTGAAAATCGGATCCCATATTTCTAAAGTAGTGTTCAATTACTCTGGAGTGCCTCAAGGTAGTCATTTAGGCCCACTCCTTTTTCTTATATTCATCAATGATTTACCGGATTGTGTACAGCATTCCATCGGATTATTATTTGCAGATGATTTCAAATTATTTAAAATAATTAAATCAAGGTCTGACTGTGTTGAATTACAAAATGACATAGATAGATTAATTAGTTGGTGCGATAGTAATTGTTTGCATCTTAATATTCGTAAATGTTCTATTTTGTCTTTTACAAGATCTAAAAATCCTTTAATATTTAATTATAAAGTTTGCAACAGTGACCTTTGTAGGGTTTATGAACAAAAAGACCTTGGAGTTGTTTTTGATTCCCAATTAAACTTTGCCTTGCATATGGATTTGTTAATCTCTAAGGCTAATGCTATGCTGGGGTTTCTATTTCGAAACTCTAAAGATTTAAGTGATCCGTACACTCTAAAAACTCTTTTTGTATCGTTGGTTCGCTCTAACCTTGAATATTGTTGTGTGATATGGTCTCCGTTCTACAACAGCACTTCAATGCGTATTGAAAGAATACAAAAGAGGTTCACGAGATATGCGCTTCGTAAAATATATTTCGAATCTAACATGCCAAGTTACGATATAAGATGCCAATTGATTTATTTAAAGCCGTTAAATAAAAGAAGATTTTACTATTTAGCTATTTTTGCCAGGGATATTTTGTGTGGTCATATCGACTGTTCTTCGTTACTATCCTTATTTAATATATATGCTCCAACGCGCTCACTTAGGCCAAGACATAATAACTTCTTTCAAATAAGTAGACACTCCACTAACTACGGTTTGAACAATCCAGTAACCAATGCATCATTATGTTTTAATCAAATTGAAAATTATATAGATTTCCATATGAGTAGAAATGAATGCAAAGCTATTATTTTGAACATTGAAAGTTGAAGTGAACCAAGACAATTTGCATGTAAACACAAAATTCAATAGAAAAAATGTTTACACGCAAAACTAAAATAACACGAGTCTGGTCACATGAAAACAAAACGAAACGAATCTCGAAGACTCCTCCAACATCGATGGAATATAAAAATAAGATGGACGAATTAAATTTCGAGAGTCTATCAATCTTGCAAATGAGTACGAAAGAGACTAACACCCTGCATTGAGTCTGTCTCAACGAAATTAAATCGCCCAAACCGCCAAAAAAAGCGAAGTTGAAGAAGCTCTGGTGTAGGTAACGTACGACGTAAATGAGCTGAACAGACCATTACAATTTTCCAATTTGAGCAAGTCAGTTGTGCGAAAAATAGTACAAATCAAAAAGTTAATAAAAGCTAAATTAAAGTATAACAAGGTAAAGTTTGAGCAAATAAAGAAAAAGAATAAAGTGAAAAATCAAATAAAACACAAAAATCTAAAAGAAAGAAAAAGGATTACATCAAAAAGACAGCACTTAAAGGATAAAAAAAAAGGACCAAGGTAAGAAATTTTTTTCCTATCAACTCATGGTAGTATAGTTAGGAGCACATGCTCCCAACCCACGAATAATTCATTCTTAACAACAAAAAGATAATCTAATATTCATAAAAAGTCCATGTGAACAAATGATTTAAGAAACTTTTGCCAGAAAAATCTTTTGTAGAAAAAGCACATGCGTCCACGATTCACTACATAGGTATTAGGCAAAGAAATACCAAGTGAAATAATTGGACGAACTATGTACTTGGATTTCTGGCCACCTAAAGATCAGTCTAAACTACTCCATGCTAAAAACATCCAATCTAAAGATTCAGTGAAACGTGTGATTTTGGTACAAAGACGAAAGAATCCTGCTCCAGGCTGGAGCACGGTAGAAACCAAATCACTCCACAAAACACGCCAGCTAAAAAGTCCAATAAAGAGACAAGAAAAAACCAGGTAAAAAAATGTTTTTTTTTTATTTGATCATGAAACGTAATAATTGTTGCCAAACATGAATGGTGTTCTTGATCTATCCAATGGTAAAGATAATACGACACAAAGACACCTAAGACATATTGAAAGCTGCGGAAGAGTTTTTTTTTTAACATAAAAATTGCTCGATTAAAATATATAACTAATTAGACTCATACGCGTGCTTTTACCTTCAAAATGTATATAACAAAATTCTAATTAATTTTTTTTGTATTCCAAACAGATACGCACCGGGTGGAATACAACGGCCCAGACGAGTCTACGTCCAATGCGAGGTTGCTAGAAGCCTATTGGGTCGAGATCGTCAAAGTAATATCCCACTCGGTCAGCGTTGTCTGGTCTTCGTCGAGGAGTACAATCTGGAAGTACAGAAAATCGTCATCGAGTCGGAACCTTCATCTAATAAAATAAAACACATCAAATTATCTACAGCACGTAGGACCCGATATAACGTCGAGGGAATTTTCAATTCATGCCAAGTGCTAAGATAATTCACGTCCAAGACAAGCAGCAAAAACATAACCCTGTTGAAGACACCTATGGCAGGATGAAAGCAGAGTGTATATATATGTATTACAAAAAGGAATTATGGTAGCTATGTATTTTTCATTTACGTATATAAATCAATAGGTGAAAATTTAATTTACGAAATATTCGTAGTAAAAACTAAAGTGTCTAGAAAACAAAAAAAAATATATAAGAAGTTAATTAAATAAACACTCCCTTATCGAAAGAGGTAATTTGGGTAAATTTTTTTTGAAATATCTGTACAGTAGTGAAATACTTGAGAATTTTTATTGGTTTTACTTAAATTTGAGGTAGGTTAGTGCTAACGATATAATCAAACATAAAGGTGCTTAAGCCAAATATATATAGTTTCTACAAAATAAATGTTTTGTAATCAATTACAAAAAAAAAAAGACAAAACACATGAGTAGGTATAGCTAAAATGTGAGTCATTTTTTTTCTCTTTTCGTTTAGTTGTTTTTTCTTCACTTTCACTTGCTGTTGCTGGAACTGGAAAAACAGTAACAAAAAAATGTGAACTCGTTTGTGACTCGATCGAGATCTTGATGAAGGTCAGGACACATCAAATGAACATGCATAAATATACGTTACACATGTAGGTAGGTAGGTACATTGAAATAGTTTTTTTTAGGAAGCTTTATGTAAGATAAGTGTGAGGTAGGTCAATATAACTATTTGACCTGTTTGAAAATTACTTTAGGGTTTATTGCAAAGGGGTGAATTTTGGAGTTTACAAGTAAGGATGTTGGAAGAATAAGGTAACTTGTTCATTTGTAATGTGCGAAATTTGAGATTTCCTTTCGATTTTTGTTGTTGTCAGATTTCAAACAACAGCACAACACTGTATATTTTTGTTTTGCAATTGAAACATTGTCACTTCATTGTCACGTGGGAAAACCTACCTACCTATGTACATTTTGTTTTCAGAATAAAAATAAAAATGACCAAACAGAAAAGTCGTGCAGCATTTACATTCCTAGCTATGTATATAGGTATGCCCTATGATAATTTTTTGATGTTTGGAATCAGGGAGGCATAGGTATGTTAATAAACATGCGAAATCGCCCAACTCTGAGTTTTTAGAACTTGTATCATCTTGGATGTAGGTACCTACCTCTAGGTGTAATATAACCTAATCTATATACCTATGTAGATAGGTACCTATATAAATACAAATTAATTGGTGTCTGTTTGTACGCAGATAACTCGGCTGAATAATTATCCGACTTGCTTGGGAGTTCTTTGTTGGATTTTTATTGAACCAGGTTAACACACAATGGAGCCCAAAGTTTTAAATTTTGGAAAATTGAAAAAATCTTAAAAACCCAAAATTGCGGAAAGAAGTTCACCAAAACAGCTAGTTTTATATATAAAGACATGAAGGAATTTTACTTGTTAAAAATTGTTGAAAGTATTCAATTAAATTTTTGTTTTTTAACTGTTAAACGTATACCTATACCTAACAAATGGTTTAAACATTGCCAATAACGTTTACTATTCAAATGTGGATATATTAAACTACTCTTTAGCTTCTGCTCTTCAAGAAAAATCACTAAGAAAGCTGAACAGTGAACCATTTTTATTAAATATAAAATTTTTTAAAATTGACAAAACAAAGCTTTCCAAGTGATTTTTAATCTCTAACTATATTGCCAACAGCTAGAATTGAAAACCTATATACCTACGCATGAGTAGATAAAGAAACAGGAAGTGTAGTAAAAGAGCTTACACTCTTCGCTTACCAATGTGGGTGTTAGTATCAAGGCAAAATGTTTCAATATGTAACAAGCGACAAACACATTAGGACACCATCCCATCAAGGAACGAGGTTATGACGTTCTTTGGATGTGTAGGAGGTCATCTCCAATATTTTTGTTTCTTTCCGTTGTAGGATAACAGAAGAGGAGGTATCTCCAATTTAGGTTTAATCGCAAACAAAAATTGAAGTGCCCAAGCCCAAGTGCCTACGTCAATTATTCTGAAACAGAAACATAGATCTCAATTTCTTCTTCCTTTTGACACCTTAACCTTGAAGATTCGATAAGATTAACTCATTTTATAGACGATTCCCTGAGACTCTATTTCTATATAATTAACGAATAAAATCTTTTTCAGCATTATTCCCACATCCATAAGTTTCCTTCCAAAACCAAGAAGAAAAAGAAACAAAAATATCTTATACCTACTTGGATGACAGCGACGACGACGATACCTACGAATCGTACGTACACCAGCGTTGCCGAAGTTAACCAATCGTGCTTTTTTGACACGACAATTTTTTCTTGTGGCACAGTGGCACGAAACATTTTAATATCGCACACTTTATCATTGCCTATATCTTACTTTAATATTGATGGAAAATTATATAATAAATTACAGAAATAAAGTTTTATTTTTTTAACAGAAGATTTATAGTTTTTTCATGGCAAGCAGTTTTTAAAATGTGACACGGCATTTTCTTTTCTCGGCGGCAACGCTGATGTACACCATTCACCATACCATTTGTGTTTTGTGTATCACCACAAAAAAAAAAGTTGATTCTAAAGAGAGTACGAACAGCGAAAATATAATATTCTCTTTCGACGGAAGTTTCGTGAACTAAATATCGTTGTGTGCGTATGGATTAACAAAATCGTTAAAAAGATGCTTTTTCAAAATTAAATATAAAATTGTTTATGCGTGTGATATTGTTTTCTTCACTTGGAACTTTAGCAAAAAATATTGAAATAAAATACAAAAATAATAATAAAGTTGTACATGGCATTTCAACCTGGGAAAACTACCATGTGTATAGATACTTTGAATTGTAAATTTTTACGTCTAAACAATATAAAATTGCAAAAAAATTTACAGCACTATTTACAAAAATAATAAGAGATTCGAATAAACTAAAAACAAAAAATATTAAGAATAAAACATGCCAGCCCCAACGGGGGAAAGACAAAAGTAGTATTGTTTGTGTATATATAAGTTTTTCAGACGTATAAAGTGGAAAAAAATAATTTTTTGTTTTGTTTCAAATAAAGTATCTACTTTCTGTTATAAAAAAAAATATTGTTTGGCTCCGTTGAAAATTTAAGAAACTGCGCCAATAAACGAGCTTTAAATTAGTGTGAACTTACGTCCACTTTGTAGCTCAAATAATTTTTTTTTATCCTACATAAAGCATACATTCATTGACAGTTGAAAAACATTAACAACAAAATAAAAAAACAAATCACACGAGAGCCCTTTGAGGGGATGCATAAATCAGCCAAAATAAAGGGGACAAAATGTGTAATTCCTTCCCTAAAAAGCACAAACTTTTGTAAAACATAAAATTGAGGACATATGTTTTAAGATATGTTTATGGACTAAATAATAAATTTTATTTCATCAAAATATCTTTTCAAATGTAGGAGATATATTAAGTTTTGTGCACGTAGTACCCTACATTTACGAGGAAGACCTACCCTTAAACTGCATCTAAAACGATTTAATAACTTTTCGAAGTTCTGTTAAAAACATAATACTTTTATGAGGTATCTAAAAAAAAAAGAATATATAGAGGGTGTAATAAAATCTTGTTATTACTTACCTACAAACGTCTTACACACAATTTACAGTGTGAGAATCTCGCTTTCATAAAAGCAACACTCTTTCACAACAATAATTGGTGGAAACAAATACTTACCAATCACTTACCTTCTTCCGCACAAAAATAATTCGGGTCGCTAAAATCTGAAAATAAACAACAATAATACTGGGAAATAAAGTAATTTACAGTCCGTCCGTGGTGAATATCTAAAAATTAAAATAATATTGGAAAATTTAAAGTTTTTGTCCGGTCTTAATAAAAGTGTACCTACCTACAGTGAGTGAATATCCTCAGGTGGCAAATAGCCTTCAGCTAGCAAAAAAAAAATAATATTTGTGGTGAAATTTATGCAAGTCGACTATAGAGGTTTTATATACTTGACTTAAAGTTGCCTATAGTTAACTTGGATCAATTTCAAGTAAAAAAAATTCATTTATAGTGCTGTGAAAGAAAACTGAAAGTGAAGATAGATAAAAATAATATTTTGAATACAAATTAAGAGTAAGTGATTTTAACATTCCGAATTACATGTAGAAAGTTGAGATCAATTACAATATTTTTTTTTAAAGGAACCTACACACTGTTGGTAGATTACAATTTTTTTCGTCATTTTAAAATTTAATCGTGTCAAATTAAGATTTCGTTTTCCTTTTGAAATCGTGTTTAGAAAATCATAAAGTCGTATTAGAATCGTCCTGAATAATACATGGGCTACAAAATATGGGAATTCGAATAATAATTTCCTATGTATGTTAAATCGCTAGTACATACGTATCTTTTCGCTGATCCCATTATTGAAATTCTGTCTGATGATCTGAAATTTGAAATTAAGAAAAGAATTACCTGCTTAAAATAACTGAAAAAGTAAAATATAACGTACCTTACAAATCTGAATCTACTTATCAGGTTTATGGTACGGTAGGGTGCACCTTCCCGTCTTCGGACCTTTTTATTGTAGAAATTTTATATTGCTTTTTGATTTAAATTTTTTTATATAAATATATTTTAAACTAACCAAACGTTTGTTTCAGCTAAGGTATGGTTTGAATGGACCTGCCACATTCTTAAAGATCCTTCAGATCCACACATTTTAAATTTTTGTTTGATTTTGAAAATTTTTATAATTCTTATTTCTCATTTGGGGTGGGATTATGATATTTTTTTGGAGGCGTCCTACGCAAACTTTTGCAATTGTTGAAATCTTTTAACACTTTTGAACTTTTATAGTTCGTATTTCGAAAAACTTTAAGTACGCGTATAATAGGTACCTACCTATTCGTAAACAGCTCGGGTAAAGTTATACTAATGAAAATTAGTCGCGTGTATGAGAATCTCTCATTCATTTAACCTAGGCGAATTAGAACGACGACCTTATTCAATATTAAGCAATTAATATAGGGATAAGTCGCCATATAAAGGTTAAATGAAAGTTCATGATTCATTTAATCGTTTTGACAATTCGAGATAGGCATTCGAAACTTAAGACGACTATTCATTGGAATAGATTGTTTGATATCGCGGAGAGGGGGAGTGATTCGGTTCACCAAACCTCACTTGAAGATTTTTCTGAACGATTTATTTTGTTCATGAGAATCTTTACTGAACTTCAAGATAATTTGGATATGAAAAGCAAAAATTTTCTTTTGCTTTATTTCGTCTTTTCGGAAAAGATAGATTCTCACACACCAATGTTAGTAAAAGTCAAGGTTAAAGTCATAAATTTCAGTTTGAATTGTATAAAGAAATATAGGTAAAGATTCATTTGCAAGAATAAAATTCTTATTAGAATATGATAAAAGAAGTTGAGTTTAAAGATACTTTTTGTTTATGTTGAGATGTTAAGTTTTGTTTTTAAGAAGAATACAACTCTTATATGAATTTAAAAAGGAAATTAAGTTTTGAGATTTTTTTTAGGAATATCTTATTAGAGTGTATCTTATATTAATAAAAGAATAATAAGGAATTTCTGATGTTAGATATAAGTTCATATGAATAAAATTGTTAAGGATTTTGTTGAAAATCTTTGGGTTTTTATTTGAGGCCATCATAAGTTTGGCGGAGATAGATATCCATGGGAAGTCACTTCTCTACTTTGAAGAATTATTTCAGATATCATGAGTGACTAGAAGGCTTGAGTGAAGGGGCGTGGCTGGAGCCAACCCGATGTAAAGGCAGCAACAACAACGAAGAAATCATACGCAACAATGTAAGGACTAAGTAAATTTATTCTATTCTTCTTCTGTTTTAATATAATCGTGGGATATCTTCATGTTAAACTAAGCACCAGTGACGAAATCAATTGGTGGTGTCCTTGACGGACTAGTCTCCGTCAATGTCACCTAGGTAGGGAAGTTAGGTGCAAGGGGGAATCGTTATCATCTGATTCTCCCATCACATTAGGGTTCTAGCAAAATTACAAGGATGAAATATGTAGGGAGACCATTTCCAACACCTATTCGTTAAGCAATTAACATACAATAGAATAGAAAAGTTCCACCATAGCAATTACATACGAATAAAATGTAGTCACCAACACCTAGCTTTAATACCTACCTAATTTGAAAATTTCTGTAGAACTAATTTCGTTACACTTTTTTCAGTGTAACACAATAACAATAAATCAGCATCACTAACAGACTCAACTTTCAAACGATATACATTTGTAGCTTACTACAAATTTCATTTGAATTCGCCTGTATGACGTTGAAAAATTAATTCACAAAGCAATAAGAGCTTATTAGAACATACAACGCCCTCTAAGAGCAATTAACCAAAGTTACAACATTCATCTGAAAGCTACAAATAAATGGAGTCAAATAAAAGCTCACTTTTACTGCCTAAAGAAACCACCATTCAGAAAAAGGCGCTATTAGCTGATGGAGAAAATACGAGGTTAAGTCCGAAAACATACGAGTGCTGCCCCTCAAGTTAGTTCAACAACACAGAGTAGTCCATGTAGCAAACAACAGTGAAAAGAACCCTTCAGACTGGAGAAGTCGGCAGTAGTAAATTTTACATCTAGAGCTCAAATTAGAATTATAATCGAGCAAATGAAATTAAAAATAAAAAGATAACAGTAGAAAAAAAGCGTGAAATAAATCATGAAGAATCTTCAAAACGTAACACCCAGTTTTTCTTTCATAAAGATCTGAAAAGTAAATGAGTGATGAGCCACAACAATGTGTCAAAGACCAAAAATCAGATACTCTCTTAACGAGAAAAAGTCTTCATGTAGTAATATTCACTTTTATTAACCACAAGGAAATGTAGTGAATTCATAAACCACAGTCTTAGGCGTATAGAATAGTTAAAATGATTTTGCAAACTAAACAACTTTACATGACGCGACTTTCATAATAATTCAAAGACGACTTTGTCATTATCTTTCAAATGTCAAAATTATTTGACAGATTGAAACAAATTCCCATACAATTAAAAACATACTTACCTTAGACTTACCATCATCAGTAGAACACGACATGCACTCATACTTACGCAATTATTTGTTCACTCTAACGACACTGAACACACACGAACAGAAAGTGACATTTGAGATGTCCAAGATAATCCTAAACGGAAATTTAGAAGACCATACTTACCGAAACGTCAAAATAAATAATGACACAGAGACCAAACAACCAACGAAAAATTTAACCGAACTTACTAATACTTACCACATCTGAAAAGATACCATACTGAAATACTTACCCTAACAATTTACCCTACCTAAAAAGAAACAATACAAATACATACATTTTTAGATACTCACCATTGAACTATATAACTCATGTCATTAAAGAATATAAGTTAGTTTTATCTTCACATAAAAATAATTTTTATCGTCAAGCAAAAATCAAAAATTCATTTAACTAAGACTAAAGAGTACCAATCGACTCAGTCATGCCACAATCACATTTATTTTCGGACGCAATTGTATCATGACGTAGTCCAATGAAATAAGTGAAACCAAACTATTGAAATTGGTTACCAGAAATTGGAATTGACCAATCAGAAAGTTCCACGTCGACAGTTTACTCCGAATCGACAGTTCAAATCTGATATACATGAAGAGAAACGCATACGTAACGCAAAGAAGAAAAATTATTTCTCAGATAGAGTCTTTCCAAGTCAGTCCATCCTAAAGTTAACTTCGTCGAATAAAAGTTAATAAAAGGAGAAAAAGCTTAGAAATAATTTATAAATCAAGTAATAATTAACCACTTACCAATTAGAGGAGTACCTGTAATAACCTAAACAAATAGTAAGTAAAAATAAGCAACGTACGAAGAAAGAATTATAGTAGACAGACAAATTATCCACAAAATTTTCTTTTGCATCAAAGGCCCAATTAAATTTTAATGGCTGAGAATCGGGACAACCCGTTTAATCCCAGAAATATTTGCGTCAGAGACGAAAACGGTGGTGAAGATCGCCACTATATGTATACGGCAGACGCTCCCGAATCGCCAAAAGCAGTGCGTCGAATCTTCACCAACGGGAGTAATTTCTTGATCTCACGTGAAGCTAGTGACATCCGCCTAAAACCAGCAGGATTATCCGACGATTACCTCCTGGAGGCGAAGCAGTGATTCAAATCCATTAAAAGAATTAACTTACCAGGTAATATTCACATTTTCTTTTTTTTTGGAACTACACGTGTTACCCCAGGTAATCTTATTGGTGGGACAAGTAAAACAGTCCTAAAATAGTTCTAAAAGAAAAAAAGAAAAAAAGAGACGAACTAAACAAACCAATAAGAAAATCTGGAACACTTAAAAGAAAATTTAACAAAAAAAAAGAAAAAGAAAAAGAAAAAGAAAAAAGAAATGAAAACCTATCATAAATCATTATGATATACTTACCTATATAAAATACTAAAGTCCATTCTCTTTCCTCAGGTAGCAATCTCAGTGCAAGGAGCAAAACTCAGGCAAAAAGTGTACGCAGGAATCCACCCAAGGGCGGACTCGACCACGTACATAAATTTACCCGAGGATCCTGCGTACCAAGTTGCCTACGCACATTATCATACCAGATGCTACCTGGTCCTTGTATTTTTTTTAGTTTAAATAACCTATTAAATTTTTGTGTGAACATAATCATCGAGTCTTATTAGACATCATCTTGTCGTCCAAGAATAATATAAAGATCATCAGTTCACAACTATGTTGCAATCAGCTATAACTTACGTTAAAGCAGAAGTACGGTAATTCAAGAGTACTGTTCTGCCAACGGGGGATAAATCATACGTTCATCCCACCTATGAAGAATAAGGATCATATAGATGTCTCATATGACTGCAGTAAATATTTTAATAAAACTCAATATGTACTGTAAGTGATTTGATATTTATTACTAAGAAATTATCCACATATTTTATATTAAGAAGTGACTCTGAAATTAAAAATTAACTTACGAGAAATTAGAATATTTATTTACGACCTATATTTCCCAGTCGTTGTGATTATGTAATTAAGATACTTACCTAGTGCCGATTGAATAGCCAAGGTACCTGGAAGAAAAGAAAAAAAGTGTTAAAGTAATTTAAAGAAAAATTTAAAGTAATTCGAAGTGAGAATCACGTAATGAAAATCACATAACTCAATCACTACATAAATTTGAAATAACTTACCTATGTGTTAGATACGATCTAACGAGATTTACTCAGAAATGATTTAATTTTACTTACGATTGTGTTCGACGGTATCGTCAAGTATTTTTTTTTTGTTAAGATACAAAGTAACTAAAGATTTGAAATTTGGCTTGGTTTAGTCCAGTCACTATTTAACAATTTAACGTTGTCAATTTTCTATCGGATCCATTTATACGATCTGAAAAATAACATTTTTTTATTTAAAGTTTTTCCTACACCCATATACGGTCGTGACTGATTACCTACGAAAGAAATATAAGGTAAAGTCAAAGTTTTTTTTTTTTAACGAAGTACATAATACCTTCGTATCACTCGGGCTGAACTACATACAAGTAGTTATCACTATTTTACACATATTTTTTGTTTGTTTGTTTGATTTAAATTTTCAGTTCAACATATTGAATCTTTCACTAGAGTGTACATAGTTACATCAGATTTTAATTTAATTATTTTTTTTACGTTTTGTTTTATTTTGTTTTGTGAATGATCAGGTCGACGAATAAGTGGTAAATTGAAATACATACCACTGGAGACCTAGTTACAAAACTTGGTTGATAAAATATAGGTACTAATTATCTTATATTAGTACTAATACTTTCGTCTGATGGCGGTCAGCCATCAGACGAATAGGGGGAATAACATGTAGCATATGAAAACATGCACGTGCCGTAACTATTCGGGACTGGTGGAAGTGTGATCATAGCCTCTTTGCGGCGGCCGCTAGTAACAAGCCTTTTAAAAAAGGTTTGGCTAATATGATCAGGCTAGTTCCTCAGGTTGGCAACAGGTTAATTCCCTGTTCCGTAAATTTTAGAATTACGAACCCGACAACAAGCCTCGGAAACGGACTGATCTCACGACGACAACCAACGCAACGAAAACGGCAAAACGATTTACGAATTTTCTTATGGAACGTACGATCGCTCTATAGAGCTCGAGCTGCTCAGCAGCTAGCCGATGCCCTGTCAAAATATAGAGCTGACATAACAGCACTACAAGAAATCAGATGGACAGGGAATGGTGTTTTACAGAAGAAAGAATATGACGTATACTACAGCTGTCATACAAAACACCATGTGCTCGGGGTAGGCTTCCTAGTCAGCGAAAAAATGAAGTCTACCATCATCGGCTTTAACGCTATAAGCGAAAGGCTATGCACCCTTCGCGTGCGAGGCAAATTTACGAACATTAGCCTCATTAACGTTCACGGACCTACGGAGGAGTCCTCAGACGAAGAAAAAGAGACTTACTACGAACAAGTCGAGAGGACCCTCAATGCCTGTCCAAGGTATGACGTAAAAATCATCCTTGGGGATTTGAACGCAAAAATAGGTCGGGAGCCGGTATTCAGGCATTACGCAGGCACCCATAGTTTGCATGAGAACACTAATGACAATGGACTTCGAGTCTTAGAATTGGCAGCATCGAAAAACATGGTCGTTGCGAGTACCAGGTTCCCGCGAAAAGATATCTACAAAGCCACCTGGGTATCACCTGATGGAGTCACTCGTAACCAAATAGACCACGTGTTGATAGACCGTCGCCACTACTCGAACTTGATGACGGTACGAACGTACCGAGGCGCCAATATCGACTCGGATCACTATCTTGTTGGTATGGTCTTCCGAGGGCGGATTGCCTTGCGAAGACGTATTGCATCCGCCGATCAAGTTCGAATCAACACGGCTGCCCTGCGCAATGAAAATGCCAGTAACACCTTTGGTAATGCGTTAGGACTCGCCCTAGAATCGCTTCATTTAGGGAGAGTAAGTCCTGGGGCCAGTATGCTGGGCGTAGATGAGAAGTGGACACGCCTTAAGAATACTGTCATTAGTACTGCCAACTCCATCTTAGGCAGCAGTCGTAGAAATCGGAACGACTGGTTTGATGATGAATGCAAGCTAGCGACTGAACGTAAGAATGTTGCGTACCGAGCAATGCAGCAATCTCATAGAACGCGGGCACGCGAAGAAGAATATAAAGAGCTCAGAAGAATAGAAAAACGGCTTCACAGACAGAAAAAATCAGCCTGGGAGAAGAACTTAATCTGTGAAATAGAAAAAAGCCGAGAGCGAGGTCAGCACCAGGCGCGGAAGTTCTACCAATCCATCCGAAACATGACGCAGTACACACCACGCTGCACATACTGCAAGGACGGAGAGGGAAATCTGATCACCGATCCACAAAGCATACTGGAGCGATGGGAAGTGTACTTTAATGAATTGCTAAATGGTCAACTCACTGCAGAAGTGGAGGCTCCACTGCTTCAAGACGAATACCCTATGTTGCCGTCACCAAGCATAGAAGAGGTTGAGAAGGCTATAGACCGGCTAAAGAAAAACAAAGCCCCGGGAGCTGATGGTATACCAGCCGAATTATTTCAACACGGTGGGCCAGCTCTACGTCAGGCAATTCATGATATTATAGTGCACGTGTGGGAGCGTGAAGAAATGCGAAAAGGTATAATATGCCCCATACATAAGAAAGGAGATGTCACAACGTGCAGCAACTATAGAGGTATCACGTTGTTGAGTACCGCCTATAAGATACTCTCCTCTATCCTACAAGACCGGATAACCCCATACGCTAAAACCATCATCGGACAATATCAGTGTGGTTTCATTCCAGGCAAATCAACAACTGATCAGATCTTTACCCTTAGGCAGGCGATGGAAAAATGTCTAGAATTTAACATCCCAACATACCACCTGTTTATAGACTTTAAGGCCGCCTATGATAGCATAGCCAGGGTAGAACTTTACAAAGCCATGAGAGAATTCGGCATCCCAAATAAATTGACACGACTATGTAGGTTGACCATGACCAACGTAACAAGCCAAGTAAAAATAGCAGGATTGCTATCCAGACCAATCAACATCTTTAATGGACTCCGACAAGGGGATGGTTTGGCCTGCCTCCTCTTCAACCTGGCGTTGGAGAAAGCAATCCGTGACTCTGGCACGGCAACAAGAGGGACCATCGTCAACAGGTCCAGCCAGATACTGGCTTACGCAGACGACATCGACATCATCGGAAGAACCGAGCAAGCTGTACACGATTCCTTCATCCAGATCGAGCAGGCGGCACAAAATCTGGGGCTGCACATTAGTGAAGGTAAAACAAAGTACATGGTGGCGTCGAATGCGAGAGGAACAGTTGGTCAAACAATCAAGGTAGCGGAGCACGAATTTGAAGTGGTGCAATCCTTTAAATACCTTGGGTCAATAGTAGCAGCCGATAACAATATAGAAGAAGAAATACGCGGGCGGCTTCTCAAATCCAACAGAGCCTACTACAGTCTGTCAAAGCTCTTCAAATCCAGAAATCTCACCATAACTTCAAAACTACTGCTGTACAGGACCATGGTTCTGCCAGTACTCACATATGGATCCGAGACTTGGGTGCTTAGCAAAAGGCACTCTGACCTCTTAGCCGCGTTCGAGAGAAAAGTCTTAAGGAGAATTGTTGGCCCCATATGTGAGGAAGGACGATTCCGGAGACGGTACAATCATGAATTGTACGCAATCTACCTTGAAGCAGATATAGTGACAAAAATTAGGCTCGGTAGACTTCGGTGGGCAGGGCACCTAGCTCGCATGAGCGAAGAGGAACCTGCTCGGAAAGTTCTTTGTGGTACATTCTATGGCAGACGACAGCGTGGTAGACCATGCTTGCGCTGGAAAGATGGCGTAGACCAGGACGCCCGGAGCCTTGGGGTGCGCAACTGGATGGCGTCGGCTCGAGACCGGGATAGGTGGAGAGACTTGTTGAAGGAGGCCAGGACCGGACCCCGGTTGTCGAGCCGATGATGATGATGACTTACACTGAAGGTCAAAGTTTACACCCTCCTTCAATATAATCTGTAGGAACCCATTTACGTCTTTAAAAGCAACCTTTAACCGAATTTGAGTTCGAAATACCATAATTCAAAAAGTTAGAGGCAAGGTGCACCTTATCTTTAAGTAGATTTTTATTAATTTTTGAATATATTTTATAATATTTTATAATTATATATATTTACATTTCACTATATAAACATTAAATTTACAGGTCATCGTCGAATTTTACATATCTTTTTACCGCGAAATAATTGATCCTGTTTTACTGATCTATTTTAAATACTGCTATTGGTTGTCTTTTGGGAATTCGTGGGAGTGCGTTGCACTTTAAACTCTTGAGTTTTTGCTTTTGTGTTTGAAAGTGGTTTGAATTTTCTGAAGATTCATTCTACCGGGATAATTTTTTTTTTGATTTTTAAGTTCGTTTTATGAATATTGATCATTGGTCATTCAATCGTGTCGTTTTGTATTGTGCTCGTGTATCAGAACGAGATTCTATCGCTTCGTGACGACTAGAGCGACTACGATTATCCTATATACTCTATAGAGGTAATTCGTCATACAACGCTGCGATAGAACAACTGTTCATTTATCCGAATAAAGATTAAAGTCGTGTTACGCTTAGATAATATCTCAGATAGTTATCCGAAGTTATCCAAGGTCGCGAAAAAGGGGTGAACCGTGATCACTACCTACATTATTGTTGTCCAGGATTTACTTGCATTGTGAATTGGACTTGCTGTCGCAGAAAGTTACCGTCTCTATTTGAGATTTCACTTTTAACTTACACGTCTCAATTCTTTTCACGAAGATTATTTTCCGATTGAATTATAGAATTTGAGATTAAAGCAATTTGTTTTTTTTTTTGTCAAAGATTGAAGTCAGTTCCTAGTGAAATTCTCGTTAGAATAATTTTTCTGTTCGAGAATCAAAGATCGAGATAGAAATAAAAATAGTTTATGAAGCTTTGTTATATTAAGAATAGATTACAACAGATTCTTAAGAAAGATAAGATAATTTGAAATTTATTTAGTTTCATTGATGAAGAATAGTTTTAAGTTTATATGAATAAATTTTGTAATTGAGTGAAAGAAAGATACGAGTCTTTTGGAAATAATTTCTTTTGGAAGAGCAGTTTTCTTTGGGAAGATTTTTTTTTGTTTTCTATCCAGGTTCGGACATGAGTATTGATTAGCAGGATGCAATGTTAAGGCAATAGGTAGAGGAGTCGCGGCTGGAGCTGTCGTTTACTAAATGTGAGTACATCATCATCTTCAAGCTGTAATCGGAAGGTTTAAACCTTCCGTCTTCAATGAGGGAGTTCTTGAGGTAAATTTAGTGCAACCAAGAACCATAATGGGTGATGAAGAGAGGTGATCCTTAAAATTATCTCTGTTTGTCCTAGGTAGGGAAGTTAAGCACCGAGGGAATTCATCAACACCTGAATTTTCCCCAACAATGTCGCAGTACCTTACTATGGAAGCGATGAGAAGTAGGTAGATACAGTAAGGTGTATCTATAGTAGTAGTAACATCGAGGCTACTGTCGCACGGGTTATTTGTAGTCTTTTTTTCAAGTTTCACTTTCTCTACAATGTCTCCATCGGGTCCTTTTGCAACTTTCATAATCTAATAAGTTAATATCATCTATACTTCAGGTCTGAAATAATGTGACACTGGTCGTATTCGAATTGCAAGATCCTACCCCACAACTCGGCGAGCTAAGCAATGGCAACGAGCAGACCTGGTGCAATGGTAGAATGACGACCGCCCTGGTTTCTAGGGGCGTGGACGTGCCTTCATCCTGGTGAGGACAAGGTACTAAACGTCTCGAAGGAATCAGGTGTAGGATCCTTCGAAGGGATGTTATTTCGATTTGAACACTTTTCTGTTATCAATCGGTTAAGATATCTTTTCTGATACCAAGAGGGATTAAGAACCTCTCCATAATATTTAGCCCTAAATAGAAGATTGTTTCGAATGGATTCCATCCTTCAGCGAACACAATAAATTTAACTTTTCGTCTCTATTCCATCGACAATAACTCGAGTCAATTCTATTGATGAAGGACTTTAGTTTAATTGGTGGATTACAAGGAAATCCTGATCAGACGTAGGGTCGAGGTTTTCTAGTGTCAGGAGAAATCCCATACATTCCATCAACGTATGTCAGTGGATCATTTATCAGAAGAGTGGAGCAACGTATTTCGGATCTGAACAGCAATGTGTGGATGACATTGAGATTCGTCATACGAAACTCCCTACTCCTTTGACTAATGATTTCACTCCTTTTTTTTTGTTGGATCCTATCCGTTGACTTTCCAATATTGGGACTATAAGTATCGTATTTGAATATTGTCGTGACTTCTAATTAGTTTTGGTTTCTTGTTGGTAGTGGGAACTTTAACACGGTCCGGTTTGGAATACAGGGTCAAGACAATAGGTCAAATCTAGCCCCCCAATAGAAGGAGGCAAGTTTAACGGATTATTATTTTTTTCATTACACAACAACACATCATCCAACATTTTTAAAATCATTAAAGATTGAATAATTAACAATAATATTTGTTATCTTTTCTTCTCATATAAAGAATAAAATTCTTAATCAAAGTTTTCTTTCGTTTGATTAAAAAGAATTTCGATCTTTCACAATGTGTTACAGTGTAATGGAAGAAATAATATTTTTTGTATCCGTTACAAATGGCGCCCAACGTGGGGCCCGAATGGAGTTTAGATGTTGTAGTAGTTGGAGGAATTTGAAAAAGATTCATTTGAGATTTAGTACATGTTCAAGATTTTCTAATCGAGAATATGTTAGTTTTTTTTTGGTTTTCTTGTAGTTGAGAATTTTTTGTTGAGATTTTCCATCGGGAGGTGAGTGACTTATGTGTCGGCCGATGAGTGGTGATCTTTCCTATTCATGTCCGTTTGCGACAACCAGATCACACATTCTCTCACTCTCGCAAAAATTAATTCGATCCATTATTATGGGTAACTTTCGGTCTGATTTCCGGATTGGTTAGTTGAAGCCAGTTGCTGTAGCTTCGGAGGATAGTTATTAAATTTTTTTTTAGTTCGAAGTCTTTGGAAGAAGAAGTGTTAGATTCTTCGACCGGGTGAGTGGTTGAAGTTGTTCCTACTCAGGTCTGTAGCGAAGAACAATTATGCTTTGTTCGAAGTAAAAGACAAACCAACTCAAGAAGAAGAACCATACCAATTTTAAATAACTACTTTTATAGTAGAATCTTTAATTTATTTTTTTGTTGTATTGAGCAGTAACTTGAAATAGTTTGAGATGCGATCTTAACCTACTGTCCACTAGGCAACGATGTCTTCTTACCTAGGTTTGTAGCTGTAGTATAGATCAAGTGTCGAATTATGGATAGGTAGTTTTTAGATGCAGTGACAAATAAGCCGTGCGATCTAAAACGAAATTTGATTTAAAAATCAAAAAATTTTTTTTGAGATGATGATGTGGTTGCGGTAGACGACAGTATTCTAGTCGCGATTCCGAGCCTGGAATGAATATAGAGAAGTTAGAAGAAGTAAGATTTTTTGAAGGATATTTTTGAAGTTAAGATTTTGAAATTATTTAGTTTTTCTAGAAATTTAAAAGATTAAAATTTTTAGAATTTGCCTGGTGGCGTTTTGTAGTAGCAATTTCTGCAAATCTTTGTTTAGGTTTGGGAACTGGAGTGCCTGGTGGCAATTGGAGTTAGCAGTTCTGGCAAATTCTCGTTTGGGTTTGGGAACTGGAGTGCCTGGTGGCAATTGGAGTGCCTGGTGGCGATAAAGCAACATTTTCTTTTGGTTGCAGTTTTTAGATTCTGCCAAGTAGTTTTGGAGAATTCTAGTTTTTGTTGGTCAGAAGTTGGAGAGGATCACTTCTGAAGTTGAGTTAGTAGTTTTGATCAGAAGTTGGAGAGGATCGCTTCTGTAGATTTTAGTAGTCGGAAGTTGGAGAGAATCACTTCCAAAGTTAGTAGTTTAGTTTGTTTTTGCAGTTTTGCATTATCTAGCAAAAAAATCTGGAAAGTCAGGAGAGGAAGAGAATAGCTCCTGAGGTTTCCAGCCTTTTTTGTTTGGAGTTTTGGAGTTTTTGAGGGTTTACCCTATAAAGGAAGTTAGGTTAAGTTAGTTTATAAGTTAGGTTTAGGAGATAGTTTAAGGAAAAACTTAGGTTTAGCAATTATAGT
This sequence comes from Baccha elongata, assembly GCA_951217065.1. Lineage (NCBI taxonomy): Eukaryota > Metazoa > Arthropoda > Insecta > Diptera > Syrphidae > Baccha > Baccha elongata. The sequence continues at coordinate 1,044,191 of CATNUY010000229.1, read as the reverse complement.
AGCGTAGGATTAGAAAAACTTTTTTTTTGTAGGTTCTCTTACAAGACAAAATATTTTGTTTTGAGTTATCTTTCTTGAATTTTCATCTTTAACATTACAACTATTAAATACCATCTACTAAAGCGGGAAACATATTCAGTCTTATGGGAGGTCGAAAAGACAAACACCCTACCACGGAGAAACCTAAAAGGAAAAATTCACGAAATCCCAGTACTCCAGGGGATCACCTTACGAGGTACCAGAAGGCATTAAACCCAGCTCGGGATTTAACAATGGAAGCTGGAGATGCGGCTGATGTGAGTCAAATGGAAGAAATTCCAGGCACCTCGCAGGGTCAGCAAGCCATTGATGTAAGTCCACATGTAGTGGAAGAAAACCGACCATCCACCCCGGAAGCACTGAGACAACGTCGATTGGAATTTTCACCGACTCGAGAGGACCAAATGCAGCAGTATATAAAGGAGGTAGCGTTAGCCACCATCGGGTTCAGCAGAGCCGAGGATAGGAAGAATCTGCAGGAGACTTTAGCGGCAAGTCAAATGCAGATGCTAGACAAAGTGAACGAAGCAATTCGGACAGCTTTGGCGATAAGCACGCAGAACACACAACCTTCCAGACCAGCGATGAATCTCTGTGAACAACCTACTCCAAGAATATACCCTGCAGAAATAGAACCACCTATCATCAGACATATACCTGACACACCTAACTTTCCACGCGATCTTCCTAGACACCCAGGAACTTTTAGAGCTGAAGCAGCAAGAACTCAAGGAGTTGACTTTTATGAGAGACTGGATCGGATGACGTTCGAAAATCCTTCGGGACATGATCGAACCAGAATGCCATCACCATCACCAGCAGGCTCTTATTCACGTTTTCCACATTATCACAAATGGGGAGTGAAATTTAACGCGAAGAACATGACGGTCGACGAGTTCTTGTTTCGCTTAGATCGGGTAAAAGATAGCTACAACGTTTCATGGGAAGAGGTTGTAGCGAACTTCCATCACTTCATAAGTGGAACTGTCGAAACATGGTTTTGGATGTGGTTGAAGGAGCATCCACATTCTTCATGGGGATCCTTACGTTTAGGCCTCATCGAACAGTACCGTGGATTAGAAACCGATTCAGAACTGACTCGTCAAATGGCCGAACGAAAACAATTGCCAGGCGAGAGTTTCGACACCTTCTATGAAGACATATTGAGGATAAATTCCAGGATGCGTACACCTCGACCAAACCAGGAGATCGTGGAGATAGTAAAGCAGAATGTGAAAAGAAGGATGGGCGAACTATTGCTCACAAGTAAAGTCAGTAAATTGTCAGAACTGGTACACACTTGTCGTGAAATGGAGAAGTTCTTGAATCATTATGATCCTAATCGTGCACGAGCACCACCACCATACATCGTACAAGCAAGAAAACAAGTCAGTGAAATAGAAGTTCAAACGGTAGAGACTACACCTCCAGAATTTTCAAACGCTATTGAAGCCTACAATCCACAAATTAAACTCGAGAATAAACCCCCTTTCAACCCTGACAACGTAAAATGTTGGAATTGTCGAAAGGTGGGTCATTCGTTTCGCGACTGTACTGATACACAGCGAAGACTGTTTTGTTATAAATGTGGCTTACCTGAAACTGTAACACCTAATTGTCGTATTTGTTCGGGAAACTCACCACGGAGCCAGCTCTCATCCGAGAGGGATCTGGTACGGACGGGGGACTCGGAGAGTCCGTTGTAAAAGAAGATATTACTGAGAAATTAACTATTTTGAAAAATCCTAATCTGAACAAACCCCAAAATAATGAATTACCTAATTTACCTACTAAAACACCTCTCTTAAGACCCCTTAAACCTTTGCATGTTAGACAAGTGGAATATGATCTAGCGAGACGAAGAATATATACTTACCCTAAACATCAGAAAAAAATTGAAAAATTAAGAAATCGTTTCACGCAAAAGCGAATAACTTTTAGAAATATAGCTGCCACCAGAATAGCAATTAATTCGGGCGATCCTCGTCCTTATGTTGAAGTCAAATTTTTTGACAAAAATTGGTTAGGCTTACTGGACTCGGGTGCCAGTGTCAGCTGCCTCGGAAAGGGAGCAGTTGAGTATTTAGAGAAATTGAACATCCCATACAAAAAGTTCTCTACAGACATTTCCACGGCCGATGGTCGTAAACAACCAGTGATTGGAGTAGTAAAGGCGAAAATCCTATTTAATGATAAATGTCTACCAATGGATTTATATTTAGTGCCTGCCCTTTCACAAGAGTTATATTTAGGTGTAGATTTTTGGGCTCTGTTTAAAATAGCGCCAAACATAATCTCATCAATAAGTTTCATTTCCGAGGTAGTTTCCGAACCGCCAAAAATTACGGAATGTGACCTGACACCTGAGGAGTCAGATATATTAAAAGAAGTAGTGAAGTCTTTTCCATCTTTCGCTCTTAAAGGGCTTGGAAGGACTCACTTGTTGGAACACAGAATCGATACGGGAGACGCCGAACCAATCAAACAACGTCATTATCCCATATCGCCAGCAGTACAAAGCCTAGTGTACGCGGAATTGGACCGCATGCTTTCTTTGGGTGTGATCGAAGAATCTTCAAGCGCATGGTCCTCACCTGTTGTTTTGGTGAGAAAACCGGGAAAAAATCGCCTGTGCTTGGATTTTCGGAAAGTCAACAGTGTTACCAAGAAGAACGCGAGTCCAATTGCGCATATTGAAGGACTGCTTGCACGACTTTCGGAAACACGTTTCATTTCGAGCGTGGATCTGAAGGATGCGTATTGGCAGGTACCCCTGGAGAAAGACTCACGGGAGAAGACAGCGTTTACTGTCCCCAATCGACCTCTGTACCAATTCAAGGTAATGCCTTTCGGTCTTTCCAATGCGGCACAGACTTTGACTTACCTCATGAATAAAGTAATTCCTTCAAAATTACGTGAAAATGTATTTATATATTTGGACGATTTACTCGTCGTATCATCATCATTCAAAGAACATGTATCGATTTTAAAAATTGTAAGTAAGCGACTATCGGAAGCAGGACTTACGATAAACGTCGAGAAGTCTCGATTCTGCTTCCAAGAGTTGCAATATTTGGGATACGTTGTCGGTCAAGGTTGCCTGAAAGCTGACCCCGGCAAGATATCAGCAATTGTTGATTTCCCGGTACCAACCACAGTCCGTCAAGTCAGGCGATTCCTAGGAATGGCCGGGTGGTACCGTAGGTTCATAGAAAACTTTTCAGGAGTAGCCGGTCCGATATCGGATACTCTAAAGAAAGGGGTAAAATTCGAGTTTGGAGAAGAGGCTATGGTTGCTTTTAATAAAATCAAAGTGGCGTTAACTTCAGCTCCAGTACTTCGAAACCCCGATTTCAGCAAGCAATTTATTATCCTTTGTGATGCATCAGCTACTGGAATTGGGTGTGTATTATGCCAAAAAGATGAGTCTGGAGCTGAGTTACCAATTTATTATTACTCCCAAAAATTGAATTCGGCCCAACGAAATTATACTGTCACTGAACGTGAGTGTTTGGCTGCAGTAAAAGGAATTCATAAATTTAGGCCATATATTGAGGGATACCGGTTTACAGTTATAAACGATCATGCGAGTTTGAAGTGGCTCATGAGTCTGAAAGACCCGACTGGTAGGTTAGCTCGATGGAGTCTCAAACTCCAAGGGTTTGATTTCGAGGTTCTTCACAGACGTGGAACTTTGAACGTTCTGCCGGATGCTCTGTCTCGCATTTATGAGATAGAGGCAATATCGTCAAATGTTTCCACGCCGGTATTAACTTCAGCAAACCCGTCTGAAGTGTTGTATGTAGATTTAAAGGATCCGGCTTTTCAATCGGACGAATACCTTCAGATCGCTGAACACATCAGTTAAAATAAAGAACAGCTTCCAGACCTACAGGTATCTCAAAATTTTATATACAAGAAGGTCAGGCATGTTACAGGTAATCCAATCCAGGATGATGAGTCTTGGAAACTTTGGATTCCATCAAGTCTGGCTGAAAGGTTGATAAGTCAGTCTCATTGTCCACCTAGAGCTGCGCATGGAGGTATAACTAAAACACTGTATCGTCTAAGACAGCGATTTTATTGGCCAGGGATGGCATCACAAGTTAAAACATTCATAAGTAATTGTGATACATGCAAGATGGTTAAAGCGCCTAACATTACGTTGAGAAATGAAATGGGAAAAGTTTTCGAGGTCGAAAGACCTTTCCAGTACATTTATGTGGATTTTTTGGGACCATACCCACGTTCGAGAAGAGGTAACACCTTCATCGTAATAGCTTTAGACCAACTAACCAAATTCGTGTTGATCAAGCCTTTGAAAAAAGCAAACACTAACGAATTAATTAAATTTTTAGCCGACGAGGTATTTTTATATTCGGGGTACCCGAAACACTTTTGTCAGATAACGGATCTCAGTTCTTGAGCAACGAATTCGTCAAATTTCTGAATAACTTCGGCGTTAGCCACGTAAAGACTGCTGCATACGCTCCTCAAGCGAATGCAAGCGAGAGAGTTAATCGCGCAATCTTAAGTTCTATAAGAGCTTATATAGACGACAAGCAATATGATTGGGATGCGAACTTGGCATCCATAGGAAGCGCTTTACGCACCACCATTCATTCAGTGATAGGCATGTCCCCGTACGAAGCACTCTTCGGGCAACGTATGGTGGAGCATGGAGAAGATTACAAGTTATTAAGGAAGTTAGGGGGATTAAATCAATCTGAAATAGATTGGATTCCAAAAACCGCCAAGATGAATATAGTCCATAACTACCTAAAAACAGCATTGAACTTGGCCCATGAACAATATGAAAGGGTTTACAATCTTCGAAGTAGAACCGTCAGATACGACATTGGGGATACAGTCTTCAGAAGGAACTTCACCTTAAGCGATGCAACAAAACACAAGAACGCAAAGCTTTGTCCGAAATTCATTAAAGCCACAGTTATAAAAATCATAGGAAATAATTTATACAAAACCAGAGACGAGCGAGGTTTTGAGACAGTAGTTCATACTAAAGATTTAAGAAAATAAAAAAACGTAACAAGTTCAACTTACAGGATAGGCACCGGCAAGTCAGCTGAGCATGAGACACAGCGGGTCGTGGGTGATTAGCTAGTATAAAACTAAGAAATTTTTTTTTCTTACAAATTTTAAAGATTATTCTAAGCATGGCTCCTTTCCTCTTTCGTTGAACAGGCTTACGCTCTATTAAACGAATGAGTTTTGTAGGGAGACCATTTCCAACACCTATTCGTTAAGCAATTAACATACAATAGAATAGAAAAGTTCCACCATAGCAATTACATACGAATAAAATGTAGTCACCAACACCTAGCTTTAATACCTACCTAATTTGAAAATTTCTGTAGAACTAATTTCGTTACACTTTTTTCAGTGTAACACAATAACAATAAATCAGCATCTCTAACAGACTCAACTTTCAAACGATATACATTTGTAGCTTACTACAAATTTCATTTGAATTCGCCTGTATGACGTTGAAAAATTAATTCACAAAGCAATAAGAGCTTATTAGAACATACAACGCCCTCTAAGAGCAATTAACCAAAGTTACAACATTCATCTGAAAGCTACAAATAAATGGAGTCAAATAAAAGCTCACTTTTACTGCCTAAAGAAACCACCATTCAGAAAAAGGCGCTATTAGCTGATGGAGAAAATACGAGGTTAAGTCCGAAAACATACGAGTGCTGCCCCTCAAGTTAGTTCAACAACACAGAGTAGTCCATGTAGCAAACAACAGTGAAAAGAACCCTTCAGACTGGAGAAGTCGGCAGTAGTAAATTTTACATCTAGAGTTCAAATTAGAATTATAATCGAGCAAATGAAATTAAAAATAAAAAGATAACAGTAGAAAAAAAGCGTGAAATAAATCATGAAGAATCTTCAAAACGTAACACCCAGTTTTTCTTTCATAAAGATCTGAAAAGTAAATGAGTGATGAGCCACAACAATGTGTCAAAGACCAAAAATCAGATACTCTCTTAACGAGAAAAAGTCTTCATGTAGTAATATTCACTTTTATTAACCACAAGGAAATGTAGTGAATTCATAAACCACAGTCATAGGCGTATAGAATAGTTAAAATGATTTTGCAAACTAAACAACTTTACATGACGCGACTTTCATAATAATTCAAAGACGACCTTGTCATTATCTTTCAAATGTCAAAATTATTTGACAGATTGAAACAAATTCCCATACAATTAAAAACATACTTACCTTAGACTTACCATCATCAGTAGAACACGACATGCACTCATACTTACGCAATTATTTGTTCACTCTAACGACACTGAACACACACGAACAGAAAGTGACATTTGAGATGTCCAAGATAATCCTAAACGGAAATTTAGAAGACCATACTTACCGAAACGTCAAAATAAATAATGACACAGAGACCAAACAACCAACGAAAAATTTAACCGAACTTACTAATACTTACCACATCTGAAAAGATACCATACTGAAATACTTACCCTAACAATTTACCCTACCTAAAAAGAAACAATGCAAATACATACATTTTTAGATACTCACCATTGAACTATATAACTCATGTCATTAAAGAATATAAGTTAGTTTTATCTTCACATAAAAATAATTTTTATCGTCAAGCAAAAATCAAAAATTCATTTAACTAAGACTAAAGAGTACCAATCGACTCAGTCATGCCACAATCACATTTATTTTCGGACGCAATTGTATCATGACGTAGTCCAATGAAATAAGTGAAACCAAACTATTGAAATTGGTTACCACAAATTGGAATTGACCAATCAGAAAGTTCCACGTCGACAGTTTACTCCGAATCGACAGTTCAAATCTGATATACATGAAGAGAAACGCATACGTAACGCAAAGAAGAAAAATTATTTCTCAGATAGAGTCTTTCCAAGTCAGTCCATCCTAAAGTTAACTTCGTCGAATAAAAGTTAATAAAAGGAGAAAAAGCTTAGAAATAATTTATAAATCAAGTAATAATTAACCACTTACCAATTAGAGGAGTACCTGTAATAACCTAAACAAATAGTAAGTAAAAATAAGCAACGTACGAAGAAAGAATTATAGTAGACAGACAAATTATCCACAAAATTTTCTTTTGCATCAAAGGCCCAATTAAATTTTAATGGCTGAGAATCGGGACAACCCGTTTAATCCCAGAATTATTTGCGTCAGAGACGAAAACGTTGGTTGGTTGGCTACTATATGTATACGGCAGACGCTCCCGAATCGCCAAAAGCAGTGCGTCGAATCTTCACCAACGGGAGTAATTTCTTGATCTCACGTGAAGCTAGTGACATCCGCCTAAAACCAGCAGGATTATCCGACGAGGACCTCCTGGAGGCGAAGCAGTGATTCAAATCCATTAAAAGAATTAACTTACCAGGTAATATTCACATTTTCTTTTTTTTTTGGAACTACACGTGTTACCCCAGGTAATCTTATTGGTGGGACAAGTAAAACAGTCCTAAAATAGTTCTAAAAGAAAAAAAGAAAAAAAGAGACGAACTAAACAAATCAATAAGAAAATCTGGAATACTTAAAAGAAAATTTAACAAAAAAAAAGAAAAAGAAAAAGAAAAAGAAAAAAGAAATGAAAACCTATCATAAATCATTATGATATACTTACCTATATAAAATACTAAAGTCCATTCTCTTTCCTCAGGTAGCAATCTCAGTGCAAGGAGCAAAACTCAGGCAAAAAGTGTACGCAGGAATCCACCCAAGGGCGGACTCGACCACGTACATAAATTTACCCGAGGATCCTGCGTACCAAGTTGCCTACGCACATTATCATTCCAGATGCTACCTGGTCCTTGTATTTTTTTTAGTTTAAATAACCTATTAAATTTTTGTGTGAACATAATCATCGAGTCTTATTAGACATCATCTTGTCGTCCAAGAATAATATAAAGATCATCAGTTCACAACTATGTTGCAATCAGCTATAACTTACGTTAAAGCAGAAGTACGGTAATTCAAGAGTACTGTTCTGCCAACGGGGGATAAATCATACGTTCATCCCACCTATGAAGAATAAGGATCATATAGATGTCTCATATGACTGCAGTAAATATTTTAATAAAACTCAATATGTACTGTAAGTGATTTGATATTTATTACTAAGAAATTATCCACATATTTTATATTAAGAAGTGACTCTGAAATTAAAAATTAACTTACGAGAAATTAGAATATTTATTTACGACCTATATTTCCCAGTCGTTGTGATTATGTAATTAAGATACTTACCTAGTGCCGATTGAATAGCCAAGGTACCTGGAAGAAAAGAAAAAAAGTGTTAAAGTAATTTAAAGAAAAATTTAAAGTAATTCGAAGTGAGAATCACGTAATGAAAATCACATAACTCAATCACTACATAAATTTGAAATAACTTACCTATGTGTTAGATACGATCTAACGAGATTTACTCAGAAATGATTTAATTTTACTTACGATTGTGTTCGACGGTATCGTCAAGTATTTTTTTTTGTTAAGATACAAAGTTACTAAAGATTTGAAATTTGGCTTGGTTTAGTCCAGTCACTATTTAACAATTTAACGTTGTCAATTTTCTATCGGATCCATTTATACGATCTGAAAAATAACATTTTTTTATTTAAAGTTTTTCCTACACACGTAGAAGGCGAAAGCATTATTATTTTTTTTTGTGATCACATCCAAATACATTTTTTTTATTGATTAATATTCACTTCAATTCATTTATGATTGTAATCACGAATCGGACTTGAGTCCAAAACCATAAATTATTGAAAGAATTTCCAAAACCTGTAAAGGAATTAACTTTAATTACGAATATTAACTAAATATATGATTTTTGAGTATTGATTACTTACCTAAAGGGTATTGTCCAGTATATAGTCTGTTTTCGAGCGTAATTAAAGCTCAGAATGCAAATAATCTGAAAAGAAAAAAGAGTAGAAACTGGTGAGATTAAAGTGATTGTTTCTTTTTGGCGTGTATACTTACGCGTAATTGCTAGTATCGAACGTGGTGAATCTCGAAGTTTGCCTTAGTACCTACGTCTAAAGGTACCCATATACGGTCGTGACTGATTACCTACGAAAGAAATATAAGGTAAAGTCAAAGTTTTTTTTTTTTAACGAAGTACATAATACCTTCGTATCACTCGGGCTGAACTACATACCAGTAGTTATCACTATTTTACACATATTTTTTGTTTGTTTGTTTGATTTAAATTTTCAGTTCAACATATTGAATCTTTCACTAGAGTGTACATAGTTACATCAGATTTTAATTTAATTATTTTTTTTTACGTTTTGTTTTATTTTGTTTTGTGAATGATCAGGTCGACGAATAAGTGGTAAATTGAAATACATACCACTGGAGACCTAGTTACAAAACTTGGTTGATAAAATATAGGTACTAATTATCTTATATTAGTACTAATACTTACACTGAAGGTCAAAGTTTACACCCTCCTTCAATATAATCTGTAGGAACCCATTTACGTCTTTAAAAGCAACCTTTAACCGAATTTGAGTTCGAAATACCATAATTCAAAAAGTTAGAGGCAAGGTGCACCTTATCTTTAAGTAGATTTTTATTAATTTTTGAATATATTTTATAATATTTTATAATTATATATATTTACATTTCACTATATAAACATTAAATTTACAGGTCATCGTCGAATTTTACATATCTTTTTACCGCGAAATAATTGATCCTGTTTTACTGATCTATTTTAAATACTGCTATTGGTTGTCTTTTGGGAATTCGTGGGAGTGCGTTGCACTTTAAACTCTTGAGTTTTTGCTTTTGTGTTTGAAAGTGGTTTGAATTTTCTGAAGATTCATTCTACCGGGATAATTTTTTTTTTGAATTTTAAGTTCGTTTTATGAATATTGATCATTGGTCATTCAGTCGTGTCGTTTTGTATTGTGCTCGTGTATCAGAACAAGATTCTATCGCTTCGTGACGACTAGAGCGACTACGATTGTCCTATATACTCTATAGAGGTAATTCGTCATACAACGCTGCGATAGAACAACTGTTCATTTATCCGAATAAAGATTAAAGTCGTGTTACGCTTAGATAATATCTCAGATAACTTACCGAAGTTATCCAAGGTCGAGAAAAAGGGGTGAACCGTGATCACTACCTACATTATTGTTGTCCAGGATTTACTTGCATTGTGAATTGGACTTGCTGTCGCAGAAAGTTACCGTCTCTATTTGAGATTTCACTTTTAACTTACACGTCTCAATTCTTTTCACGAAGATTATTTTCCGATTGAATTATAGAATTTGAGATTAAAGCAATTTGTTTTTTTTTTGTCAAAGATTGAAGTCAGTTCCTAGTGAAATTCTCGTTAGAATAATTTTTCTGTTCGAGAATCAAAGATCGAGATAGAAATAAAAATAGTTTATGAAGCTTTGTTATATTAAGAATAGATTACAACAGATTCTTAAGAAAGATAAGATAATTTGAAATTTATTTAGTTTCATTGATGAAGAATAGTTTTAAGTTTATATGAATAAATTTTGTAATTGAGTGAAAGAAAGATACGAGTCTTTTGGAAATAATTTCTTTTGGAAGAGCAGTTTTCTTTGGGAAGATTTTTTTTTGTTTTCTATCCAGGTTCGGACATGAGTATTGATTAGCAGGATGCAATGTTAAGGCAATAGGTAGAGGAGTCGCGGCTGGAGCTGTCGTTTACTAAATGTGAGTACATCATCATCTTCAAGCTGTAATCGGAAGGTTTAAACCTTCCGTCTTCAATGAGGGAGTTCTTGAGGTAAATTTAGTGCAACCAAGAACCATAATGGGTGATGAAGAGAGGTGATCCTTAAAATTATCTCTGTTTGTCCTAGGTAGGGAAGTTAAGCACCGAGGGAATTCATCAACACCTGAATTTTCCCCAACAATGTCGCAGTACCTTACTATGGAAGCGATGAGAAGTAGGTAGATACAGTAAGGTGTATCTATAGTAGTAGTTACATCGAGGCTACTGTCGTACGGGTTATTTGTAGTCTCTTTTTCAAGTTTCACTTTCTCTACAATGTCTCCATCGGGTCCTTTTGCAACTTTCATAATCTAATAAGTTAATATCATCTATACTTCAGGTCTGAAATAATGTGACACTGGTCGTATTCGAATTGCAAGATCCTACCCCACAACTCGGCGAGCTAAGCAATGGCAACGAGCAGACCTGGTGCAATGGTAGAATGACGACCGCCCTGGTTTCTAGGGGCGTGGACGTGCCTTCATCCTGGTGAGGACAAGGTACTAAACGTCTCGAAGGAATCAGGTGTAGGATCCTTCGAAGGGATGTTATTTCGATTTGAACACTTTTCTGTTATCAATCGGTTAAGATATCTTTTCTGATACCAAGAGGGATTAAGAACCTCTCCATAATATTTAGCCCTAAATAGAAGATTGTTTCGAATGGATTCCATCCTTCAGCGAACACAATAAATTTAACTTTTCGTCTCTATTCCATCGACAATAACTCGAGTCAATTCTATTGATGAAGGACTTTAGTTTAATTGGTGGATTACAAGGAAATCCTGATCAGACGTAGGGTCGAGGTTTTCTAGTGTCAGGAGAAATCCCATACATTCCATCAACGTATGTCAGTGGATCATTTATCAGAAGAGTGGAGCAACGTATTTCGGATCTGAACAGCAATGTGTGGATGACATTGAGATTCGTCATACGAAACTCCCTACTCCTTTGACTAATGATTTCACTCCTTTTTTTTTTGTTGGATCCTATCCGTTGACTTTCCAATATAGGGACTATAAGTATCGTATTTGAATATTGTCGTGACTTCTAATTAGTTTTGGTTTCTTGTTGGTAGTGGGAACTTTAACACGGTCCGGTTTGGAATACAGGGTCAAGACAATAGGTCAAATCTAGCCCCCCAATAGAAGGAGGCAAGTTTAACGGATTATTATTTTTTTCATTACACAACAACACATCATCCAACATTTTTAAAATCATTAAAGATTGAATAATTAACAATAATATTTGTTATCTTTTCTTCTCATATAAAGAATAAAATTCTTAATCAAAGTTTTCTTTCGTTTGATTAAAAAGAATTTCGATCTTTCACAATGTGTTACAGTGTAATGGAAGAAATAATATTTTTTGTATCCGTTACAAATAGAACTTAGGAGGGTAGGGTTAGATAATCCTTAGAGACCATATCATCATCGTCTCGTCTTCTGTCAACACTCGAATTCCACCTTAAAACTTCATCAATCCTTTCACTTCTATCAACTGACTCATAATTGTTGCTCGGCCCCTTTGCTTTTCAGCATAGCTTTTAAACAATTTAAACAGAGTCAACAAACATCAAGGCTCCAGGTCTAATAAATGTGACACCGACTATCACTCCTGCAGCACCACCCACTTCCCTGTACCGATGTGTTCGGCCCCGGCGAAATTTGCAGACCTGAAGCAGCGGTGTAGTGTTAGTCACCCTATTCATCCAGGCTTGGACGTACCCGATCGTAAGAGAAGGTAATAAAAGTTAATAGGGTGGATAGGTTTCGGATTCGTTAATGGAGAAAGTAGTAGTAGGTAATCTAGAGGTATATTTCCATGGCTATTGGATAAAATAGGTAGGGGAATTGAAAACTCTTCTTGACATTTCTTGAGTCTATCTCGGAAAGCTTACTCTTCTCGTGTTCTCACATATCCGAAGTCAGATCAACTTATTCTCAAGGTATTACGAAGTAGGAGGAGACCTGCTTTAGTATCCTTTGGAGACCAATCGGACGTAAGGTTTATCAATTCGTGGTGTCCTTGAAATACGTATTTTTCACCGACATACGTTGAGAAGTGCTTGACTGTGAGAAGAGGGCGAAGGGATCTTTCATTTCAATTCGTGTACTACTGTCGAGTAGTGTACGGTCGAAAGTATCTCTTCATCCCCTGCTTTTCCCAGTCGACCACAATCTCAATTCTTTTTATGAAATCGGATCCGAATAGGGATTTTTCCGTTTCGCTGCATAATTGAAGAACGCAAAGGAGAAATCATTTCTGATTAGAGTGTGAATAATGAGATGATTAGATCTCATACAGTGTTTGGGCTTTCTTGTCTTTGTGGTCATTTGTCCGTGTCAACCAACCATCACTCTCAGTCATAACCACCTACAACATCCTCTCTCCTCCTATTTCAATTATAATAATTTATTTTTAATTAACTCGAATTTAAATTATTTCCATTTGATTTTTATTTTTCAATCAAAATCTTGAATGTGAGTTAAAGATTAATTATTTTTAAATTTTTGAAGCGGGACCATCCCATTCTTCCCGTTACATAATGGCGCCCGAACGTGTGGGGCCCGAGTGATAATGAAGTTGATAGTTTTTGAAAATTTGATAGATAGTTTTTTTTAGTAACTCTTGGAATGTAGTATTTTTGATATTGTAGCAAGTTTTTTTCAAACAGCAGTTTGAACCGTTTAAGTCAATTTTGAGATTTTATATTGGAGTTGATAATGTTATGGAGATTTAACACCGGATGGTTTTCTGACTTAAGTGTCGACCGGTAATTAGTAGAACAAGTTCCTGAATACGTCTGTAGCGACAACCTGTCAAATTTCCACTCCACTCTCTTAACATTTGTTAAATAGTTTTCAGTAAGATTAGCTTACATAGGGATGTCCATATTGGATATGTATTTAGTCCAGTAGTCCGTTGCTTCTCATGAAAGCCAATCATAATCCTGAAACAAACATCTTTTTAATCTGTTTAGTTGTTTGCAACTACGTCCGGTGAATAGTTGAACTCATTCCTGTTCACGTCTGCAGCGCAAGCCAAATGACGACGGCTAAATGAAAGAATAACCAATTTCAAGCAATAAACCATCTGAAAAATTTAAGTTTACTACATTTCGATAAAAAGTTGAGATTTATTTTAAACAATCAATTTAGTCAGTTTGATAAATAGTTCTGGTCTGATGTCCGCTAGGGGATGTTATCTACTTCCCTAGGTCAGTAGCAGCAGGGAGACGCATGAACAAGCTAGTCTAATGAGAAAGTTGAATAAAATTTTTACGAGTTGTTGAAGAAAGAAATATTTTTGTTTAAGCATGAGGAATTATAGAATGAAGAAAAGAAACATATATTGTTGCGGAGTTGCTGCTGAAGCATTGGGTTACTTCAGTCACGTCTTCAAACTTATGATTATTAGAGAAACCATTAAAAATTTTTGAGAAATTTTGAAGAAAAATTATTTTTGAGAAAATTAAGAAAAAATTTAGTATTTTTCTTGAGAAAATTAAGGAGTGAATTTTATCTGAAAAATAAAATTCATGGATTGAGTAAATTTAGATTTAGATTTAGTTTGCCTGGTGGCGCACTTTTTTGAGATTATTTAGTTTTGCCTGGTGGCACATATTGAGATTTAGTATTTTTGAGTATTGCCTGGTGGCACAATTTGAGATCGAGTTTATTTAGTTTTGCCTGGTGGCACATATTGAGTTTATTAAGTTTTCAGAATTGCCTAGTGGCACAATTTAGAGTTAAGTTGTCTGGTGACATTATAGATTTAGTATAGCCTGGTGGCAAATATTTAGTATATTTAGTTTAAAGCAATTTTTTGAGTATATTTTTGAATTTTCTGGTGACACCTTTTTTTTTAGATTTAGATTCAGTTTAGAATATTTAGTAATTTGATTTTTGAGATCAAATGTTTAATTGTTGATTTAATTTGATATAATTTTGTTTTTGAGTATTTATTGAGATTCTTTTTTTTTAAGTTTAGATTTTGAGATTATAGAGTTTATTTAGAGGGTTTACCCTATAAAGAAAGTAGGTTAAGCTTAGGTTAAGTTATAGTTAGTAAGAAATAGGTATTAAGTTATATAATAGGAAATAGGTATTGAAATTTAGTTAATAAGTTTAGATATTAGGTTATAGTTAGTTTTTTTTTGAAATATATAGGTAGTAAGGTTAGGTTAAAAAAAAAGAGAAATTTGTAAACTAGAAATAGTAGTAGCAATTAAGTAATAGGTAAAATTTTTTTTTGTAAAATTTTTATTAATTTTTTTTTGGATAAACTCAAATAACATTTCATATACCCGGAATCTTCATAAAACTTTTTTTTTAAAACACTCACTATGGTGAATAAAAACAAGAACGGTTCTACCGACAAGAAAAAGGGGGGTAGACCACCTAAACCTCCAGTTCCAGTCAGAGCACCGATACTAACGACTCCAGAACCTCATAATACGCGTTACCGAAAGAACCTAGACATGTATCACAACACGACGATGGATACGAACGCAGTAGCAGATATGAGTCAAGTAGAGGAAGCAGCAGGACCTCCGAACGTAGAACGAGCCAATGATGAGGATGTACCTTTAGTAGACTTAGCAAGACACCTAACACCAGAAGGAGCTCAGGATGAAACGATAAATCAACAACCCGAGGAATGGGAAGACTATGTCAAAGAGATAGCGTTAGCAACGATAGGTCTCAACAGAGCTGAAGACCGTAAAAATTAGCAAGAAACGCTAGCTCAAAGTCAAGCCCAGATATTAGAGAGAGTTGATTTAGCCGTCAAGAATGCCTTAGCCCAGATGAGTGAATTAGCACGACCAGCAGCTACAGCTATACCTACCATTATGCGACTTACCTACGCCTGACACGCGCAACTACAATGTCAGAAGAGAACCTATTCCAGAAGCTACTACCAGAATTAATGTTCAAGAAACTGCAAGAGAAACTTCAAGAGATATACCTCATGAAAATCTGAGAGAAGCGGTCAGAGAAGCCTTAGGTGCACGGCCAAGAAGAAACGTCACTCCACCTAGAGTTGATACCAATCGAAACAACTTACCGGAATTCCCTAGGGAGTGGCCTAGACGCAACGTATCACCACCTAGAGCGGAACCTTCTCGAAGATACGATCCAAATTTTTATGAGAGATTGGATCAGATACAGTACGTCAATAAATCGTTATGTGAGAGCACCAGCACCATCACCAGCAACATCTTTTATACGTTCTCCACACTACCACAAATGGGGCATAGTGTATAATGCCAAGAATATGCCAGTAGACGAATTCCTTTTTCGACTTGATCGAGTAAACGATAGCTACGGTGCATCGTGGGAAGAGATAGTGTTGAATTTCCACCATTTTGTGAGCGGAACGGTAGAGGTGTGGTACTGGATGTACATGAAAAATAATCCGTATTCATCTTGGGCAGCGTTGAAATTAGCGCTGATAGAACAGTATCGTAGTCTGGAAACCGATTCTGAGTTGTCCAGACAAATGGCTGAAAGAAAGCAAGCTCCAGGCGAAAGCTTTGACTCGTTTTATGATGCCATCCTTAAAATTAATTCGCGTATGAAAAATCCTAGGCCTAATGAGGAATTGGCTGAGATTATAAAGCAAAACGTACGCAGACGCATGGGAGAGCTGTTGTTAACTTTTAAATCGACTCGACTCGCAGACTTAGTTTTCACTTGTCGAGATATGGAAAGATTTTTAGCTCAGTACGATCCGATAAGAGCTAGAGCACCTCCAGTTTATAACAATCCTCCAAGAAAATTAGTCCACGAAATCGAGATTCAAACCGATTCTCAATTAACTGAAATGTCTACAGCCGTGGAAGCTTTTCATAATAATCGAAATCGCGATTCAAAGTCTAATTCGGAAAATGTCAAATGCTGGAACTGCTTGAAGAGTGGTCATACTTTAAGAGATTGCGCTGATTTACAGCGAAGAATTTTCTGCTATCGTTGTGGCAAACCAGATGTTCTGTCACCAAATTGTAAAATGTGTCCGGGAAACTCGTCAACGAGCCAACATTCGTCCGAGAGGGAGTTGGCCAAGATGGGCAACTCGGGGAGTCCATTATAAATGTAGAAACAACCGATAAAATTACAATCTTAAAAAATCCAGAAACGAAAAATATCTTGAAATCAACATCCACTAATTCTAGAATTCCTAGACTAAGACCTTTAAAGTCCTTACATCAAAGGCAAATTGAATACAACATAGCTAGAAAAAGAATATATACATACCCAAAACATTTAAGTAAAATAGAAGCTTTGAGAACAAAATTCTCTAATAAAAGAAAACTTTATAAAGTAGTGTCATCGACAAAATTGTCAAATTATAAGGACGATCCCCGTCCGTACGTTCAAGTAGAACTATTCGATGAGGAGTGGTACGGTTTGCTCGACTCGGGAGCAAGTGTTAGTTGTCTAGGCAAAGGAGCGTTAGAAATCTTAGAAAACAAAAACATCTCTTTTCGAAAATTCTCTACCAACATAGCTACCGCTGACGGAAAGCAACAACCAGTGGTAGGACTAGTGAACACAAAAGTTTTTTTTAACGGCAAAACACACGCCATAGATTTGTTTATAGTACCCTCTTTAACGCAAAAACTCTACTTGGGAGTAAATTTTTCGGCCTTATTTGAAATAGCGCCTCATATAATACCATTTAATGAATCAATTTCTGAGTTAGCTTTAGAGAAACCTAATTTCTCTGAATGCGAGCTAACTGCAGAACAGTCCGTCGTGTTGAAAGACACAGTAAAACTGTTTCCGTCATTCGCTGAGGGGGGGCTCGGACGAACTCACCTTATGGAGCATTCGATTGATACTGGCGAGGAGTTGCCTATTAAGCAACGGCATTACCTTATCTCTCCAGCGATACAAGCCTTGGTGTACGCTGAAGTGGACCGCATGATTTCATTGGGAGTGATTGAAGAAAGTTCAAGCCCATGGTCCTCACCTGTTGTATTGGTGAGGAAACCCGGCAAAAACAGAATGTGCTTGGACTTTCGGAAAGTCAACTCCGTGACAAAGAAGGATGCGAGTCCAATTGGGCATATAGAAGGTTTGTTAGCACGACTTTCAGAGACATGCTATATTTCTAGCGTGGATTTGAAAGACGCGTACTGGCAAGTACCGTTGGAGAAGATGTCAAGGGAGAAAACCGCATTTTCAATACCAAGCCGTCCGTTATATCAATTCAAGGTGATGCCGTTCGGACTCTCCAACGCTGCTCAGAGTTTGACAAATCACATGAATAAAGTTATTCCGTCCAACTTGAGAGATCAAGTATTTATTTATTTAGATGACCTATTGGTCATTTCCAAAACATTCAAAGAACATATGTCAGTTTTAAAAATTGTAGCGAAGAGGCTAGACGAGGCAGGACTAACAATAAATGTGGAAAAGTCACGTTTCTGTTTCGAAGAACTACAATACTTAGGTTATGTCGTAGGGCGTGGCTGCCTCAAAGCAGACCCGTCCAAAATTTCTGCAATTCTTGATTTCCCGGTACCAACGACTGTACGTCAAGTACGTCGATTCCTTGGAATGGCTGGTTGGTACCGGCGATTCATCGAGAATTTTTCTGAGGTAGCCGGACCGATGTCCGATACACTTAAGAAGGGAAGTAAGTTTGAGTTCAACGAACAGGCGTTAGAAGCTTTTAACAAGCTTAAAGTAGCTTTGACTTCGGTGCCAGTTCTCCGCAATCCCGATTTCAGTTAGCAATTCGTAATTTTATGCGACGCTTCAGCAACTGGAATCGGATGCGTGCTGCGCCAAAGAGATGAGACTGGCGCAGAATACCCCATTTATTATTATTCCCAAAAATTAAATAGTGCGCAACGTAACTATTCTGTTACAGAGCGCGAATGTCTCGCTGCCGTAAACGGTATATACAAATTCAGACCATACATTGAAGGTTACAGGTTCTTGGTGATCACTGATCATGCAAGCCTGAGATGGTTTATGAGTCTTAAGGACCCAACCGGACGTCTAGCTCGGTGGAGTTTGAAGCTTCAAAGCTTCAAATTTTCGGTGGAGCATAGAAAAGGTACTTTAAACGCTGTGCCTGATGCCCTGTCTAGAGTGCATGAAGTGGAGGCATTACGTTTATTTTCCCTAGAAACGCCCATCGAAAATTCAAGTCCATCTAAAGTGTTACATCTTGATCTAAAGGATCCGTCATTCGAGTCGGAAGAATACCTTCAGATCATTGAACACATTAATAAAAATAAAGATCGTCTCCCTGACTTGCAAGTATCGGATTGTTTCGTATACAAGAAAGTCAGGCACGTGACAGGTAATCCAATTTAAGACGATTTAGCTTGGAAGATTTGGATTCCATCGCAGTTGGGCGAAAGGTTGATAATTGCGGCTCATTGCCCGCCTCAGGCAGCGCATGGTGGTATCACCAAGACCCTGCATCGTCTCCGTAACCAATTCTATTGGCCAGCAATGGCATCACAAGTTAAAATGTATGTGAATAACTGCGAAATTTGTAAAACGACAAAATTCTGTTCTAAGAACTGAAATGGGAAAAAGATTTGAAGTTGAAAGACCATTTCAACATATGTATATAGATTTTCTAGGCCCGTATCCTAGATCGAGAAAAGGTAATACCTTTATTATTATAGCGTTAGATCAGCTAACAAAATTTGTATTCATCAAACCATTGAAAAAGGCAACTACTTCAGAAGTGGTAAAATTTTTAGTGGATGATATATTCCTGATATTTGGAGTTCCTGAGAGTTTATTATCGGATAATGGCTCACAATTTATAAGTAACGATTTTAAGACATTCCTAGAAAACTTCGGAATAATTCACGTAAAAACAGCCGCATACGCCCCACAAGCGAATGCTAGCGAACGAGTGAACCGTTCTATTTTAAGTGCAATAAGAGCTTACATCGATACAAAACAACTTAACTGGGACGAGCATCTATCTTTCATCAGTAGTGCTTTACGCACATCTCTGCATAGCGCAATCGGCATGACGCCATACGAAGCCTTGTTTGGCCAGCGTATGATTGAGCATGGTGCAGATTATGCTTTATTAAGAAAACTTGGTGGACTTAATCAGTCCGAAATCGACTGGCTGCCTAAAACAGCACGCATGAATATCCTTCACGCATACCTCAAAACAGCTCTTAACCAAGCTCATGATAGTTATGAGAAAATCTACAACCTTAGGAGTAGGGTAGTTACATTCAATGTAGGTGACGAGGTATTCCGTCGAAATTTCGTGCTGAGTGACGCAAGTAAGCATCGCAATGCCAAGCTATGTCCCAAGTTTGTAAAAACAAAAGTAGTAAAAATTATAGGCAATAACTTATATAAAGTCAAAGATGCAAATAATTTTGAATCAGTCGTGCATACGAAAGACCTTTGTAAATAAAACAATTAAAAGAGTCATCGACAATTTATTTTGCAGAATTTACATTTTTTTTGCGAATGATAGTGTCATCGCCAGCTGCTCAGCATGTGCATGAGACGCAAAAGGGTCGTGGGTAGCGAATATTTATTTAGAAGTCAAGTGAAGAGTATTTATGGAAAGTTCAGCAGTTCAGCATAATTTTGTTCGTTTTGCCTTAAAAGGTCTTCCCTGGACAGATCCTTATAACCTTCCACCTTATGAACACCGAATTCAGCTTCTACACATTCAGTCCTTGTTACAGAGGCGTGTAAATAACGATATAGTTTTTATCCACCAACTTCTTTCGGGCGCATTAGATGCACCTGATCTACTTACTTGTGTTGGACTCAATTATCGTGGGGGTGCTCACCATCTGCGTAGCCTTGAGCTCCTACATTGTCCACACCATCGGACTAATTATGGTATAAATGAGCCGCTTACCCGCATGTGCCGGCTTTTCAATTTAAATTCTAAAATGATTGATTTTAATGACAATAATATAAATTTTAAGAACGTACTTAAAACCAGTGCTCCACGCTTTTAGTTCATGTTTTATGTATTTTGTATTGTTAAATTATATGTTTTATTGTATTATAGTGCTTGTGTTATTGTAGTGATTTGTTTTACATTACTAACAACTAACACCAGCACTAAGTGATGAGCCAGTGGAACACATATAATGTGTTGGCAAATCTTTGTTCATAAGCTGAAGCTTGCTCTAAGCTCCTTATGAACAGGATCTGATAGTGTTTAAAAAAAAGTTGAGTCATATTTAATGATTTTCGTTTCCATCATCAATGTACCTGTTGGCACCAGGAACATTGAAGATGTTTTGTAGGAAAATCAATTTCACCATACACTATGGTCTACCTGGGAAATTCTTCTCAAACTATCATACGTGTATTAAAGATAGCTTTTATAACATCACAAAAGCGAACCAACTTGAAAATTTCTACAGTCCACAAATACCCTCACAAATTTGAAAGTTTTATCCTTAAGAGGATAAATTTAAGGAAAGTTGTTTAAGGGAAATTATAGACAACAAAAATCTCCCTTACAACTAATAAAAGAAATATCCGATGCGCCAACCTTATATCGAAGTAATAACGAAACTTCCGAAACAATCACCTAGTAGTAGGCAGCAAAAACGATAAAATAGCTAAGACACGCATCAGACAACGAAAAGTGAAGACCTGAACTAATAGTACATATAATTACTAATAAGAAACTAATGTCGTCATAAAACAGTGGCATAGACTTTTAAGCTAATCTGAAATCAAAGAAAAAAATCTTTAACCAATGTAATATTGGTCAGTGATAGACTTACCATAAGGAATTGCCTGTTTTAGACATAATAAAGCTACTTCCCTCCAATAATAAATGACATCGTACCATCTGAAAACATGAACATTTAGAAAAATTAATTCTATCCGTCATACTGTAAAGAAAATATAGAAGCTGATTATAGGTAGCGATAAAGATTCATTCAAGTTTTACGTCATAAAATAACGCAATTTAGTTACTGACCTGTAAACATAGTTAGTAATAAAATCAAAGAAATATTCACGAAATATAGTTAAGACATTCATTTTTTTTTTGTCTGAAATAATACTTACCTCATAAAAATACTTACCCAAATAAACGTACTCTATTCTGTCGGTACCTAAATTATACTTACCCAATTTTCAAAATATCGACACGGTAGTAGGACCTAAAACAAAAAAAAAGAAAACAAAAAAAAAAATTCATGCAAACGTACCCAATAGATACAAGAAACGACAAATTAAATCTTGTTATCCTATCCGAACCCTATACGCAATAATATAAAAACAACAAAAAAGGAGAAAAAGAATAACCATACGAAAAAATTCTGACATCAACATTCCTATTAGAAAAATAGAGAAGGAGATTAAAAACTGTAGATTTAATTTTGCAACTCCGCTTCGTATGATTTTCAATCTATCTTTGTCAAGTGGCTTGTTTTTGGATGATTGAAAGTATTCTTTTATCACCCCTATCCACAAATCTGGATCTAAGCACAGTTGTCAGTGTACTTTCGTTGGGGAAGGTCCCCTCTGTGTAGTGCGTCGATCGTCTGTTGCCCGTGCGCGTCTTGTTTGAGTCTGTGCCTAGTCGTGTTATTTGTTCCTATAAATTTCAAATGATAAAAATAAATATCAATAACAAAACGAAACAAAAAAAAAATAGCAAAAAAATAGCAATCAAAAAAAAAATATTAATAGTGATAAAAAAAATCAATAAACCACGCCACACTAAAATTAATACAATAAAACAAAAACAACAAACAACCAATAACCAATAAAAAAATAATAAATCATGATAAGCCAGCTCAGCATAGCACAGTGAGTACCATCCTTCACTTTCCCCTTTCTCTTACAATCGCATGGCTTAGCATGTGTATCAAATTGCATTGGTTTTATAACTAATGTAATTTATACACAGGCTGCGTCATCGTTGATAACAGATTGTTGACAAAAAAAAATGTTACTGTTTTGCATTAACAGGGCCGGATTCGATTCTTGTCACTACTAAGGCATAACACTAGTGGTGGCGTGTATCGAATAGCATTCTGTGGTTCAACTCAGTAATATTTTTCTTATAGTCTTTGTCTGTTTTGGTTTTTGTTATTCTTTTATTTGCAATGGCTGGAAATTTCAGGGTAGATTATTGTAATATTCGTGGGCTTAGAGCGAATTTTCTTTCTGTGTACTCCCATACTGCTTTAAACAGGCCAGCTGTATTGGCACTAAGTGAAACCCAAGTAGGTGAGGATTCCGATCCTACTGAATTCTTTATTCATGGGTATAACTTGGTGCCATTATTCTTTTCCCACCATGGTCTCGCCATATACATTAGGAATGATGTTGCTTATCAGTTTTTGCCACAATATGGTCTCTGCGCCAATTCTTTTTTCAATTTTATGTGGTTTAAATTTTCCGTGAATAAGCAAATCATTCACTATTGCTTCCTTTATCGAAGCCCCAATCTAGACAGAGTGTCAACTTCTCGTGAATTTGATGCTTTGTCTGATTCCTTCCAAAGAATTGTTTCGTCCTATCCTCGCACTGAAATCGTTGTTACGGGCGATTTCAATGTACACAATTCTTCATGGCTTCAACATTCAGGCCAGGCAACACCAGAAGGAGTGTGTGCTGAGATCTTCGCTGAGTTTAACCACCTAACTCAGTTGGTCAACGAGCCCACTCGAATATCGGACGTGGTAGGTCGAGCAGAAAACACTCTTGACTTGTTTCTTACCTCTGACCCTGGTAAGTACACTATTAGTGTTCTATCTCCTCTAGGCACATCTGACCATTGTGTCATATCAGCAAATTTCTCGTGTAAAAACTCTCCAGTTAAAGAAAGAGCTCCTAAGAGAACCGTTTGGCAATACGAGAAAGCCAACTGGGACGGTCTCAATAATTATTTTAGGATCTTTAACTGGTCACTATGCTTCCTCGATAGTGACGTTGACGCCAGCGCTGATATGATCACAAGTTTGATTCTCCTGGGAATGAGAACTTTTATCCCGAACAGGGTTAAATGCATCAGACCTAAAGAGAACGCATGGTTCGATGCGAGCTGAAAAGAGGTTATTAGGGTCAAGAAGGTAAATTTCCGTTGTCTTAAAGCCAATCCAACTGAGGAAAACCGGAATAAGTTCAAGCAAGCCAGGAAGGCCTGCAACGCCCATATTCGACGGACCAAATTTTTACATGACCAAAAATTACGGCAAAAAATACTGCAATGTCCCAAAGGCAGTAAAAATTTTTGGTCATTTGTAAAAAATATGAGGAATTCTTCCTCTTCCTCGGTTCCTACGCTCGTTGTGAATGACACTCCATTTGTTAGCTCTCTAGAGAAAGCTAATCTCTTTGCTAGGCAGTTCGCCGCCAATTCAACGCTGCCAGTGAGTGTTATGACTCCGCCTGTACTTGAGCGAGTTAGAGATTCTATGGGGCAAATCTTTTTTCGCACTCGTACTGTAGCGAGAGTCCTAAAAGATCTTAACACACATAAATCCGCTGGTCCGAATGGTATCCCCGCTATTGTTCTAAAGAGGTGTTCTTCAACACTGGCAAAACCACTGCGTAAGCTTTTTCATCTGTCCTACTCCTCAGGTCTCGTTCCGAGCGGATGGAAAACTGCATTTGTCCAGCCTATTCCCAAAAAAGGCGAATCTTTCTCACCGTCTAATTACCGACCGATTGCACTTACGTCCCTTCTTTCCAAGGTCATGGAAACGCTGATTAATTATCAGCTCAAGAAATATCTCGAAGATCGAAAGCTTCTTAATGACCGACAATACGGCTTTCGTAGCAATAGATCCACTGGTGATCTCATGGTTCATCTCATCGAACAGTGGAACAAATCTTTACATCGTTTTGGAGAAAGTAAGATTATTGCACTTGATATTTCAAAAGCATTTGATAGGGTTTGGCATCAGGCTCTCTTATCGAAAATGCGTGCTTTCGGGTTTCATGAATCCCTCCTTCATTGGATTAGTAATTACCTTTCGAATCGTTCAATACAAGTTGTATTGGATGGATTCAAGTCTGAAAACCACAAAATAAATGCTGGTGTGCCCCAGGGCTCTGTTCTATCTCCAACACTCTTTCTCATTTTTATTAATGATCTCCTGTCTGCAACTTCTAATCCAATACATTGTTTTGCTGACGATAGTACTCTTAGCTTCTCATATTCGTTTTCAGATTCACATCCCTCTTCTTCGGATGTGGAACTGCAACGAGAAAATATGATAAGTTCATTAAATTCCGACCTAAACAGCATTGTACAATGGGGATTAAAAAACCGCGTGGAATTTAATGCTTCGAAAACCCAATGCTGTCTTGTATCGTTAAAGCGAGATATACCCCCCTTGCCATTATCCATAGATGGCACTTGCATCGAGGAGACTGAACATCTCGATATTCTCGGTATGTGTATCACCAACCACCTTTTGTGGAACGATCACATACGCGATGTCGCCAAAAATGCCGCAAGATGTTTGGGTTTTCTAAGGCGATGCAAGAAGTTTTTCTCCCCCTCTGATCTGGCTATTATCTACAAGACTTATATACGTCCAAAGCTTGAGTATAACTCCCATATCTGGGCTGGTGCTCCTGTAACTTACTTAAGCCTCCTGGACAGTATTGAACGTAGAGCATTTAGATTGATTGGTGATATTACCATCATAAGATCATTTACGTCGCTTGAACATCGTCGAAATGTTTCTTGTCTCACCCTCTTTTACCGTTATTTTAATGGTTTTTGCTCTAGAGAAATAGCCAGTTGCATTCCTCCCCTTAAACAGTTCAACCGTAATACTCGCGCTTCTAGGAATGCTCATCAATATACCCTCGAGCCCAACTTCGGTCGTACTGTCAAGTACAGAGATTCGTTCTTTAGCCGAACTATGCGAATGTGGAATACCTTGCCACACTCTGTTTTTCCCAGCCATTGCAATATTCAGGAATTCAAAACTAATGTGCACCGACACCTCCTTTCAACCCCTCTCTCCCTTTCCTAGTGCTCACACTGTGTCTACATAATAAGGGTAGTATCATCCCTTTGAGTGTGCGCTCATTATATAAAAAAAAGCAAGTAATTGAGAATTATAGACCGATTGCAAAGTTACAGTTGATCCCAAAAATTTTTGAAGCCATTGTTAAAAAAAAAATATATGCAATTGTGCGTGGTTTCATTTCAAATTCTCAACATGGGTTTGTAACTGGAAGATCAACTGTAACA
The DNA here is from genome assembly GCA_951217065.1 of Baccha elongata. Classification (NCBI taxonomy): domain Eukaryota; kingdom Metazoa; phylum Arthropoda; class Insecta; order Diptera; family Syrphidae; genus Baccha; species Baccha elongata. The sequence goes on along the minus strand of CATNUY010000229.1, from coordinate 1,018,139 downwards.
AATTTAGCGATTTTTACAAACTACTGCCTTACTAATATGGAGAAGCATAGATAAGTTGACACTGTTTACACTGACTTTGCTAAAGCATTTGATCGCGTCCAATTTCATGTTTTAGAACGTAAATTAATAAGATTTGGTTTTCATTCGTCTTTGATGTCAGGGTTGATGTCGTACTTAAAACACCGAAAACAGTATGTGAAAATCGGATCCCATATTTCTAAAGTAGTGTTCAATTACTGTGGAGTGCCTCAAGGTAGTCATTAAGGCCCACTCCTTTTTCTTATATTCATCAATGATTTACCGGATTGTGTACAGCATTCCATCGGATTATTATTTGCAGATAATTTCAAATTATTTAAAATAATTAAATCAAGGTCTGACTGTGTTGAATTACAAAATGACATAGATAGATTAATTAGTTGGTGCGATAGTAATTGTTTGCATCTTAATATTCGTAAATGTTCTATTTTGTCTTTTACAAGATCTAAAAATCCTTTAATATTTAATTATAAAGCTTGCAACAGTGACCTTTGTAGGGTTTATGAACAAAAAGACCTTTGAGTTGTTTTTGATTCCCAATTAAACTTTGCCTTGCATATGGATTTGTTAATCTCTAAGGCTAATGCTATGCTGGGGTTTCTATTTCGAAACTCTAAAGATTTTAGTGATCCGTACACTCTAAAAACTCTTTTTGTATCGTTGGTTCGCTCTAACCTTGAATATTGTTGTGTGATATGGTCTCCGTTCTACAACAGCACTTCAATGCGTATTGAAAGAATACAAAAGAGGTTCACGAGATATGCGCTTCGTAAAATATATTTCGAATCTAACATGCCAAGTTACGATATAAGATGCCAATTGATTTATTTAAAGCCGTTAAATAAAAGAAGATTTTACTATTTAGCTATTTTTGCCAGGGATATTTTGTGTGGTCATATCGACTGTTCTTCGTTACTATCCTTATTTAATATATATGCTCCAACGCGCTCACTTAGGCCAAGACATAATAACTTCTTTCAAATAAGTAGACACTCCACTAACTACGGTTTGAACAATCCAGTAACCAATGCATCATTATGTTTTAATCAAATTGAAAATTATATAGATTTCCATATGAGTAGAAATGAATGCAAAGCTATTATTTTGAACATTGAAAGTTGAAGTGAACCAAGACAATTTGCATGTAAACACAAAATTCAATAGAAAAAATGTTTACACGCAAAACTAAAATAACACGAGTCTGGTCACATGAAAACAAAACGAAACGAATCTCGAAGACTCCTCCAACATCGATGGAATATAAAAATAAGATGGACGAATTAAATTTCGAGAGTCTATCAATCTTGCAAATGAGTACGAAAGAGACTAACACCCTGCATTGAGTCTGTCTCAACGAAATTAAATCGCCCAAACCGCCAAAAAAAGCGAAGTTGAAGAAGCTCTGGTGTAGGTAACGTACGACGTAAATGAGCTGAACAGACCATTACAATTTTCCAATTTGAGCAAGTCAGTTGTGCGAAAAATAGTACAAATCAAAAAGTTAATAAAAGCTAAATTAAAGTATAACAAGGTAAAGTTTGAGCAAATAAAGAAAAAGAATAAAGTGAAAAATCAAATAAAACACAAAAATCTAAAAGAAAGAAAAAGGATTACATCAAAAAGACAGCACTTAAAGGATAAAAAAAAAGGACCAAGGTAAGAAATTTTTTTCCTATCAACTCATGGTAGTATAGTTAGGAGCACATGCTCCCAACCCACGAATAATTCATTCTTAACAACAAAAAGATAATCTAATATTCATAAAAAGTCCATGTGAACAAATGATCTAAGAAACTTTTGCCAGAAAAATCTTTTGTAGAAAAAGCACATGCGTCCACGATTCACTACATAGGTATTAGGCAAAGAAATACCAAGTGAAATAATTGGACGAACTATGTACTTGGATTTCTGGCCACCTAAAGATCAGTCTAAACTACTCCATGCTAAAAACATCCAATCTAAAGATTCAGTGAAACGTGTGATTTTGGTACAAAGACGAAAGAATCCTGCTCCAGGCTGGAGCACGGTAGAAACCAAAGCACTCCACAAAACACGCCAGCTAAAAAGTCCAATAAAGAGACAAGAAAAAACCAGGTAAAAAAATGTTTTTTTTTATTTGATCATGAAACGTAATAATTGTTGTCAAACATGAATGGTGTTCTGGATCTATCCAATGGTCAAGATAATACGACACAAAGACACCTAAGACATATTGAAAGCTGCGGAAGAGTTTTTTTTTAACATAAAAATTGCTCGATTAAAATATATAACTAATTAGACTCATACGCGTGCTTTTACCTTCAAAATGTATATAACAAAATTCTAGTTAATTTTTTTTGTATTCCAAACAGATACGCACCGGGTGGAATACAACGGCCCAGACGAGTATACGTCCAATGCGAGGTTGCTAGAAGCCTATTGGGTCGAGATCGTCAAAGTAATATCCCACTCGGTCAGCGTTGTCTGGTCTTCGTCGAGGAGTACAATCTGGAAGTACAGAAAATCGTCATCGAGTCGGAACCTTCATCTAATAAAATAAAACACATCAAATTATCTACAGCACGTAGGACCCGATATAACGTCGAGGGAATTTTCAATTCATGCCAAGTACTAAGATAATTCACGTCCAAGACAAGCAGCAAAAACATAACCCTGTTGAAGACACCTATGGCAGGATGAAAGCAGAGTGTATATATATGTATTACAAAAAGGAATTATGGTAGCTATGTATTTTTCATTTACGTATATAAATCAATAGGTGAAAATTTAATTTACGAAATATTCGTAGTAAAAACTAAAAGTGTCTAGAAAACAAAAAAAAATATATAAGAAGTTAATTAAATAAACACTCCCTTATCGAAAGAGGTAATTTGGGTAAATTTTTTTTGAAATATCTGTACAGTAGTGAAATACTTGAGAATTTTTATTGGTTTTACTTAAATTTGAGGTAGGTTAGTGCTAACGATATAATCAAACATAAAGGTGCTAAAGCCAAATATATATAGTTTCTACAAAATAAATGTTTTGTAATCAATTACAAAAAAAAAAGACAAAACACATGAGTAGGTATAGCTAAAATGTGAGTCATTTTTTTTCTCTTTTCGTTTAGTGGTTTTTTCTTCACTTTCACTTGCTGTTGCTGGAACTGGAAAAACAGTAACAAAAAAATGTGAACTCGTTTGTGACTCGATCGAGATCTTGATGAAGGTCAGGACACATCAAATAAACATGCATAAATATACGTTACACATGTAGGTAGGTAGGTACATTGAAATATTTTTTTTTTAGGAAGCTTTATGTAAGATAAGTGTGAGGTAGATCAATATAACTATTTGACCTGTTTGAAAATTACTTTAGGGTTTATTGCAAAGGGGTGAATTTTGGAGTTTACAAGTAAGGATGTTGGAAGAATAAGGTAACTTGTTCATTTGTAATGTGCGAAATTTGAGATTTCCTTTCGATTTTTGTTGTTGTCAGATTTCAAACAACAGCACAACACTGTATATTTTTGTTTTGCAATTGAAACATTGTCACTTCATTGTCACGTGGGAAAACCTACCTACCTATGTACATTTTGTTTTCAGAATAAAAATAAAAATGACCAAACAGAAAAGTCGTGCAGCATTTACATTCCTAGCTATGTATATAGGTATGCCCTATGATCATTTTTTGATGTTTGGAATCAGGGAGGCATAGGTATGTTAATAAACATGCGAAATCGCCCAACTCTGAGTTTTTAGAACTTGTATCATCTTGGATGTAGGTACCTACCTCTAGGTGTAATATAACCTAATCTATATACCTATGTAGATAGGTACCTATATAAATACAAATTAATTGGTGTCTGTTTGTACGCAGATAACTCGGCTGAATAATTATCCGACTTGCTTGGGAGTTCTTTGTTGGATTTTTATTGAACCAGGTTAACACACAATGGAGCCCAAAGTTTTAAATTTTGGAAAATTGAAAAAATCTTAAAAACCCAAAATTGCGGAAAGAAGTTCACCAAAACAGCTAGTTTTATATATAAAGACATGAAGGAATTTTACTTGTTAAAAATTGTTGAAAGTATTCAATTAAATTTTTGTTTTTTAACTGTTAAACGTATACCTATACCTAACAAATGGTTTAAACATTGCCAATAACGTTTACTATTCAAATGTGGATATATTAAACTACTCTTTAGCTTCTGCTCTCCAAGAAAAATCACTAAGAAAGCTGAACAGTGAACCATTTTTATTAAATATAAAATTTTTTAAAATTGACAAAACAAAGCTTTCCAAGTGATTTTTAATCTCTAACTATATTGCCAACAGCTAGAATTGAAAACCTATATACCAACGCATGAGTAGATAAAGAAACAGGAAGTGTAGTAAAAGAGCTTACACTCTTCGCTTACCAATGTGGGTGTTAGTATCAAGGCAAAATGTTTCAATATGTAACAAGCGACAAACACATTAGGACACCATCCCATCAAGGAACGAGGTTATGACGTTCTTTGTATGTGTAGGAGGTCATCTCCAATATTTTTGTTTCTTTCCGTTGTAGGATAACAGAAGAGGAGGTATCTCCAATTTAGGTTTAATCGCAAACAAAAATTGAAGTGCCCAAGCCCAAGTGCCTACGTCAATTATTCTGAAACAGAAACATAGATCTCAATTTCTTCTTCCTTTTGACACCTCAACCTTGAAGATTCGATAAGATTAACTCATTTTATAGACGATTCCCTGAGACTCTATTTCTATATAATTAACGAATAAAATCTTTTTCAGCATTATTCCCACATCCATAAGTTTCCTTCGAAAACCAAGAAGAAAAAGAAACAAAAATATCTTATACCTACAATTATATATATATACATTGCACACTTTATCATTGCCTATATCTTACTTTAATATTGATGGAAAATTATATAATAAATTACAGAAATAAAGTTTTATTTTTTTAACAGAAGATTTATAGTTTTTTCATGGCAAGCAGTTTTTAAAATGTGACACGGCATTTTCTTTTCTCGGCGGCAACGCTGATGTACACCATTCACCATACCATTTGTGTTTTGTGTATCACCACAAAAAAAAAAAGTTGATTCTAAAGAGAGTGCGAACAGCGAAAATATAATATTCTCTTTCGACGGAATTTTCGTGAACTAAATATCGTTGTGTGCGTATTTGGATTAACAAAATCGTTAAAAAGATGCTTTTTCAAAATTAAATATAAAATTGTTTATGCGTGTGATATTGTTTTCTTCACTTGGAACTTTAGCAAAAAATATTGAAATAAAATACAAAAATAATAATAAAGTTGTACATGGCATTTAATTTTTTGTTTTGTTTCAAATAAAGTATCTACTTTCTGTTATAAAAAAAAAATATTGTTTGGCTCCGTTGAAAATTTAAGAAACTGCGCCAATAAACGAGCTTTAAATTAGTGTTAACTTACGTCCACTTTGTAGCTCAAATAATTTTTTTTTTATTCTACATAAAGCATACATTCATTGACAGTTGAAAAACATTAACAACAAAATAAAAAAACAAATCACACGAGAGCCCCTTGAGGGGATGCATAAATCAGCCAAAATAAAGGGGACAAAATGTGTAATTCCTTCCCTAAAAAGCACAAACTTTTGTAAAACATAAAATTGAGGACATATGTTTTAAGATATGTTCATGGACTAAATAATAAATTTTATTTCATCAAAATATCTTTTCAAATGTAGGAGATATATTAAGTTTTGTGCACGTAGTACCCTACATTTACGAGGAAGATCTACCCTTAAACTGCATCTAAAACGATTTAATAACTTTTCGAAGTTCTGTTAAAAACATAATACTTTTATGAGGTATCTAAAAAAAAAGGAATATATAGAGGGTGTAATAAAATCTTGTTATTACTTACCTACAAACGTCTTAAACAAAATTTACAGTGTGAGAATCTCGCTTTCATAAAAGCAACACTCTTTCACAACAATAATTGGTGGAAACAAATACTTACCAATCACTTACCTTCTTCCGCACAAAAATAATTCGGGTCGCTAAAATCTGAAAATAAACAACAATAATACTGGGAAATAAAGTAATTTACAGTCCGTCCGTGGTGAATATCTAAAAATTAAAATAATATTGGAAAATTTAAAGTTTTTGTCCGGTCTTAATAAAAGTGTACCTACCTACAGTGAGTGAATATCCTCAGGTGGCAAATAGCCTTCAGCTAGCAAAAAAAAAAAAAAATATTTGTGGTGAAATTTATGCAAGTCGACTATAGAGGTTTTATATACTTGACTTAAAGTTGCCTATAGTTAACTTGGATCAATTTCAAGTAAAAAAAATTAATTTATAGTGCTGTGAAAGAAAACTGAAAGTGAAGATAGATAAAAATAATATTTTGAATACAAATTAAGAGTAAGTGATTTTAACATTCCGAATTACATGTAGAAAGTTGAGATCAATTACAATATTTTTTTTTAAAGGAACCTGCACACTGTTGGTAGATTACAATTTTTTTCGTCATTTTAAAATTTAATCGTGTCAAATTAAGATTTCGTTTTCCTTTTGAAATCGTGTTTAGAAAATAATAAAGTCGTATTAGAATCGTCCTGAATAATACATGGGCTACAAAATATGGGAATTCGAATAATAATTTCCTATGTATGTTAAATCGCTAGTACATACGTATCTTTTCGCTGATCCCATTATTGAAATTCTGTCTGATGATCTGAAATTTGAAATTAAGAAAAGAATTACCTGCTTAAAATAACTGAAAAAGTAAAATATAACGTACCTTACAAATCTGAATCTACTTATCAGGTTTATGGCACGGTAGGGTGCACCTTCCCGTCTTCGAACCTTTTTATTGTAGAAATTTTATATTGCTTTTTGATTTAAATTTTTTTATATAAATATATTTTAAACTAACCAAACGTTTGTTTCAGCTAAGGTATGGTTTGAATGGACCTGCCACATTCTTAAAGATCCTTCAGATCCACACATTTTAAATTTTTGTTTGATTTTGAAAATTTTTATAATTCTTATTTCTCATTTGGGGTGGGATTATGATATTTTTTTGGAGGCGTCCTACGCAAACTTTTGCAATTGTTGAAATCTTTTAACACTTTTGAACTTTTATAGTTCGTATTTCGAAAAACTTTAAGTACGCGTATAATAGGTACCTACCTATTCGTAAACAGCTCGGGTAAAGTTATACTAATGAAAATTAGTCGCGTGTATGAGAATCTCTCATTCATTTAACCTAGGCGAATTAGAACGACGACCTTATTCAATATTAAGCAATTAATATAGGGATAAGTCGCCATATAAAGGTTAAATGAAAGTTCATGATTCATTTAATCGTTTTGACAATTCGAGATAGGCATTCGAAACTTAAGAATAGATTGTTTGATATCGCGGAGAGGGGGAGTGATTCGGTTCACCAAACCTCACTTGAAGATTTTTCTGAACGATTTATTTTGTTCATGAGAATCTTTACTGAACTTCAAGATAATTTTCTTTTGCTTTATTTCGTCTTTTCGGAAAAGATAGATTCTCACACACCAATGTTAGTAAAAGTCAAGGTTAAAGTCATAAATTTCAGTTTGAATTGTATAAAGAAATATAGGTAAAGATTCATTTGCAAGAATAAAATTCTTATTAGAATATGATTAAAGAAGTTGAGTTTAAAGATACTTTTTGTTTATGTTGAGATGTTAAGTTTTGTTTTTAAGAAGAATACAACTCTTATATGAATTTAAAAAGGAAATTAAGTTTTGAGATTTTTTTTAGGAATATCTTATTAGAGTGTATCTTATATTAATAAAGGAATAATAAGGAATTTCTGATGTTAGATATAAGTTCATATGAATAAAATTGTTAAGGATTTTGTTGAAAATCTTTGGGTTTTTATTTGAGGCCATCATAAGTTTGGCGGAGTTAGATATCCATGGGAAGTCAGTTCTCTACTTTGAAGAATTATTTCAGATATCATGAGTGACTAGAAGGCTTGAGTGAAGGGGCGTGGCTGGAGCCAACCCGATGTAAAGGCAGCAACAACAACGAAGAAATCATACGCAACAATGTAAGGACTAAGTAAATTTATTCTATTCTTCTTCTGTTTTAATATATTCGTGAGATATCTTCATGTTAAACTAAGCACCAGTGACGATATCAATGGGTGGTGTCCTTGACGGACTAGTCTCCGTCAATGTCACCTAGGTAGGGAAGTTAGGTGCAAGGGGGAATCGTTATCATCTGATTCTCCCATCACATTAGGGTTCTAGCAAAATTACGAGGATGAAATAGAACTTAGGAGGGTAGGGTTAGATTATCCTTAGAGACCATATCATCATCGTCTCGTCTTCTGTCGACACTCGAATTCCACCTTAAAACTTCATCAATCCTTTCACTTCTATCAACTGACTCATCATTGTTGCTCGGCCCCTTTGCTTTTCAGCATAGCTTTTAAACAATTTAAACAGAGTCAACAAACATCAAGGCTCCAGGTCTAATAAATTTGACACCGACTAATCACTCCTGCAGCACCACCCACTTCCCTGTACCGATGTGTTCGGCCCCGGCGAAATTTGCAGACCTGAAGCAGCGGTGTAGTGTTAGTCACCCTATTCATCCAGGCTTGGACGTACCCGATCGTAAGAGAAGGTACTAAAAGTTGATAGGGTGGATAGGTTTCGGATTCGTTAATGGAGAAATTAGTAGTAGGTAATCTAGAGGTATATTTCCATGGCTATTGGATAAAATAGGTAGGGGAATTGAAAACTCTTCTTGAAATTTCTTGAGTCTATCTCGGAAAGCTTACTCTTCTCGTGTTCTCACATATCCGAAGTCAGATCAACTTATTCTCAAGGTATTACGAAGTAGGTGGAGACCTGCTTTAGGATCCTTTGGAGACCATCTGACTACGCCAGGTTATAAATCGGACGTAAGGTTTATCAATCCGTGGTGTCCTTGAAATACGTATTTTTCACCGACATACGTTGAGAAGTGCTTGACTGTGAGAAGAGGGCGAAGGGATCTTTCAATTCGTGTACTACTGTCGAGTAGTGTACGGTCGCAAGTATCTCTTCATCCCCTGCTTTTCCCAGTCGACCACAATCTCAATTCTTTTTATGAAATCGGATCCGAATAGGGATTTTTCCGTTTCGCTGCATAATTGAAGAACGCAAAGGAGAAATCATTTCTGATTAGAGTGTGAATAATGAGATGATTAGATCTCATACAGTGTTTGGGCTTTCTTGTCTTTGTGGTCATTTGTCCGTGTCAACCAACCATCACTCTCAGTCATAACCACCTACAACATCCTCTCTCCTCCTATTTCAATTATAATAATTTATTTTTAATTCATATTCAGGATAAACTCGAATTTAAATCATTTCCATTTGATTTTTATTTTTCAATCAAAATCTTGAATGTGAGTTAAAGATTAATTATTTTTATATTTTTGTAGCGGGACCATCCCATTCTTCACGTTACAAAATCTCGAATAACGAAATCTCGTTTTTCTTTTAAATCTCGAAAAACGATATCGCAAGTTTAAAACCCCTCTTTTCATAAACTCACAATCACAAAATTTTGTTTTTCAAAATCTCGCAAACTAAAACTGCACTATATAAATACTAAATCCAAAATCTAATTGTTTTAACGTCACGTCGTAAGCTGGCAATATTTTTTTTAATGCGAGATTTTAGTTTTCGAGATTTTAGTTTGCGGGTTTTTGTAAATGCGAGGTTTTAAGAAACAAAATATTGTAATTGCGATAATATGAAAAGTGGGCTTATGAGAATGCGAGATTTTAAAAGCGATAAATTTATTATAGGTACCTACCGAACTGCGTTGTAGCAAATTTAGTCTTCATGAAAACTGTATATAAGACGGCAGAATCTTATCTTTTGGAATTAAAATAAATGAACACTCGATTTGAATATTTAATAATAAGGTATATCTTTATTTATAACAACAGCGGAACACGTCTTTATACTAGCGAGGTAGATGAATGACTGACTCTTCTTTCGTGTTATTCGATAAACACTTTCCTAGGAATAAGTCTACCCTATTCAGAAGTCTAAACAAATTCGCTCCCGTGTTTTACCTTTAAAAACTAGTTTAACCTTTACCTATTATATCAGTTTTGTGTGAATCTACTTACCCAACTCTTTTGCCTTAATTTGTTTAAATTTGAAATTGTGCGACACAAAGTTTTTACGTGTAAGTTTATCTTTTTCATAAAAGCAAAAAAAAAAAAATAAATAAAATCAAATAATAAGAAATTGGTGACATTTATACATACCTACATTATTATAAATTTCTCTCCATGAGAAATTGTCTACAGTCACTGTGCGAAATTTTCTGAAATTTATTTGCTCCCGTTAGTAATTTTTCGTTTCCTTCTTTCCTGGTGAGTGAAACATTTTATGTACATGTTCTGCCTATGAAGCAAATTGAAGCTACATTGTTTCCCAATTTTCGCCTACAATTACATACTTAGGCTGTGTGCGAACACCGTTCAAATTTTATCCTTTGGCTAAATTATGACACTAGTGTGGTGAATATAAACTTCAAAAATTTGAAGTTTATATTCACCACAATTTTAGCCAGTGGATAAAGGAGTGGATAAGGTAGTAAGAAAGACAGTCGGTGTAGTGTGCTTGTTTTTATTCGCATTTATTTTTATTTGTTTTATATTAATCATTAATGTCAAATTTTCCGTTTGAGTTTTTGCAAATTATGTTTAATTTAACTTCGTTACGTAAGAAGAATTACTAAAATTAACCGATATACTCTTTTGTACATTAATATTCATTGTGAAACAAATTTTTTTGTAAAGTTCAGCTGCCAAACCAGTGTTCTGTACCGCGTTAAAACTTCCCATAATTTTAATTATTTTACAAAGTAGTTCAATATTTTACTACACGCATATGAGAGCATACAGTTTTATGTTCGATTTAAATGTTACAAAAAAAATATATTTAGCATTCTCATAAGAGAATGCAACCACTTAAATAAAACGCAAGTTTATTTTATTTTAATAGTTCATTAAGCATCCGATCCCTTACCTCTGGTGGGGGGAAATCTTCAGCTATACGAAGTTCAGTTAATACTAAAATCTTACAATGTTCAAGTCAACCTATTTATACTTATATTATGCTTATGCAGCAATTCTGCATATCTAGAATAATTATTTCATCATTTATCTTTGTATGATGAAATCCTAACGATTTATTGTTATCTTTCTTTATTTGGATGCACACTTGTGCATCTGATTTAGTTTCATTGCAAACTGCTTATATGACAAAATGATCATAGAAGATACTTTGTATCTTCTTTATTGAAAGGGTGTTTTAAATATGATTATAATTGAATGTGAGGGTTTTCTGAGAACGTAACTCCTCCCCCCTTAAGTTTGATGCTCTCCTGAGAATCTAAAATTATGTTTTCAATTTTAACTTTTTTAGTTTCTTTGTATTTAAAATATAATAGCAAAATTGCAATTGTAATTATTATGAGTGTTATACTGCTATATGATATAATATGTTTTACATTATTATTGTATTTCAATTCTTGTAAAGCTTTTAAATTTTGCATGTGACTTATATGTATATCATCTAATGTAATATTTATATGTGATATGTTCAATGTGTTGTACAATGGAATAACAATATTTTGCTTAAATGTATCTTTTTCATTATTGTATATAGTTGTATTTATCTCTATGTTACATTCTTTAAAATATATAAGGTTGTTTTTAAAAATTGTATATTCAATGTTATTACAATAGTTATTTAGACTTGTTTTGAAAAGGTTTTTAGTTAAAATCAGTCCATCTTCTAATTCAATTAATTCTTGATCTTTATTTAATCTTATTTTACAATTCTCATATTTTGTCTTGTACAAATTTTGGATACATATTGGACTCTTTTTTAAGTTTTTTACATATTTTATTTCATTTTTTTCATATATTGTTTCGTTGTAAATTATATAGTTATATTTAGATATTTCGATTTCAAATCCTTTATTATTAGGTATAGGTAAAATCATTATACTTTCATATTTATATGTAAATTTAGGTATTTTTAAAACAAAAACTAATTGGTTGCTTCTAGTTAGTAGGCTGCTTTCTATATATTCTAATTTGTTGATTGAGATATTAAATCTTCTGTTTTCTTCGTTTGTCAAGATATTTCTGCCTAAAATGCCTAATCGTGAAAAAAACTATGTTGTCTTGTAACTTTTCTATTTCATTATTTAATAACATTATATCTGTATTGATCTGTAGTGAAAGTATACTCTTAGCTAAATTTTCTTGTTTAATATCTGTGGAGTTAATGAAATTCCTCAATATATACTGATGTTTGTTTATACGGTCTGCCATTGTTTCTAATTCTGTTTGAAACTGTGTATTAATCCCTATCTGTTTATTCAGTTCGGCAATAGCATTTTTATTATTTTCTTCTATGATTTTTAAATGATTTTCAATTTCTACTCTATCATCATTGTCCATTACACCAAAAAGAAAATGGAGTCCACTACCTCCTATGTTAAAAAGTCCCCTTTTTTGTCTTGAATGTGGAAGTATACTTTTTAATTTTGATTTAGAATCTTCTAACGCATCTGTCATTAATCTATTTAATCTCAAATCTTTAAAATTATTATATCCGTTTTATATAGAAAATTCAATTTGTTTTATAATTTCATTGTATGTTTCTAAATTAATTATATGAAGTATTTTATCGTATTTTTCGATTAATTCAATGGGCTCCTGTTTGATTATAACATACCCTGCTTGGTTGTGAATTTCTTGTAGTAAGAACTCTGACTCCACCATAGTTATAATGAAGAATAAATATATACTTATGATTTTCATATTGCCTGTAAAGAGATTAAATTATTATCTGTGTTTTGGTATTTATATTTTCTTTTGAAATAACTCTTATGTATTTTTTTCTGATTTGCGTAAAATTTATTATTTTTCTTTTCTACTTTGGTTTTCTTGTATTTTGCTGCTATCTTCTTAGCTGTTCTAACTACATCGGCTTTTATATATAACTCTTTATTTAAATCTGGTTCAACAAAATCAGTTTTATTTTGATTAAGCTTATTAATTTTATCTTCTTTAACTTTTTGAATTCTGCTTCCTATTTCTTGTAACTCTTTTTCTTTTATTTTGTTTTGGATAAAATCTATAGGTTTTCTTAATGTTGTTGAATGAATTGTACAATTATATACACTAACTGCTTTTATAACCTTTTCTTTCAAGTTTAATATGTTCTTTTTATTTTCTTGTGCATTATATATACGTATATGTTCGTTGAGTGTACCATGTACTCTTTCTACGTCTGCATTGCCTGTCTTATGATTTGGGGTACTAAATTTTATTTTTATTCCTTCCTCGTTGCAATATTCTTTAAATGCTAAGCTACTAAATTCATTATCGCATACTATTTCTTCTGGTTTGCCTAGTATTGAGTTTCTTAGCTTAAGTTGTTCAATAATTTTATGAGTATTTCTGCTAGCTACTGGAAAAGCTGTTAAATGTTTTGTATATTTATCTAAAATAGTCAAAAAGTAAATATCTTTGCTTGGAATATAAATATCAATGTGTACGAGTTCATTTGGCTTAAGTGCAGTTTTGCTAATTTCAAATTTTATTTTTTCTGGGTTTCTATCATGCTTCGCTGTTTGACATACAGTACAATTGTTTATATATCTTCTAATTAATTCTCTTAACTTTGGAAAATAGAATTCGTTTTTTATTTCAAGATATGTTTCATGTATTCCCCTGTGATTAAATTGTTCATGAATTTTCTGAATAAGATTCAATGCATCGTTTGTATTATTTAAATCTTTTAAAAGCGTAATGCATCTTAGTAATTTTAGTTTACTTTGATTGCTGTAAAGCTCAACATATGTTTTCTGAATTTTGCAAAATAAATTATCACTTGGACAGTATAATGCCACTTTGCCGTGATCGGGTAAAAATTCCCTTAATGCTTCAGTTAAATAATCGCTAACATCTTTTGATTTAATAGTAAGTCTTCTTACACCTTGATATATAAATTTTATATTTTAATTTTCATCTTCTGATACTATAACTTCTATTTGATGCTTAAACATATTTGCTGGTAATTCTGAAATACCTATGTGATCATTTCTTTCTTCTGTTCCACTATGATTTGTGGCCAATGAGGAGTCATCTTTTCTGTTTAGTGCATTTACTTCAAGTCTACTGAGATAATCTGCTACACGATTTTCTTTTCCTTTTAAATATTCAATGTCAAAGTCATATTCATTTAAACTAATTTTCCATCTCTGAAGCTTTGAGTTTGGTTCTTTAAGGTTACTTAACCATATTAAAGGTCTATGATCAGTTCGTATTTTAAATTCGCGACCGTAAAGATAGGGTCTGAAATATTTTGTTGACCATACAATACTTAATAATTCTTTTTCAATAGTGCTATATTTGCGTTCATGTTCGTTAAGAGTGCGAGATGCATAGCATATTGGGTGATTTGATTGTGAAAGAACAGATCCGATTGCATAATTCGATGCATCTGTTGTTAATACGAATTCTTTTGTATAATCAGGATATTTTAAAACTGGATCACTAGATATAACTAATTTAAGTTCTTCAAAAGCTGTAATATATTCTGGGTCCTTAATATTAATCTTTACTCCTTTCTTAAGATATTTGGTCATTGGTATTGCTACTTTTGAATAATCTTGAATAAATTTTCTATAGTAACCTGTTAGTCCTAGAAAAGATTTTATTTGTTTTGTTGTACAAGGAATCGGTATTTTATCAATTGCTTTTATTTTCTCTGGATTGGGCTTTATTCCATTAGTAGTAATTATATGCCCTAAATATTCTGTATTTTTGCTAAAAAACTTGCACTTATCTATTTGTATTTTTAAATTATGTTGTTTAAGTTTCTGAAATATTTTATTAATTGAACAAATATGTTCTTCTAGTGATGTACTAAATATAAGAATATCATCTAAATAAACTACACATATTTTTCCTACAAGTCCTTCTAAGACGTGATTAATCATTCGCTGAAAAGTAGCGGGTGCATTTTTTAATCCAAATGGCATCCGATTAAATTCGTAATGGCCATTAGCTGTTGAAAAAGCGGTTTTATGTCTGTCTTTAGGATTCACCAATATCTGATGAAAACCTTTAGCTAGATCTAACGTAGTAAAATATTGGGCTCTTCCCAATTTACTAAAAATATCATCAATATTAGGTATAGGAAACTTGTCTTCCACGGTTACTTCGTTAAGCTTTCTATAATCTATGACAATACGCCATTTCTTAAGTCCCGAGTTGTCTATCTTTTTGGGTACGACCCAGATAGGAGCATTATATGGACTGCTACTTTCTTTTATTATGCCTTGTTCTAACATTTCAATTATTTGTCTATCAACTTCTTCTTTATGTATTTCTGGATATCTATATAGGCGTGAATATATTGGCTTATCATCTTTTGTTTCTATTTTGTGTGTTACTTCATTTACGTTAGTTAAAATATCTCCTTCTTGATAAAATAATTGTTTATTATTCTTTATTATTTGATTGAGAGCTTTCTTTTCGTCAATATTCATGTAAGGTTCTATTAACTTGTTAAATAAATTTTGTGAATCAATACTACATATGTTTATTTGTTTACTTGAAAAATCTTGAATATAACTATCTAAAGGATAATCTTTGGGTTTTGAAAGCAATGGGATTTCAATATTATTAATGTTCAAAGTATGAGTAAAATATGATAACTCAGCTTGTAGTGGAATCAGGATATTATTTCCTAAAATTCCGTCGAAAGAACTGTTAGATATTGGAGTAATTAAAAATTCCATAGTTGAATCTTTTTTATTGAATTCACTTGGTAACGGTAAAATTATTTTCGTTTTTACTAAATTATCTTTATATAATGTCTTCAGGATTACTGGTTTTACTAATCTACTTTCAAAGTTTCTAGGAAATATATTTTCTTTTAATACAGAAGTCGCTGCTCCTGTGTCTATTAAAAATCTAAGTTTTTTATTTAAAATATGAACACCTATGCAGGGTAATGGTCTGCTGAGGCATGTATTTGATGTGTTTGGAGTAATATGATCTACTTCCATTGGGTCTGGAATGTTTCTTTTATTTTGTGTGAATGGATTCTGATTACTATACTGATTAGAAAAATTGCCACTCCTATTTGGTTGCCTATAATTTTGATTGTTTCTATAAAAATTCTGACCGATATTATTCTGATTTCTATTTATTGCTATGTTCCAAGATTCATTTCTATAATTCCTATCGTTCCTATAGTTTGGATTAAAATTATTAATTTTGTAATTTTTATTATTGTTAAAATTGTTTTTATATCTATCATTAAAATTATTACTGTTATTTCTAGTTCTATAACTTCGAATATTTCTATCATTACTATTATTATTTTCTTCTTTTGTCCAATGACAAGATTCTAATTTATAAAATGCTTCACTTAAAGTTTGTATGTTGTGATTAATTATAATCGAACTAGCATTTGGTGGGATTTTTTCACAAAATTTAGCTAATAATGACGCTTCATTATTGCTAGGATTATACTCTATTGGTTTTTCTTCCGAGAGATAATATTTATTATTTAATCTACAGAGAATGTCTGAATATAAATTATAAAGTTGTGTAATATTTTTTGAATACACTTTGTCAGCTTGCTCCTTTAATTTTAAAAAGGATTCTTTTTCACCAAAATTTCTAACTAGTATTTTTTTTATTTCCTGCCAATCACTTGGGTCGACACTCCGTAAAACTACATCTAAGGCGAAATCTGTTATTTTAGATTTTATTTCATTAACTATAAATTCTTTTGCTGCCTCATTGTATGAGCTTGTCACGTTTATTATAAATTCTGATTTTTTTATGAATATAATTAAACTACAAGATTTACCATTGAAGTTTGGTAAATTTTTTATTAATTTTAAGGGATCGATATTTATTGACGCCATTTTTACCTGATTTTCTAAATTGATTGCTGGTTGACTTTCTTCAGATTTTTCTTCCTCTATTGTTTTTCCTCTTATTTGTTGAATTGCTGCCGCTTCTGTTGAGTCTCCTTCCTTTTTGTTGAATTTTAATGCAGCTGGTATGGTGTACGGTGCGAAGTTTGGCATGTGAACTTTTTTATAAGTCTCTCATTAATAGTTCAATAAAAGCGTAAAAATTTTCTTTTTTTTTTCGCGTTGTGGCTTTTCTTTAACTACCACAATCCGTTTTGTATTATTTTTGAGTAAAAATTTTGTTTTTTTTTTCGCGTTGTGGCTTTTTCTACACTACCACAATCCGTTTGAGTAATTAACTTTTTAAACTTTAATATTTATATATATTTTTTTTTTTTGCACAAATATATTTTTTTTTTCAGTTAAACATTCCCTCTATGGGATTAATAAAGATGGTCCTTTCGGATCTTGACTTTAATGTTTTTCACTGATTTGATTTTAATTTTGTCCAATACCTTTTGGTTATTTTAGTTAACCGGTATTTCACTATTTAAATTAGTAAGGACAATTTATTTTTTCTGATATCCCGAATTAAACTTTTAAAAAAGTAAGATGCGTATTTTAACTATGGATCTTTCGGGATCCTACCGACTGCGCCAGTTTTATGTTCGATTTAAATGTTACAAAAAAAATATATTTAGCATTCTCATAAGAGAATGCAACCACTTAAATAAAACGCAAGTTTATTTTATTTTAATAGTTTATTAAGCATCCGATCCCTTACCTCTGGTGGGGGGAAATCTTCAGCTATACGAAGTTCAGTTAATACTAAAATCTTACAATGTTCAAGTCAACCTATTTATACTTATATTATGCTTATGCAGCAATTCTGCATATCTAGAATAATTATTTCATCATTTATCTTTGTATGATGAAATCCTAACGATTTATTGTTATCTTTCTTTATTTGGATGCACACTTGTGCATCTGATTTAATTTCATTGCAAACTGCTTATATGACAAAATGATCATAGAAGATACTTTGTATCTTCTTTATTGAAAGGGTGTTTTAAATATGATTATAATTGAATGTGAGGGTGTTCTGAGAACGTAACTATACGCATCTTCTTCACCAAATAAAATCCTTTAATTGCATTATATCGACGGAATATTAAAGATTATTAGTGATTTTTTTTTTTTTTTTTAATTCATTTTTATTTTCCATTTAACTTATAACTAACTTAAATGCTAGACAAAAACCTTAAAAACTAGCTTACAGAATAACTTAACTAACTTACTGGCCCCATACGGGCGCTCTAAATCATACTATAGCTATATATTAAAAATGCCTTTCGGCGTAAATTCTAGTGTAAATTAAATTCTATATTACTTAAACCTTAACAAGAAAATTCCTTAAAAAAAACTTGTTTTTCAATGATTATTAGTGATTTTTGTGAAATAATGGCCAGTTTCTCCAAACACTTTTAAATATTTATTGGGTTGTTAAATCTTAAAATGGCATTTTTCGATTTCACCAAAAATTTTTATTTTTAAAAGGGCCAATAAACTAAAGTCCCATTTTGTTCCAAATAAATTTTAAAGGCGTCTTAAAAATGCAAGTCAAAGATAACGTTGAAATTTTTCGATTAATATATGGTCTCCTCTCGCTTGCTCTAATGAAAGAGAGCCATGAGTGGTGAATAAAAATCCGGGGTTGGCATCAAGTTTCCTCATTTTTAAAAATTCACCTTCTTATATTGGCGCAAACCATTTTAAGCTAAAATGCCAATAAATTTTATTACTCCGTTAACTAAAATGCTTTTAGATGTATTTTGGTGAAACTGGGCATAAGTGCATTTTATAGTTAATAAATATAAGATTTCTGAACGAAATGTTGTTGTGTTTTGAAGTTGTAAAACCTCTTGCGAAGTTAATCACATTTTAAATCTACTAAACGCTACTAAATTTTCTCCTCTCAAATCAGGGTTTTATTTTTGATGGAAACATAGCATTAAGTTGTTTTTAAGCTAAAATTGCATCGCGAAATACATGCATACAGCAACAACACAAGATCCAGCTTTGTTTTTAGATCTTGCGGAATTCCAATCTGTTTCGGATTAGAAGGGATAATAAAATAGGGCTAATATGACTATAAATATGGGCAACATTTATTAATTTTGTTTAATACCCCACAAGGATATCAATACTTGAACGATATTAAAACATCTCTATTTGGATCGACTTAAATCCCCAAACGCTTTTAGTTGATAATTCCATTATTAAACGTTGCTTTAATTTCGACGGTACATCAAAAAACATTTAAGCAAATTGTTATTATTATTTAATTATTATTACTATAACATGGAAAATTTAATCCTAATTTTGAACCTATTTATTTCATATGAGCCTGTTTAGATGGAAACTCACGAAAATTTGAAGGTAAAATAAGTAATGGATGAGGACTCTCGTTAGGCGGCTACAAATAATAAAAATTGGACTCATGAGTACTGTTCCATTTCCAAAAGTGAGTTTATTTCATTTTATTATAAGCCACCGGACCGTGCTTTGTTTGCTCAGGCCCTTATGCGCCATGAATGTAAGAATACAAGATTTTGACACCTGTTTTTTTTTAGTTATGTTCTTTTTTTGCCACTTTGACGTAAGCACTAACAGAAAAACAATAAAATGGTGTAGGTTAGGTTAGGTTAGGTTTATGTGGCTGTCAGGAAGACTACTGACACACTTAGACCACAGATAGGTCCGTTGTGATACCACGAAATCAGCGAGGGAGTATTTCTTTAATTAAACCAGTTGGAGCTTCTTATGAAGCGATGTAAAGATAGAATATCAACGTTCGACATATCGCTTGGATCGTCAAAAAAGAAATTACCCAGGTGTAATTTACGTCTTTGGGAGAGAGCTGGGCATGAACAGAGAAGATGGGTGATAGTCTCCTCCTCCTCCTCGTCCATGCAGCTTCTGCAAAAATCATTAGAGAATACGCCAAGTCTTATGGCGTGTCTTCCTATGAGGCAGTGTCCGGTTATGACACCAATTACGGAGCTAAGATGTAATCTGCTCATAGATAACAAACATTTAGTACGTTTCTGATCTAATTTTGGCCAGATTTGCTTTGTCGCTACGCAGGTAGTAGTGTTTTTCCATCTTAAATTTGTTTTCTCTATGGCATCTAGTTTTAGCATGAGTTTGCTTGTAGCGATAGGTATACCAATATTCACCTTGTTAGGTAAAACCGGTAGTAGGGTTCCATTTCTGGCGAGTTCATCGGCTTTGCAGTTTCCCTCAATGTCTCTGTGTCCCGGCACCCAGAAAAGGTGAATATTGAACTGTTCTGCCATCTCCATGAGAGATGATCGACAGTCGCGGGCAGTTATTGAGTTTGTGGAAACAGCACTGATTGATTTAAGGGCTGCCTGACTGTCTGAAAATATACGGATATCCGATACGCTGTGCTTGCGGCCGTTTGTTTGCTAAAAATATCAAGGGGTATGAGATTAAGTAGAATGTCAAGAGCAGCTGAAGGTGTCGAACGGAGAGCTCCGCCAATACACATACAGGCTGACCGTTGGACTTTACTTAACTTGTCACGATATGTAACTTTGTCTAGGGCAGTCCACCATACTGCTACCTCGTAAGTTAGTATCGGTCTGATGACCGCTGTGTAGAGCCAGTGGGTTATGTATGGGGATAAGCCCCATTTATTTCCGATAGCTTTTTTGCAAGAGAAGAGTGCTACTGTGGCTTTCCTAACTCTTTCCTGTATATTTGCTTTCCAATGTAGTTTTTTGTCCAGGATAAGACCTAGATATTTAGCTTCATCTGAAAACCTTAGTGGAGTTCCCGTAATTGATGGGGGACTTATTTGGGGAATTTTATATTTTCTTGTGAAGAGGACAAGTTCAGTTTTGTTTGGGTTTATACCCAGTCCGCATTTTTCTGCCCATTTGAGCATAATATTTAGAGCATTTTGCATTAATTCAACGAGAATTTGAGCATGTTTTCCCGATATTGCAATGGCAACATCGTCGGCATACGCGATCACTTTGAAACCTTCTTTTTCTAGGCTTTTTAACACCTCATTTACGACTATGTTCCATAGAAGTGGGGAAAGGACTCCGCCTTGAGGTGTACCTCTGCTGACAGATCTTCTTTCATGAGTGCCACCCAAAGATGAATTAATAATTCTATAATAATATAATAATTCTATATAATAATAAAATGGTGTAACTTTGTTATAACTTTACCTCAACCTATGAGTGAAAGAAAGCAAGGTGCTGTATCAGACGTCATTTAGTTAATTTTGTTTAAATATTTAAGTTACATTTGAGCACATACCATCAACTCCTAATCATCCGTCTCCTCCCACAGAAAAAAAATTTCACACGTGCGTTTCTATACGTGAATACGTGTGAACAGCAGAATGCAAAATTTTAAGAATGGATTGTTTAGTCAAATTTGACAATCCCATTTAAAATGCAAGGGCACGCATACAGAGTCAAAACTTCGCAGTTTTGAAAGTTTGTAGGTTAAAGTGGGTGGATCCTCCTGAGTTGATGTTCTATGTATTTATTATTCTAATGCCCAGTTTCACCAAAATACATCTAAAAGCATTTTAGTTAACGGAGTAATAAAATTTATTGGCATTTTAGCTTAAAATGGTTTGCACCAATATAAGAAGGTGAATTTTTAAAAATGAGGAAACTTGATGCCAACCCCGGATTTTTATTCACCACTCATGGCTCTCTTTCATTAGAGCAAGCGAGAGGAGAACATATATTAATCGAAAATGTCAACGTTATCTTTGTCTTGCATTTTTAAGACGCCTTTAAAATTTATTTGGATCAAAATGGGACTTTAGTTTATTGGCCCTTTTAAAAATAAAAATGGTTGGTGAAATCGAAAAATGCCATTTTAAGATTTAACAACCCAATAAATATTTAAAAGTGTTTGGAGAAACTGGCCATAAACATTTGAGCAACCTTTTAAAAATTCTTATTTATAATCAATTTCTGAATCCGAAAAATTGGAATGCGCAATAAGTGGGGAGTGTAGTCTCTCGTGAGGTGGCTGCAAATTATAAAAATCGGAGTCATGAATACCTTCTGTTCCATTTCTGAATCAGATTATTTTCATTTTGTACATACTGCTTGATTTTCGACGATTAAAGGCGCGATCTGACGTTCTTTGTACAAATTTACAAACAAAATCTGACCGCTTACTTTCCCAGTATTTGTATTGACCGTACCGTCGCGCGTCGAGTCGCCTTAACATTGTTGTTTTCTTATAATTATGTGTAAATAAGGCCGTGTGCGAACAGCGTTAAAATTTTATCCATTGGCTAAATTATGACACTAGTGTGGTGAATATAAACTTCAAAAATTTTAGCCAGTGGATAAAGGAGTGGATAAAGGAGTAAGAAAGACAGTCGGAGTAATGTGTTTGTTTTTATTTGCATTTATTTTTGTTTGTTTTATATTAATCATTAATGTCAAATTTTCCGTTTGTTTTTTTGTAAATTATGTTTAATTTGACTTCGTTACGTAAGAAGAATTACTAAAATTAACCGATATACTCTTTTGTACATTAATATTCATTGTGAAACAAATTTTTTCGTAAAGTTCAGCTGCCAAACCAGTGTTCTGTACCGCGTTAAAACTTCCCATAATTTTAATTACCTTACAAAGTAGTTCAATTTTTTTTCTTTAACAAAATAAAATAAATCTATACACATAAGTAAAAATTGGAGTGTTTGTTTGTAATGTCAAAATAACAGTATTTTACTACATGCATATAAGAGCATACACATCCCTTATATCAAAACACACATTTTTAAAATGTTTGTCTGTCTGTTTGTCCTGGCTTATCTCGAGAACGGCTAGAC
This sequence comes from Baccha elongata, assembly GCA_951217065.1. NCBI lineage: Eukaryota > Metazoa > Arthropoda > Insecta > Diptera > Syrphidae > Baccha > Baccha elongata. The sequence goes on along the minus strand of CATNUY010000229.1, from coordinate 995,210 downwards.
CGATTTTGACGAGACTTTCACTGACCGAATAACGTCGATTTTTTTTGCATTTTCGTAAATATAAACCGATCAGAATCTACAGGACCGATTTTGACGGGGCCTTCAGTGCCAGATGGCTGATAATATAGGAAGTAACTTATGATGCAAATTATCCCCTAGGTGGCGCTATGGAAAATTTTATTTTTCAACTGACGAACGCGACGACGGGAAACGGATGTACCGATTTTGAAGGGGCTTTAACTGGTGGATAGCTGATTTTCTACGAAATGACTAAGGCTATTTCAAATAACCGAATTATGAGTTTGAAAGCTTTTGGCAAAATGTTGAACCAATAGGTTTATAATAACTCTTTCAAAAACAATGTTTTATCCTTTACTATTTCTGCGGTTTACATATAATAAAAAATGCTGTGTTTTAAGTTTTTTGTTTTATATCAGAACAGAACAGTAGCAATAGCGGTTGAAAATATTAAATGGGACCATATTTTCTAAACCACTGAACTGATCTGGATGATTGATATAATTCCAGACACATATTTGAACCGAGCTACTTTCTGCATAGTCAGTTTTTAATTTGGTTCAAAATCAAAAACAATTCATTGGATTTACAAAATGTAGGTATACGTTGAATATGCTACATGGGACCATACCTTCTAAGCTACTAAACAGAATTGGATGGTTGCTACCATTCCAGAATCAGCTTAGAACTTTCCTATATGCTGTGTTCTTTTTTTCGTTTTTTCCAAAACAAATTTTTACATTTCCCCGTACCAAGAAATAAAAGGGGAAATTTTTCAATTATTGTAGGGAAATTTAAAAAAATTTATTAATTTATTAATTTTTAATAATTTTTTAAAATGAAGAGCAAACTTCAACATTCAACGTCAATAATAATCCTGCTTTCAGTCTTACCCTCCGGGTGAGTCATTTTAGTATTGTTCTGCCAAGCAATTCCACTTTTGGTACTACACCTCAAACTCTTCTGGGTATTTTTTTCTTCTGTTTATTTACATATTCTATTCACCACCAACGAAAATCTCACCACGGTTCGAGGATTGGACAAATCTAGCTAATACCTAAACCATTTTAATCGGTTCGATTTAATAATACCTTCGTACACTAAGAACGAACAATATTTTCTTCGAACTCAATAATAATACTCATGCCCAGTTTTACCAAAATACACTTAGGCCGTGTGCGAACACCGTTAAAGTTTTATCCTCTGGCTTATTTTTGACGTTTGAGTTGAGGTGAATAAATGTTTAGCTTTTTGATGTGCGAACTGGATTAAATGGGATTTTTAACTCTAAAATATTTTTTCAATTTCCCTACAAGAATTGAAAAAATTCCCTTTCTTATTGCTTGAATACATGGAAATATACCAAACTGTTTTAAGGTTGATTTATAAAAATAAGTCTTTGATTTGAGTCGTTCGGTGTCTTAATTTTTATTTGTAAAGAACGTTCAATTTTATAATACTTTTTAATTCTTCGTTGTTGAAACTAACTAAGATTTCCGTACAAAACCAACTTGGATAAATGCAAAGTTGTAATTTCGGATATCAAATGTTTTGCAGTACTCAATATTTTATGTATTAGCTATTATTATTAACATTTTGTTAAGGAAACAATTATAATTACTTTGTTAGATGAAAAATGTAAGTAGTATTTATATCACCTTACAAAACACTGGTTTGACTGCTGAATTTACAAAAAAAAAATTAAGGCCAACAATGAATAATAATTTGCTAAAACACTTTCAATTAATTTTATTGATTTTATACCAATATCAGCGGTATATAACATCTAATTCCAGAAAAAATAAGCCATACATTCGACAGGTATGTGGAATCAAACACAAATTAGAAGAGTAATTATTACTGGCAGGTACCTACTACGCAATGTATTGAATATGGCAGAGCTCGAGTTGCTTCGGAGGACGTTCTGGCAATTCTAAATGGTGACGATAGAAAGTGCCCGGAGCATTTACGCTTGAAGCATGGCACATTCAAAAAGATTGTTAGCTATATGCCAACAAAGAGAAGTGGTTGGACAAACGAGTATGAACTCATTGTGTTTCTGTACTGGATGCCTGCTGGTTGTAGCTACAGAGTGGCTGGTGGTTTACTTGGCATGAGCAGATCCACCGTTAAAGAAATAGTGCATAAAATGTTAATTTTTTTCTGTGGAAGTATGCGGCATATAATAAGACATTGTCCACCCGGTGACTACGCAGAAATAAGTTCAAAATTCTGCAGACGGTCGAGATCTGACATATTTGAGTATGCCATTGGAGCTATTGATGGCACTCACATTCGAATCCATTTTCCAGTACGGAAGCATGATGAGTATCAAAATTATAAGGGTTTTTACTTCATCCAATGCCAAGCAGTTGTGGACAGCATATTCATATTCAACGATGTATTCGTAGGATTTCCTGGATCGGTCCACGATACTGGAGTAAGTAAAGTAATAATTTAGTGAAGATAATCTTAAGAAAACAGTTGTGTTTGTTAATTAATAAACTTATCAATCCCATAAGGTTTTGAAGAATAGTCCGCTATACCAAACAGGGAACTACCCAACGCAACCTTATTTCCTGCTTGGGGATAGTGGATACCCTTGCCGCTTGCATCCGGTTCCGATAATAACACCATTAAAAAATCCAAACTCCGCAGAGAAAAAATTCAATAATCTTCATAGCAAAGCAAGAAATGTTGTGGAATGCGCCTTCGGCATCATGAAAACAAGATGGAGAAATGTTTTTAACAAAGCTCTCGAACTAAAAATTGAAAAAAGCGTTAAAACTGTTTTTTCTGCATGTGTTTTGCATAATTTATGCATTGAAAGTGGTGATTTGGGTATGTATGAACTGCTATTCTTCATTGATTTTTAAAGTATGTGATTGGTTTTATACTCCTAAGGTCCAACAACAACCGAACCAATCCCAACAGATGTTGACTCCGATTCCCATTTTGAAAATGAAGGAGGCGATTCAAATGATGCTTTGATACTTCGTCAATCACTATTAAGAAGAATCAATTAACATTATATATCGATAAATGTAGCATTTGTGTTTTAAATAAAATCAGAACATATTTAATTATCGAATTGAAAAGTTTTTCCTGATCGCTATAACCGGCGCCTAACTTGAAAATCGTACATGTATAGTAGGGTGGAGCGTCAAATTTTTTTTTCGATTTTCGAATTCGAATAGCTTTTAAAGATTGCATAATTACGTAAACTATACGTAAAAATAAGAAAAAAAATATTTTTCACTTTTCTTAGCCCTCTACCATAGCTCAAAGTTTTAAAAAATAGGCGAAATGGTCACTTTTTTTTTGTCGGCTCTGTAACTCTAAAAGTATAAATCATACAAAAAAGTATGCTTGACAAAAAAGAAAGACAATATAATTTTCTATGGAAATAACACTAAAAACTTGAAATTGCGATGAGCCGTTCTCAAGATATTTGTTAAAAAGCATCCTAAGAATACTACATGAAGCCATTTTTTTTTTTTGAATACCTACCAAGTCATAGAATAAAATTTGAATACTTCTGCATTACGAAATCGTTTCTTTTTTTTTGAGCGACTGGACCATCAGTTGAGAAGAAAAAAGGGTTCAAACATGGTTTTGTTATTGCAATTTATTGTTTCTTGGTGTCGGTCTTTAATGCAGCAGGTACTTATTCAATGAGAAATGTTTTCTCGCGCCAATCGAATGTACCGAATTTCGTAGTGCGGTTCCGATTTGGTTGATCGGTGGCAAGTGCAGCTGTTGGTCGGATTAGAAATGATTTTCTGGCGCCGCTCGAGGATACCGTTAGATTTTACTAAATATTGAGCTGTGGTTCTGATTTGGTTGATCGGTCGCAAGTGCAGCTGGTGGTCGATGAAAAATGGATTTCGCGGGCCACTCTATAGTTTGCATCTGTCTTTATTTAAGAGTGCAATAATTATTATTTAAGCTCAGCCGTTCATTGAACTGGTAAGAAGCAACACGATTTCGTTTCTCTATCAAATACCTACAATTCAAAATGTTGAAGCGAGTAACTCGACAAGATTCTGACTGTCCTATCTTTGGAGCGACGTGCCTTATAAATAAAAGAGTGTTACCGACAATTGCTGAAGTTATAAAACACATAATTTTTGTGAGAAATGAACAAAAAATAAAAATAATGGAAAGCAGCCATATATCATACAAATATTTGAAACCCTAGGACTTGACATTATTGACGTACGAAAGACTGCATCTTTGCCTTCAGTAACAATACCACGCGTAAAACAACAAATGAAAAGTATCTATGATAAATATTTGCATTTTTTGAGGTACCCAAAATCGAAACAAAATGAAAACTATAAAAAAAACTTAAAAGACTGGAAGAATAAATCTCTTACTTAATTATTTGATATTTGTTTGTGCAAGTGCGTAAATTTAAATAACTGTGTTTGTCCAAAACATAAGAAAGTTCCCCTACTAGAAAGATCTTTTCTTTTAGATCAAATATATGACAGAAAAATGGCTACAGGTGGTTTGGACCTTTTGGAAACCAAAAAACTAAAAGAAAAAAGTTTGAGAAAACAAAAATCAAGTGAGAAGGTACTAACACAAGAAACTTTGACGACATCATCAATTAGCACAAAAATTAGATCAACATCAAGATCTCAGTCAAACCCTCCAGTTTGCCCATCTACTGTTAAGAATGATGACCCACAGCCAAGTACTTCTTCAAAATGCCAAAAAATTAGTGTAAGAAATCGGTTATGTCTTCCAAATTTGGCAAGAGTTTGTGATCAATACGGCATTTCGGATCGATCAGCAGCAGCAGTTGCGAGTGCAGTCTTACAGGATGTTGGCTTGGTAACCGCAGCAAATGTCGAAAACGTCATAGATAGAAGTAAAGTTCGTGGGGCCAGAAAACGACAAAGAGAAGTTCTCCAAACTAAAGACTGTCTTTCGAACATTGAAAGCGTTTATTTCGATGGAAGATGGTGAAGATGGTGACCGAAGCTTCAAGCACAGTAGCTGGTGAAAAAGCAAGAGACGGGCTTATAAGATCAAGAATATATTCGCGAAGTATTTTGCCGTTTTTCCACACAAAAAGAAATTTTAACATTAAACAGTACAAATGAATGTATATTAAGGCTAGTTTTTGAACTATTTATGAATTTTTAATTTTTTATTACAAAGTTTTTTTGTGTTTTTTGTCAATATTAAGCTAATAATACATAATTTTTGTGTGTTTTATTTCATAAATGAATAAGTATGAAGTTATTTTCACACTTGTGGATGAATATAAATCAAACGAAAAAAAGCACTATTTTTCAATATGAGTCAAAACTTTGAGCTCAGGTAGAGGGCTAAAGACTTATCCGAATAATTTTTTTTTAATGTAGAATTATAAAAATTACCAACTCGCAACAAAATGGAGGTATTCGAATTTAATACAGCAACTTTTTTATTTCTCCATACATTGACGCTCCACCCTAATGTATAGGTAGGTACGTAAATTTGTTTAAGATTCCATTAAAGAAATCTTTGCAATAACAATAATATTGCTTCGTGAAAGTACATCTTCCTGTCTCAGTCCTAGGCCATAATTCCAAAAAACGAAAGAAAGTCCTGTGAATCGATTAGGTAAAACGAAGCTTGTCGTTTTCTATTCGATATCTCACTATTAGTTTTAGACTCTTTGGTGATGCGTTCACTTCCATTGTTGCTGCTTTGTGACCAAAGTTATACCAAACTTCATTTTCGCCATAAAAAAAGACTCGCTTCGTATTCCCTAATCAGGCCACTGTAAATTACAAAACAAACATTTATTATCATCATCATCATCATCGGCTCGACAACCGGGGTCCGGTCCTGGCCTCCTTCAACAAGTCTCTCCACCTATCCCGGTCTCGAGCCGACGCCATCCAGTTGGGCACCCCAAGGCTCCGGTCGTCCTTGTCTACGCCATCTCTCCAGCGCAAGCATGGTCTACCACGCTGTCGTCTGCCATAGAATGTAACACAAAGAACTTTCCGAGCAGGTTCCTCTTTGCTCATGCGAGCTAGGTGCCCTGCCCACCGAAGTCTACCGAGCCTAATTTTTGTCACGATATCTGCTTCAAGGTAGATTGCGTACAATTCATGATTGTACCGTCTCCGGAATCGTCCTTCCTCACATATGGGGCCAACAATTCTCCTTAAGACTTTTCTCTCGAACGCGGCTAAGAGGTCAGAGTGCCTTTTGCTAAGCACCCAAGTCTCGGATCCATATGTGATTACTGGCAGGACCATGGTCCTGTACAGCAGTAGTTTTGAAGTTATGGTGAGATTTCTGGATTTGAAGAGCTTTGACAGACATTTATTATAATAGATAAAAAAAAATCGAACAATAAAACCAACAACAATGGTATACAATTTCTCATACAGAATATCAACTTATATCATATACTTTCTTCTTGTTATCAAATGTTGGACATAATCGTAAATAAAGTAAAATAGTTATTTTTTTTTTATTTTCAAAGATTAAAGAAAGAAAGATTTCCCCTTAACTTGTAGGCGATAGTTTTGTTGTACAACCACATGAGCTGGGTCGTTCAATTGTCAAGGTTTGTTTGGGTACTTGGCTATCTGGACTAAAACCGATCCTATAGATTTGCTTCATTACAAACAAAATCGTGTCTTCAGATTCCCTGAAAATAAATCAAAATTGAAATAAATTTCTATTTAATTAAAAAAAAAAACTGTTTAATTACCAATAGCAAACGTGACTGCTCAAAGCAAATAAATATTCATTAAAGAACTCTAAAGGAGCCTCTTGCAGAACGTAGTCAACACGTTTCGATTCATTTAGCTTTCCAACTGGGAAATCAATTTCAATAACATCTGTATCCGATTGGTTTGTAGAGTTGGAATTAGCTCGTGATCTTGATGTAGATGCGACGCCAGTGCCTTGTTGTGTTTGTTGCTCTTGAGTCGCCTGCAATTCCAGCAGCTACATTTGGTTAGATCTTTACTGGAATCTTTTCACATTAACTTACCTTATCTACTTCTTTTTCCAGTTCCTTGGGGTCGTTTCTCAGCTTGGGAGACAAAAAGTTTACACTATCTAATTTAGTTTTGAAGGTTTCGCTGCTTCAAATCGGCTCCTACTTGGCTCATTGTTTCTTTTAACTCTAAATGCATGCGTTTTCTGCCTTTGTGGTGTGGGATGAATACTGGCTGGATTCCTGTCATGTCGGGATTAACAAGTGCTTCAAGCCTATACGCAACAGGATCATAAGGATGAAATATATTGTAAAATCCTGGACATGTTGGTAAATGGAAATCAAGGCCAAGTTTGTCTATTCCTCGAATTGTAACAAACATACCTGTATGACAGAAAAGTTAAGAAATGACAAGCTAACAATTAAAACGTATATTCTTTACCAATTGGAGATCCAAGTGCGAAAAACCAGCCTGTCCCATTTTATATGTAATATTAGTTGATGCTTCTTCATTGAGTTGATTTGAATCAACTGGAACGCAGGTTGTCATTTCATCAGGATTTTCCTAAGAAATGAAAAATATAAAAAAAGAATCAGTACAAACTACACATATCTTGAGCGAGGAAATAGTTACCATAATTTTGTCCTCAGATTCTTTGTGTGGACTTTGATGACAAAGCGAATCAAACATAATTAAAGATCCAAAAACTGTGACCAGCTAAAGATACTCCACCTTGAAAGGGGAGATTTCTTTGCTTATATTTCACGTAAATGCTGTTCACAGCTGGCTTGTACGCCTGGAATGGAATTTATAAGGATAATTTTATTGAATTTCATTCGTTAGACTATTGTTTCCTAATAAGCTGTTGGCCATTTTTAGCTCGTTCACTATCTCGTTCAGTTCTCCCAATAAACTGTGATGTGCTTTTTGGTCGAGGCTGAGGTAGCACGTCGGGTTCAGGGTCTTTCCAAAGAAGGCAGCGTAAAACTTTGGATTGCAGGTTCAAAACTCCGAAGTCGCAGGTTTTATAATAATAGTTTTTATTCGGTTTTTTATATAATTCAATATTACAATTTTACAATTCAAAGAGCTCGATACAGTATTTGTTTTACAAAATAGTTCAGTTTTACAAATTTCAGTTTTCCGCTTAAAGTAACTAGCAGGGTATTTCATATATGGCTTAAAATAGATAACAAGTTATTTCATATACGGTGTTATACAGGTTAGGCTTAATATCTACAAACTTATGATAACGGCAAGGGGTGGAACCAAGAAAGGAACAAAGTCCCGAGTGGAGCTGGAAGAGTCATCCAGCAAGGAGATGAAAGCGAATACGTATTACTTACTAATAAAAGCAAAGGGCGGAACCAAGAAGGAACCGGTCCCGAGTGGAGCTGGAAGAGTCATCCACCAAGGAGATGAAAGCGAATACGTATTACTTACTAATAAAAGCAAAGGGCGGAACCAAGAAGGAACCGGTCCCGAGTGGAGCTGGAAGAGTCATCCACCAAGGAGATGAAAGCGAATACGTATTACTTACTAATAAAAGCAAAGGGCGGAACCAAGAAGGAACCGGTCCCGAGTGGAGCTGGAAGAGTCATCCACCAAGGAGATGAAAGCGAATACGTATTACTTACTAATAAAAGCAAAGGGCGGAACCAAGAAGGAACCGGTCCCGAGTGGAGCTGGAAGAGTCATCCACCAAGGAGATGAAAGCGAATACGTATTACTTACTAATAAAAGCAAAGGGCGGAACCAAGAAGGAACCGGTCCCGAGTGGAACTGGAGCTGGAAGAGTCATCCACCAAGGAGATGAAAGCGAATACGTTTTACTTACAATAAATCAATACCTATTGCCTAATTTAATAAAAAAAAACGTTTAACCAGTAATCAGCTCTATCTATAGCTTAAAAGCCCGAAGCGTATGTCTGACCCGGGATCTTAACACCTTGGTACTCTGAATTGGTACCGTGAACAACGGAAGGCGAAAGACAAATTTCTATGGGATTTTCACCTTTACTTATGATATTTTTCGTAGTAAGGAGGTGTGAATCATAAGAAACAAACGAAAAGTGTACCTTTTACTACTAAATGAGTAGTATTGAGTAATTGGTACTCATTCGGGGATCGGACGGTAGTACTATAGTACTGTATAGTACTTATGCAGGGATCGGACGGTAGCAAAAGCATTAAATAAAAATGTTTGTATGAATTCATAGAAATGCTATATAAATACGGTCGGTAAACGGATATAAAAGTATATTAGATAACACTACAAAAATGTATTTAAAGAAGAATTGTAACGCTTCGTTACAGTCCCCCCTTTCTTCGGAGAGCAAAAGCCCCGCTTTTGCGCATATGTCATAATTATAAATATATGTATATTATATATATAATTTTTTTTTTTTTTTTTTTTTTTTTTTTTTTTTTTTTTTTATAAATCTTAATACCTAAGAAAAAAAATTAACAAGCTCGGAATTTAAACTTAAATCTTTTAATTCATCTTAACTATTTAATTTTTAAAATAACCTAAACACATTTAAATTCATTAACTATTCATATGGTAGTCGAAATTAGATCTCGGCAATTGAGTTCTGGCGCCGGTGCTGCTCCTTGACCCTTTTAGTTTCTCGATAGGTTGATGGTTTTTCTTTGGCCTTTAAAGTTTAGTACGGCCTTGGTGTTGTTCTTCGACGGTTCTTGTTCAACCGGACAGCAACGCGGCCCCAAGGCCTGAAAATGTTGAATACCCGGTGCTTATGGGGGCCTCGCAGGGAAATCCCTTCGAAGGGGTCGTCGGGGGCTGGTACCACCGCATCCGAAAAATCTGGCTCTGAAGCGACGTGGTCTGGTTCGGGGATTGTTACCACCGCATCCGGAAAGGCTGGTTCCGAAATTACATCATCTGGTTCTGGGATTGGGACGGTCGGAATGTCGGCAAAAACGGGACGGCTGACAGTTAGTAGCTCTGGCTCTGGGTTTGTGACGGCTGGGATGTCGGCGAAAACAGGACGGCTGACAGTTAGTGTCTCTGGTAATTTAGGACGGTTTGGCAAAATTAGCACCTCAGTGACCACCGCCTTGACCGGGAAGAGGCTACGGTCCGGTACTACCTCATTCGGCTCCGGGTTGACCGTTTTCGCGGCAAGGAACGTGTGTTCGGTGGGGGCTTTCTCCTGAACGGGTGACTGTGGGATAATGTTCAAGGCCGCCCACTTCAGGTTGGCCTCCTCTCGCTGCTCCCGGACTAGTGCAAGCCGTGCATTGTACGCTGTCGGTGGCCTGATCGCTCTGACGAGGCCCATGTCATGCGCCACTTTGAGGGTTCAGCTACCCAAGCGTTGTGAACGTACCTCAAGGAACATGGGGGCGTCGTCGCGGGGCGGTGGAGCGATTCGGCGTGGTGCGGTTGGTTGCCTTATAAATGGTTCTTCGCCAGATGGCTTGAATTGGCGGTGACTGGGTCCAGGGACAGGAGCCGGACGGGCTATATTTGGCGGATTCTTGAATGAAGGTGGCTTTGAGTTGTCCTGCACTAGTTGCCTTGGCTTAACGACGGATCGGCGGCGGTTGCTTCGGGTCGCTGGTCGAAGGTCGATAGTGGTAGACGGCTGTGCGGTGGAAGGTGGCGGCGTTTTGACTTGCTCCGGCTTTTGACGATGCGGCTGCTGGCGTGATCGGCGACGGTTGGGTACGGACATAGTCTGCGGTATGGCGTCGGTAATTGGCTGCTCGACGCGGGGTGGCGGCGTATTGGGCGTTGGAGGTGGCGTGCTGGCTTCATGATGCAAGGGGGAGCGGGATCGGCAGGCTCGTCGTCGGTTGGTGGTGATCTTCCTACGCGGTGGTTTCGCTACTTGCCCTTGGTTGCTTTCCATCTTTATCTTTTCCTTTCTAGGTTCGCTCTGCACGGCAGCTGATCGACGACTGGTGTTTCTTGCAGGGATGATTGTTTCCTTTACATAATTTTCGGAGGATGCTGGATGTGAATCGTGTTCGTCTGAATAAAAACCTTTAAGATCTCGTATATGTGCTCTGATGGTGCCATCTCTCCCCTTCTCGGTTCTTTTACTTTTCAATAACACGATTACGGGCGAGATAAATTTGAGCACTTCGTAGGGTCCTTCGAAACGGGGTGCTAGCTTTTCTGCGAAGTAGTTGACAGCGGACGATAATACTCTAGCTCTTGTGAACACTTGTTCGCCAATGCCCGGTTTCCATGGGCGTCGTCGCAAGTTATAATGCTTCGCTTGACTTTGGCTAGCCTTTTGCAAGTTCAAACGCACCAGTTCGAATAGCGCTTTCATGCGTTCCTGTCGAGCTGTTACACTTTCACCCGAAGTTGCGGGTTGCAAAACCGTGGCGTTATCTTGGGGGGTCCTTGGTTCACGGCCAAAATTCAATACGGCGGGGGAAAATCCGGTGGATTCGTGAAAGCTGGTGTTAATTGCGAATGTGAATTCGGGGATGTACTCGTCCCAAGTACGTTGGTTTCCCTGCACGTATTGGGCAATCATCGTTATTAACACCCTGTTTACTCTCTCTGTTGGGTTCTCTTGGGGGGTGTATGGTGCGGTCAGTCTTTGCTCCCAATTCGCCCAAGAATTCCTTAAACCGTAAGCTATTGAATTGTGCCCCGTTGTCGGATAGAAATATTTTCGGTACTCCAAAACGCGAAATAATTCGTTCCCGAACTGCTTGAATCAGCTTTTGCGTAGTGGCTGCTCTCATCGGAATCGCCTCCACCCACTTGGAGAACTTGTCGACTAAAACTAGAAGAATGGTGTTTCCTCGCATAGACTTTGGCAGTGGGCCGACGAAATCTGCGCACACTATTTCCCAGGGCTCTTCGACGGGCGTAGTATACATCAATCCGCTCATCTTTTGCTGCGACACTTTATGCTCGTTGCAAACTTGACATCGTCGTACGTATCTGTTAATGTCGCGAAACATCCCAGGCCAATAAAAACGTTTAAGCATGCGGGACGTGGTTTTCGCAGTCCCCAGGTGTCCGGCGGTTGCGGCGTCGTGATTGTCGGCTAGTACTTGATTTCGGTCAGTTATGGGCACACACAATTTCCAAACGTCTTCTTGAGGGTTTGCTGATAGCTGGGAATTTTGGAACTGGCAAAATAGCTGGTCTTCGACGATCTTGTATTCCGGGTACTTGCCTGGGTCGCTTTTCACTTGGGCTTTCTACGTATCAACCCAATCAGGTTTAACACCTCGAGAGGCGGCTATTCTGTCCGTAGCGGTAATGGGAAGGGGATCTCGGGAAAGGGCGTCGGCTACCACATTCATAGCACCTTTACGATATTGGACGGAGAAGTCAAATTGTTGCAATTCCAATGCCCATCTAGCCAGGCGACCAGAAGGGTTTTCGAGTGTGTGAAGCCACTTCAGCGAATGGTGGTCCGTAACTACATTGAAGTGATATCCTTCCAAATACGGTCGCATTTTACGGATTCCCCAGAGTATCGCCAAGCACTCTCTCTCTGTTGCGGCGTACTTCAATTCCAGTTCGGTGAGAGTGCGGCTAGTGTAGGCTATTACCTTTTAGTGTCCGTCGATGGTCTGGGTTAAAACTACTCCTAACCCGTGTTGGCTAGCACGGGGGCTTCGGTCAGCTTTGCTTTCAATGCTTCAAAAGCGGTTTGCTGTTGTGGGCCCCAATTCCAAGATGCTTTCTTTTTCAACAGAGATGTTAGCGGGGCGGCTGCGGTAGAAAAATCTTGGATGAATCGGCGATACCACGAACAAATACCCAACACGCGCCGTAGTTCTTTAACGCATGAGGGTGCTTTCAATTCTTTGACAGCGGCGACTTTATCGGGGTCGGTATGAATCCCTTCCTTGCTTACGACGTGTCCCAAGTAATGGAAACTCTCTTGCAAAAATGGCACTTCTCGAAATTGATCCTTAAATTGGCAGCTCGGAGTTTCCTGAATACCTCCTTAAGATGGCTTAGATGTTCGTCAAAAGTGCTGCTAACTACGATGATATCGTCGAGGTAAACGAAAACGTTATTGACAGTGCTAGGACCAAAAATGGTATCCATAGCCCGTTGAAATGTAGCGCCAGCGGAATGCAGACCGCACGGCATCACGTTCCATTCGAACAAGCCCCTTCCAGGGACGGTGAATGCAGTATATTGTTTACAACCGGCGTCCAACGCAATCTGCCAATAACCTTGCTTCAAATCAATTGTGGAGATAAACTTGGCTCCTCGCAACTTGTCCAGAATTGAGTTGATGAACGGTAACGGATATGCATCTTTGATCGATAAGTAAATGCATGCGTATTTTGCCCGTTTTTAACAGTTCGTCGACTTCTTCATCTATGATTTTCTGCATGGCAGGGTTCCGGGGGTAATAGCGTTGTTTAAACGGCTGGTCGGTCTTCAGGCAAATCTGGTGCGGGGGGACGTTTGCTATCCCCTGCACCCTGTCGAACAAAGGTAATTCGGCATCAAGGAACTCGGTTAAACGCTGTTGCGGAATTTCGTTACTGGCTTCCTTGAGTACGCAAGTCGAAAAGAGTTTTTCTGGCTCGGTTGTTTTCTTGCCAATGACTGGGCGTCCGCTCAAGAAGACTTCGAAATTTGCCTTGTTTAGGAAGTCCATTCCTATAATGGCATCTTCGTCCAGACCCGATAGATAGGTTACTTCGCCGGTTAGGGGCATGTCGTATAAGTATAAGTCATACTGAAGTGTTCTGTGGTCATCACGGGGTTGCCATTTGCTAGGTGAATCGCTCTCGGGTACTCGGCTATAGGGATGCCCAGCCCGGAGTTCGTTGCTCAAGTCCAGCCCCGCAAATGTTCTGGTTGAGCCCGTGTCAAGCAATGCTTGGAACGTCTTGTTCCCCACTTTAATAGGAATAAATATTCTTGGATCGGTTGCCGGGGGTGCATTGACTACGGCGGTTGTGCTTCGTTGGCAAGAGCAGTTCCGCGTTAGTCTGCCATCTTCGCCGCAGAACGAGCAGAACAAGCTGAATGGCCTTCGGCAGTTTTCCTTCCGGTGCCTCCGTTGTTTGCAATTCCAGCAATGTGTCTGCCTGTCGTAAGGGACGCTGATTTGCTGGGTGGTCGGACGGTCGTATGCAGTGGCAGGCAGGGCTCGTGAAATAGGGGCAGGGGCGGTAGCAGGCATTAGCCGCACAGGACGTTCTTCCTGCTTGATGATTTCGTACTCCTCCAATAGCTCCAACAGCTCGTCTATCGTCGAAAAATCTCTCCTCTTTATATACAACTTGTACTCGGGACGTAATTTGTCGTATATTCGGTCGATGTTGTTTTCCGAAGCCATGCGGGGGTGTTGCCGAATCAAATATTGCATCGCCATGATGAAGTCCTTAGCACGCTCTCGTGGGCCCTGCCGCTTGCGCATGATCTCGTCCTCGAGACGATGCTTGTACCTCGCCGGCAGGAATTGTTGTAAGAAAGCGCGGCGGAATTCTTCCCACGTCGTCAGCGAATCCTTCTTTATGCGCCACCATTCAAGGGCCGTGCCCCGAAAGATCTATGGCATCGTTCGCAAGACGTCACTCGGGGGGATGTCATAGCATTAGGTCAATTCTTCGATTCGCTCCATGAATTCGAGTGCGTTTCCAGATGAATCGAAACGCAGACCCCACTTACGAACGGTATTCATGACGTCCGCCTGGTAGCTGAGCGTCAATCGGGCGGGAGGCCCCGGTGGTGGAAAATCTCTTTCTGGCAGACTGGTCGGGTATGCGTGCGTGATAGTGATGGACGGCACTTGAACTGGAGCGGGTATTATGATCGGTGTTGAGACAGTTGCTTCCGGTGCAGAGTTGGCAGGAACGGACGGTGGTAAATCCAACTTTGAGTTTTCCCCAAATGTCGTCGAGGCCGGGGCGGGCGGCAGTTCGTTGTCAGCGCTTGCGTCGTCGGCTGTTTCCCTCTCCACCACCATCTCTTCCAATTCTGCGCAGAGATTCTGTGTGGATTTGTGTATCCGAAGCTCTTTCAGATGCTGGCTGAGACGCTTCCTTAGCGTTGGCACTTTTCCACTGGTGTCTAAATTTTGGGCGCCTAGCACCTCGATGAGTTCCGGCTTTTTCAGGAAATAGATGAAGCCGAGATTTGTGTAGGGGTTGAGCTCGTCCATGTCGTCAAGCTCTTCGGTGTCGGTAACGGGTTCGGAAGTTTCGGAAGTATTGCCGGATGCGGGTGGTTCCGGTGTACGGGATGCGGTTGGTTCCAGTGTACAGGATGCGGGTGTTTCTGGTGTACAGGATGCGGTGGTGCCTTTCAAAGGTTCTTGCGGGGTCTGCGGTTCACTGCTGACTAAATCTGCTACGAGATTTGACGGTTTACTCAGGTCAATCAGGTTACGGCGGTCGGTGTCACCTGTAGCGGATTCCAGATTGGGCAGTGATCGGGTTAAAGTAGAACCCTCAAAAGGTCCCTGCTCGGGCGCCAATTTGTGATGTGCTTTTTGGTCGAGGCTGAGGTAGCACGTCGGGTCCAGGGTCTTTCCAAAGAAAGCAGCGTAAAACTTTGGATTGCAGGTTCAAAACTCCGAAATCGCAGGTTTTATAATAATAGTTTTTATTCGGTTTTTTATATAATTCAATTTTACAATTTTACAATCCAAAGAGCTCGATACAGTATTTGTTTTACAAAATAGTTCAGTTTTACAAATTTCAGTTTTCCGCTTAAAGTAACTAGCAGGGTATTTCATATATGGCTTAAAATAGATAACAAGTTATTTCATATACGGTGTTATACAGGTTAGGCTTAATATCTACAAACTTATGATAACGGCAAGGGGTGGAACCAAGAAAGGAACCCAGTCCCGAGTGGAGCTGGAAGAGTCATCCACCAAGGAGATGAAAGCGAATACGTATTACTTACTAATAAAAGCAAAGGGCGGAACCAAGAAGGAACCGGTCCCGAGTGGAGCTGGAAGAGTCATCCACCAAGGAGATGAAAGCGAATACGTATTACTTACTAATAAAAGCAAAGGGCGGAACCAAGAAGGAACCGGTCCCGAGTGGAGCTGGAAGAGTCATCCACCAAGGAGATGAAAGCGAATACGTATTACTTACTAATAAAAGCAAAGGGCGGAACCAAGAAGGAACCGGTCCCGAGTGGAGCTGGAAGAGTCATCCACCAAGGAGATGAAAGCGAATACGTATTACTTACTAATAAAAGCAAAGGGCGGAACCAAGAAGGAACCGGTCCCGAGTGGAGCTGGAAGAGTCATCCACCAAGGAGATGAAAGCGAATACGTATTACTTACTAATAAAAGCAAAGGGCGGAACCAAGAAGGAACCGGTCCCGAGAGGAGCTGGAGCTGGAAGAGTCATCCACCAAGGAGATGAAAGCGAATACGTATTACTTACAATAAATCAATACCTATTGCCTAATTTAATAAAAAAAAACGTTTAACCAGTAATCAGCTCTAGCTATAGCTTAAAAGCCCGAAGCGTATGTCTGACCCGGGATCTTAACACCTTGGTACTCTGAATTGGTACCGTGAACAACGGAAGGCGAAAGACGAATTTCTATGGGATTTTCACCTTTACTTATGATATTTTTCGTAGTAAGGAGGTGTGAATCATAAGAAACAAACGAAAAGTTTACCTTTTACTGCTAAATGAGTAGTATTGAGTAATATAGTACTCATTCGGGGATCGGACGGTAGTACTATAGTACTGTATAGTACTTATGCAGGGATCGGACGGTAGCAAACGCATTAAATAAAAATGTTTGTATGAATTCATAGAAATGCTATATAAATACGGTCGGTAAACGGATATAAAAGTATATTAGATAACACTACAAAAATATATTTAAAGAAGAATTGTAACGCTCCGTTACAAAACATAGCTCACTAGGCAATGAACAAAAATGTATTCATCGCTATCGCAAAACATTTTGCGGAATATCGTGAATAAGTATTTATGCAAACGGCTAGCGCCAGGAACCTCCCATGACTTTGTTGGTGTTTGTTACAGGTCTAAACAATAAAATAAAGAACAATCAATTGCTATTTGTTGAGCTCAGACACTGAACGATGCAAACCAGAGAGGAAGGCTTTTTAAGATCGAACTAAAGATTCGCACAAGAAAAAAGAGTTAGGCGCAATTCTTGCGATCTGGTAATATCTTGTTTGAAAAATAAGAAAACAAAATTTATAAAACATTCTAACCTTGTCGGAAGCAAGAATTCTGAACGAATCGATAACTTGCTCTGCAGTATCGGTATCTGTGCTCTCCCTTGTCATGAAATCAAGGAAAGCATCAAAGTGAACATAACCCCTTGAATTTGGATCGACGATGGCAAAAATTCTCTGGAAGTCCAGTTCACCTTGACGATCCTTGCCAATTGAGTAGCCTAATGATACAAGGCAAGATTTAAATTCTTCAGTTCTTCAATATTTGACTTGTAGGCGTACACAGCTTGTTCGTATTCCTTGAGTCGGTGCAGTTGATCTTCCAGCGATCCTTGCAATCCCATGCCGATGGCTGTGACGGCATCCATTTGACGTTCAATCCAGGGTCCAACAGTGTTCGCTTTTTCAGCTTTTTTTTTGACGACGCAACATTTCGTTGTTTTGTTGCTTACGCAACTCGTTGGCCAGCGTTTGGTCGCGTTGTGGCACCAATTGACGTACATCACCCCATTTACGGTTTAAGTCGTTGGCGGTAAGAGTGGTGTAAGGATTTTCCAAACCACCTGGGATTTGATGTTGCTTAACAATCGATTCGACTTCACGGACAAGGTTAACAATAAGATTGTATTCCTTATCTGCTTCACTGAGGGTAGCCTTGAATTGATCGTGAGCTTGAATCAATCCCTGAATTTCTTCCATTGTGTGCACGATGAACATGTCCACGAGATCTTCACGGGTACCATCTAACCAGTTGTTAAATGGTGCAACTCGTTTGGCAAACTCCAAATGTAGGACGTCGATCTTTTCGAGAATGCGTTCGGCTTCGTCCAAGGCCTGGCGACGGCGTTGGGTGAGAGCACCAAAACGATTCCATTGATCGCAGATGCGTTGGCAGCGCGAATTCACGGAGATGCAGTCATGGTATTCAAGAGTGCTGAAAAATAAAAGAAATAACCGAATTAATGAAAGAAATGGTTACTAAAATTAACAAAACATCTTACACAAATAAACGACATTAGATGATTTACCATTTTCGTTGGTTTTTGTTTCAACAAAAATTTTGTTTCAACAAAAAAGTGTTATTCAAAGAGTTAGCAAACTTACATAAAGAAAGTGCAAGATTTTATCAAAAGACTTGATTCCACAAACGGACTTGTATCAAAATTAATGTTATAACAATTCAATGTAGCTGTTATAAGCAGTGGAGTTACATTCTTTAATGCTAAAAAAATCAGTTGCTCGATGAAAGTACCCAACTGAAGTATTCCAAGCATTCCACTGCTTGACTTGCATGATGGAAATACCGCAGTATAGTTTTCATTGATATTCAGAAAGAAATTAAAAACAAAAAAACTAGTACTACCAATTGATTGAAACATGAACACCTGAAATATCTTAAGGAAAATATGTCTTAAAAAGATCTTTGAGCATATGTGCAATGAAAAGAACAATAATCAGTTTATAATACTCTAACACCGCTGTCTTTTCTTATAATTAAAATTGTACTAGTGACGTAATATCTTACTCTTGTAGTGGTTTAAAAGCATTGAATTAATGAAAAATACATTGATGAGCGAGAAATATATGTGTATGACCCAAAATATTATGGAATCATTGAAAAGTTCTCTTATTTGAAGTGGGTCAGAAGTACCATTGATGCGTTAAGGCCGTCATTGGGTGAAGTTGCAGACGTACATTTACAAAGAAGTCCGATAGAGAGCATGAAGATATGTACACAATATTGATTAATGAAGGAAAACTTCAATGAAAAAAAAAAGTGAATCAAAAAATGCTTAAGATGAATGAAAAATGTATACGAAATGTTTACATACAATTAATATCCCTATTTAAACTAGCTACCTTACACTGTTTTGTTATAGCCAGTAGAAAGCATGGAAGAATTATCAATTTTGTTAAATAAGGGAGACAATGAAAATTGTAAACGGAAACTACTTAAAAAAAAACTTACTTTAATTCTTGTGTAATAGCTGCAATCTGTTCGACAGGCTCTTGATGAGCCGCCAAATCGGATTCGAAGGCTTCGTGTTTCTTTTTCAATGCGTTCAAATCGTTCAGCTTACATTGACGGAAGTCCTGTGATTGAAGCATCTCTTATTTTCCACGAGTCCAGTCTTCGTGTGTGTCAGCCCGAGCAAAACAAGTAATTTTTTTGTTTAAGATTATACATAGAATTTCCTTTCTAAATTTAATTTACCTTGTGCTTGAACTTCTGAGCCAAGTGTTCCAATCGTTCTAAACGCATAGTTTCAGCTAGAAGCCAATATTCGAACGCCTTTTCAGCCAATTCCAAGCCCTTCCATGAGTTTGAGATATCAGCAACTGTTTTACCTTCTGTTGGCAAGTATGCAGGACGATTTGATAAGCGCAACTTTGTTTGCAGCGTGTTGAAATTGGTTTCGAGTTTTGCCTTTTGTTCAACACGTGGTGGCTTATGTTTGCGACGAAAGGTACGGTATTCTTCGAGTTTTTTCTGGACACCAGCTAATGAGTTATCAGCTTGGCGAGAGTGTAGCCATATGGCATTGTGCGGCGAATCCATTCCAAGAGCTACAAACAAAATTCTTTAAAAAATCGAGAGAGAACTGTTTTTTTTTTTTAATTAAACTTACATCGCTAGCGAGACGTTCATATTCTTCCATGAGACGTTCATTTTCTTGGTTAACTTTGAGAACTTTGCAAATACGATTAGCAGCGGTTTTGGCCTATATATAAATAAATAAAAACAATTAATATTAAAATATAACAGATTTGGAAAAGGGAATTAAAATAAGAAAAACAATAAAGTAAGCACTCGTTCAAACAGGTTTACAAAAAAAATGTGCCACATCATGAAAAGGTTAAGCCTTTGGAATGTCCATTTTAACAAATTCAACTAAATTTTTATATTCCACTTAAAAATTAAGATTCTGATTAATAATAACACAAAACAGACACGTGGTTTAAAGATACGTTATAAAAAACGTTGAGGATGCGTGGTATACTATTTACTATGATTTGGATATGATTTATAATAAATTGGACACCTAAAACTTTCAAGCATTTTTTAACTGTATGTATCAGACACTGATATTCTTAGAGATAACAAAGAAATTCTAAATAAAATTGTTCCTATATCCTAAGAGACAACTTTTAATTGTTAAGTTATATTCTGCACGCTGTTAATAAAAAAGTTGATAAAAGCAAATTTGTGTTTAAGAACAGTATGAATGGCATATGATATGAGACTTTCATTCATACTTGGATTATTTAATCTGGTTATGAGAGATCTTCGGCTAATAAAAAAAAAATCAGCAGATGAACAGCTTGAGTGGAAGAAGATCCTCTGAATTTTTCTGTTTCAATTTTATGAAAAATTCTTTGTTGGTTATTTGGAATAAATATGAACAAGTGTTCGCATACGTTTAAGATACTATAAAAACCATTTGGTTCCAAAAAATTTGTCCGTTTAAATGTAATTCCGTTACCGGAGCTGTCAGCCAGCAGAGCTTTCACTGTACTTGAAATTTCAGTATAGGATTTTTTAAAGAAGAATCAAATGATACCAAATTTTAATATAATTGATGTCTTCTTTCTAATTATTGTCTGTATAAAATTAGAAGAAAGATTAAACAAAGAAAATTTAAAACTTTAATGTGAGTGTTGGGGTGTGGTTCCGGAAAAAATCAAGTGAAAAATGAGAAGAGTAAGTATTAGGGTTTATAATGATTTTATTGAGTAGGTCTTACCTCTAAGATGAGTTTACAATAAGTGAACGAGTTTAGTCATTAGAAAAAGGAAATGGGCTATGAGGGAAATTTAAAGGCTATCAACGGAAGTTGAATTAAACGCCCTCTAGGTTTTCGGGAGGGTTTCTCACTTAAACATTGCCGGCCGCCTTGCAGGATTCTGCAAAATTAACGGTATATGTAACATATATATGCATGGGGCTAGAGAACCATATTAAAGAGGGGTTCTACTCACTCTTTTGGAAGGAAATATTAGTATGGAAAAAAAAAGAAGTAGGTATAGGTACAATATTTCAGGTGTAATATAGTTCATATAAGTATACAATTTAAGATTTCTTATAAATAATTTGTTAAATCAATATAATTTTAAATAGGTAGGTACAAAATTCGGAAATCAGTGCATTGAAAAAATAAACTTATACTCAATGAATTTAAATAATGTAATGGATTTAAATTATTCGGGATTTGAAAGTGCATTTTCTTTTCCATCCTGTAGCAGTATGCAAAGTTTCACGACAGGACGTTTCAGAATACCATTTTGAGTCTTAATATCTGCTACCCGAACTTTCCCATCTGAACCTCTGTACACCTTTATTATCCGACCTAAACGCCATTCATTGGGAGATACATTCTCTTCGCGGATTATAACGAGATCGTTTAGAGCTATATCCCTTTTTGAATATTTCCATTTATATCTTTTTTGAAGATCCTTAAGATACTCTTCTTTCCATCGAATGGAGAAGTTATGATGAAGAATCTGTAGCCTTTTCCATCGATCGCTTAAGCTTAGAGACATATGAGTCATATCTGGTTCCGGTGGAGCTAAAAGAGGTCCTCCTCTAAGGAAATGACCAGGGGTCAAGGGTAGAATGTCGAGTGGGTTATCAGTCAAGGGTATGAGCGGTCTAGAGTTCAAACATGACTCCATTCGTGAGAGGAGCGTCGAAAACTCCTCAAAAGTAAATTTATTATCGCCTGCAACCTTGCGAAAATGGGTTTTAAAGCTTTTAACGCCCGCTTCCCACAATCCGCCCATATGAGGGGCACCGGGAGGTATAAATTTCCATGTTAGTCCTTGAAGTTGATATTGGGCAAAAGTTTTTACAAACAGTTTGAAATCATTCGCTAGGACTTTACTAGCACCGACAAAATTAGTTCCGTTGTCGGAAAATATCGTATTTGGGAGGCCACGACGAGCAACGAAACGGGAAAAAGCTGGTAAAAAGGAAGATGTGGAAAGATCGCTCGTGGGTTCTAAGTGGATTGCCTTAGTCGCAAAACAGACAAAAAAACACACGTAACCCTTTGAGATTCGACGGTTACGTGCAGCAAAGCTTTTTATTGAGAATGGACCAGCAAAATCGATGCCGGTATTAGCAAAGGGAAGTGAAAGTTCGGTTCTTTCTTTGGGCAGTGCAGCCATTATTTGAGAAGCCATTCTTTGTTTGTAAATCTTACAAACTCGGCATTTGCTAATGTTGTATTTTATTAAGTTTTTGAGCTTTGGAATCCATATTTCCGATCGTATGAGCCGCACAACTAGTTGGTTTCCTCCGTGGAGGGTGACTTTGTGAACAAAGTCTACATAAAGGTTTGTATAAGTTGAGTAATAGGGAAGGATTATTGGATATTTTTCATTATGTGATAGAGTTGAGGAAGCGAGTCTTCCATTCACTCTCATTATCTTATATGGATCTAGATATGGGTTCAGGGTCAAAAGGTTGCTTTTTTGGAAATAAGTTGATTGTGGGAGAGAGCAGTGTACTCATTCGGAAAATAGAGATGTTGAGTTAGTCGAATTAAAAGGGTTTTCGTATATGAGAGTTCTTGTTGAGTCAGAGAAAAATCTGCCATTTGAAAGGGGTTTGCTAATTTGGGTCTAGAATTTCTAGTAAACCTGAGAACGTAAGACATAACGCGTAACATTCTTGTCCTAAGAACTCCTTGAATATCTGGGAAAAGGATGGTCACATAAATTCGAATAGGTCGAGCTTTTAAATCGAGTTCAACGGAAATATTGGGATTAGAAATAGGCCATGAGTTTTGCGGCTCAGATAACCAATTAGGGCCATTCCACCAAAGTTTTCTGTTGTGTAGATCAAATGTGTTCAAACCTCTGGTTGCAAGATCCGCCGGGTTATCTGCAGACCGAACATATTGCCAGTCAATATTTCCAACATTTTGAGTAATTTGAGATACTCGGTTTCCAACAAAAGTTTTCCACATGTGTGGTGGTTTCTTTAACCAAGCAAGAACTATGGAGCTGTCAGTCCATAAAAATGTATTTTGAATCGGGTAATTGAGTTGAGGGATAATATTTTTAATGAGTTTTGAGAGTAGCACGGATGCGCAAGGCTCTAACCTTGGGGGAGTTATTTGCTTAACAGGAGCTACTTTAGTTTTCGCACAGAGAAGATGGCATGAAAAGATATTTTCACCATGGTCGACTCAGATATACAATGCAGCAGAATAGGCAGTTTTATGTTCGATTTAAATGTTACAAAAAAAATATATTTAGCATTCTCATAAGAGAATGCAACCACTTAAATAAAACGCAAGTTTATTTTATTTTAATAGTTTATTAAGCATCCGATCCCTTACCTCTGGTGGGGGGAAATCTTCAGCTATACGAAGTTCAGTTAATACTAAAATCTTACAATATTCAAGTCAACCTATTTATACTTTTATTATGCTTATGCAGCAATTCTGCATATCTAGAATAATTATTTCATCATTTATCTTTGTATGATGAAATCCTAACGATTTATTGTTATCTTTCTTTATTTGGATGCACACTTGTGCATCTGATTTAATTTCATTGCAAACAGCTTATATGACAAAATGAAAGGGTGTTTTAAATATGATTATAATTGAATGTGAGGGTGTTCTGAGAACGTAACTCCTCCCCCCTTAAGTTTGATGCTCTCCTGAGAATCTAAAATTATGTTTTCAATTTTGACTTTTTTAGTTTCTTTGTATGATTAGCAAAATTGCAAAATTGCAATTGTAATTATTATGAGTGTTATACTGCTATATGATATAATATGTTTTACATTATTATTGTATTTCAATTCTTGTAAAGCTTTTAAATTTTGCATGTGACTTACATGTATATCATCTAATGTAAGATTTATATGTTGTGATATATTCAATGTGTTGTACAATGGAATAACAATATTTTGCTTAAATGTATCTTTTTCATTATTGTATATAGTTGTATTTATCTCTATGTTACATTCTTTAAAATATATAAGGTTGTTTTTAAAATTTGTATATTCAATGTTATTACAATAGTTATTTAGACTTGTTTTGAAAAGGTTTTTAGTTAAAATCAGTCCATCTTCCAATTCAATTAATTCTTGTTCTTTATTTAATCTTATTTAACAATTCTCATATTTTGTCTTGTACAAATTTTGGATACATATTGGACTCTTTTTTAAGTTTTTTACATATTTTATTTCATTTTTTTCATATATTGTTTCGTTGTAAATTATATAGTTATATTTAGATATTTCGATTTCAAATCCTTTATTATTAGGTATTGGTAAAATCATTATACTTTCATATTTATACGTAAATGTAGGTATTTTTAAAACAAAAACTAATTGGTTGCTTCTAGTAAGTAGGCTGCTTTCTATATGTTCTTATTTGTTGATTGAGATATTAAATCTTCTGTTTTCTTCGTTTGTCAAGATATTTCTGCCTAAAATGCCTAATCGTGAAAAAACTATGTTGTCTTGTAACTTTTCTATTTCATTATTTAATAACATTATATCTGTATTGATCTGTAGTGAAAGTATACTCTTAGCTAAATTTTCTTGTTTAATATCTGTGGAGTTAATGAAATTCCTCAATACAGGGTGAGTCATGAGCAATGCGACAAAATGCTAGGGCGTGTAGGTTGCGTTGAGACAAGAAAAAAATCGTATGGGAGGGGGGGTCTATTCCCCTCCGTTTAGCCGGGAGGGGCAATTTTCGAAAAAACTGACTTAAAATGGAAAAAAAAAATATTTAAAATCAACGGCTTCATTCACAATGCTGTGCGATACGTTTTTGAAAAGCCAATAAATTTTCCTTTCATTCTGTGTTTAAATAAATCTATTCTAAGAAATAGTTTTTGAAATATTAATTTTCAAAGTCAAAATTTTGAAAAAAAAAATTGAAAAAAAAATTTCAAATTCATTTTTTTCAAAATTTTACGTAATTAAGTGCTAATTTTAATTTCAAAATTCAATGTTGTTATTAATTTTAAGTCTAAATAAAAAAACCGGATGCAAAAATTTTATGTCGTTCTCAAGAAATTAAAAAAAAACCAAAACCACCTTTTTCTAAGAAAAACATTTATTTTTATTGTAACGAAGCAATTTAAGAAGCATTAATTTTAGTTTTTTTAGTTTTTTTTATTCCTTTTATTTTTACTATGTTTTTTATTGGAAGTACTTATAAAAAATTCTCGATATGATCTCCATTGTTTAGAAGGCATAGATTATATCTCCTTGTAATGGCTTCACATAAGTTTATGCTTGACAAATTTTCCTGCAATTTGACTCCAGCTACTTCAATTCGTTCCTTCAGTTGTTCCAATGATACTATTTCCACTTCGTTAACATAATTCTTCATAAATCCCCATGCATAGAAATCTAGGGGAGTTAAATCTGGTGACCTAGGCGGCCATTCCGTGGGGCCCCTTCTTCCGATCCAACGGTCACTAAAATGATCATCCAGCCAGTTTCTCACCTGTAAGCTGTAGTGTGCTGGAGCACCATCTTGTTGGTAGATTAACGTATCTGCTATAACCAATGGAACGCTGTCTAATAAATCGGGTAAAAGGTCTCGTAGGAATTGCAGGTATGATTCTCCATTAATAATGGAATTCAAAAACCGGGGCCCGATCACAGTGTGTCCAACAATACCAAGCCAAACATTACAACTAAAGCGGTGATGTGATTTGTTTTGTTTTTTTTTTGTGTGGATTGGCGCTACTCCAATAATGTAAATTGTGGAAGTTAGTAACCCCATCCCTAGTAAACTGTGCTTCATCCGTCCAGAATATTCTTCTAAAATAGTTTTGTTCGGTTTCATTTCTAAGTAGTAATGTTCTACAAAATTCGGTTCTCAATAACTTGTCGTTTGAGGTGAGTTCCTGAACAGGCGTAAAGTAGTACGGGTGTAAATTTTCCGCCCGAAGTACTCGACATGCTCTAGATTGGGACACTCCAAGCATAGTGGATATCCTTCTTGTACTGACGGACGGATTATTTCGGACTTAATCCAGAATTCTTTCATCTAAGATTCTTGACTCATCAGAAACTGGCCTTTCGCTTCTTCGATGCTCCAGCACTCCATGATCTCTTAGACGTCGGTGGATTCTTGGAAACGTGCTATGATGGGGACACCTCCTATCGGGATATCTTTCAGAGTACAGTCTTTCGGCTTCACGACTTCGACCATTAGCTAAACCGTAGCAGAAATGCATGTCCGTTAATTCTTCTCGAGTGTATGAGCTTGACATCGTTACGTGTTAATGAGTTAATATTCAAATTGGAAATAATTACTAAGCAAAACTGCAATGCCTTTTATTTATCTTGCGTTGCAATTTTCTTTTTTTTCATTAAAAAAAATGCGGTTTTATTGTCCCTATTGTCCCCATAACAGGTAGAACCCATGGGCTGCGGGCAGGCCAAGCCAAAAATATTGACAGGTCAGTTTTCAGAAGTTATCAATGAAAATAATATTAATCCAGGGTTATTCCAATACTATTTAATTTAATTACGTTCTCATAAAACTCCAATTAAAAAAAAAAGTTAAAAAACTGAGATTAATGCTAAACAAATAAATAAATTGCTTCGTTACAATAAAAATAAATGTTTTTCTTAGAAAAAGGTGGTTTTGGTTTTTTTTTAATTTCTTGAGAACGACATAAAATTTTTGCATCCGGTTTTTTTATTTAGACTCAAAATAAATAACAGCATTGAATTTTGAAATTAAAATTAGCACTTAATACGTAAAATTTTGAAAAAAATGAATTTGAAATTTTTTTTTCAATTTTTTTTTTCAAAATTTTGATTTTGAAAATTAATATTTCAAAAACTATTTCTTAGAATAGATTTATTTAAACACAGAATAAAAGAAAAAGTTATTGGCTTTTCAAAAACGTATCGCACAGCATTGTGAATGAAGCCGTTGATTTTAAATAATTTTTTTTCCCATTTTAAGTCAGTTTTTTCGAAAATTGCCCCTCCCGGCTAAACGGAGGGGAATAGACCCCCCCTCCCATACGATTTTTTTCTTGTCTCAACGCAACCTACACGCCCTAGCATTTTGTCGCATTGCTCATGACTCACCCTGTATATACTGATGTTTGTTTATACGGTCTGCCATTGTTTCTAATTCTGTTTGAAACTGTGTATTAATCCCTATCTGTTTATTCAACTCGGCAAAAGCATTTTTATTATTTTCCTCTATGATTTTTAAATGATTTTCAATTTCTACTCTGTCATCATTGTCCATTACACCAAAAAGAAAATGGAGTCTACTACCTCCTATGTTTAAAAGTCCCCTTTTTTGTCTTGAATGTGGAAGTATACTTTTTAATTTTGATTTAGAATCTTCTAACGCATCTGTCATTAATCTATTTAATCTCAAATCTTGAAATTATTATATCCGTTTTGTATAGAAAATTCAATTTGTTCTATAATTTCACTGTATGTTTCTAAATTAATTATATGAAGTATTTTATCGTATTTTTCGATTAATTCAATGGGCTCCTGTTTGATTATAACATACCCTGCTTGGTTGTGAATTTCTTGTAGTAAGAACTCTGACTTCACCATGGTTACAATGAAGAATAAATATATACTTATGATTTTCATATTGCCTGTAAAGAGATTAAATTATTATCTGTGTTTTGGTATTTATATTTGCTTTTGAAATAAATCTTATGTATTTTTTTCTGATTTGCGTAAAATTTATTATTTTTCTTTTCTACCTTGGTTTTCTTGTATTTTGCTGCTATCTTCTTACCTGTTCTAACTACATCGGCTTTTATATATAACTCTTTATTTAAATCTGGTTCAACAAAATCAGTTTTATTTTGATTAAGCTTATTAATTTTATCTTCTTTAACTTTTTGAATTCTGCTTCCTATTTCTTGTAACTCTTTTTCCTTTATTTTGTTTTGGATAAAATCTATAGGTTTTCTTAATGTTGTTGAATGAATTGTACAATTACATACACTTATTGCTTTTATAACCTTTTCTTTTAAATTTAATATGTTCTTTTTATTTTCTTGTGCATTATATATATGTATATGTTCGTTGAGTGTACCATGTACTCTTTCTACGTCTGCATTGCCTGTCTTATGATTTGGGGTACTAAATTTTATTTTTATTCCTTCCTCGTTGCAATATTCTTTAAATGCTAAGCTACTAAATTCATTATCGCATACTATTTCTTCTGGTTTGCCTAGTATTGAGTTTCTTAGCTTAAGTTGTTCAATAATTTTATGAGTATTTCTGCTAGCTACTGGAAAAGCTGTTAAATGTTTTGTATATTTATCTAAAATAGTCAAAAAGTAAATATCTTTGCTTGGAATATAAATATCAATGTGTACGAGTTCATTTGGCTTAAGTGCAGTTTTGCTAATTTCAAATTTTATTTTTTCTGGGTTTCTATCATGCTTCGCTGTTTGACATACAGTACAATTGTTTATATATCTTCTAATTAATTCTCTTAACTTTGGAAAATAGAATTCGTTTTTTATTTCAAGATATGTTTCATGTATTCCCCTGTGATTAAATTGTTCATGAATTTTCTAAATGAGATTCAATGCATCGTTTGTATTATTTAAATCTTTTAAAAGCGTAATGCATCTTAGTAATTTTAGTTTACTTTGATGGCTGTAAAGCTCAACATATTTTTTTCTGAATTTTGCAAAATAAATTATCACTTGGACAGTATAATGCCACTTTGCCGTGATCGGGTAAAAATTCCCTTAATGCTTAAGTAAAATAATCGCTAACATCTTTTGATTTAATAGTTAGTCTTCTTACACCTTGATATATAAATTTTATATTTTTATTTTCTCTGGGTTGGGCTTTATTCCATTAGTAGTAATTATATGCCCTAAATATTCTGTATTTTTGCTAAAAAACTTGCACTTATCTATTTGTATTTTTAAATTATGTTGTTTAAGTTTCTGAAATATTTTATTAATTGAACAAATATGTTCTTCTAGTGATGTACTAAATATAAGAATATCATCTAAATAAACTACACATATTTTTCCTACAAGTCCTTCTAAGACGTGAATAATCATTCGCTGAAAAGTAGCGGGTGCATTTTTTAATCCAAATGGCATCCGATAAAATTCGTAATGGCCATTAGCTGTTGAAAAAGCGGTTTTTGGCGGTGTCTGTCTTTAGGATTCACCAATATCTGATGAAAACCTTTAGCTAGATCTAACGTAGTAAAATATTGGGCTCTTCCCAATTTACTAAAAATATCATCAATATTAGGTATAGGAAACTTGTCTTCCACGGTTACTTCGTTAAGCTTTCTATAATCTATGACAATACGCCATTTCTTAAGTCCCGAGTTGTCTATCTTTTTGGGTACGACCCAGATAGGAGCATTATATGGACTGCTACTTTCTTTTATTATGCCTTGTTCTAACATTTCAATTATTTGTCTATCAACTTCTTCTTTATGTATTTCTGGATATCTATATAGGCGTGAATATATTGGCTTATCATCTTTTGTTTCTATTTTGTGTGTTACTTCATTTACGTTAGTTAAAATATCTCCTTCTTGATAAAATAATTGGTTATTATTCTTTATTATTTGATTGGGAGCTTTCTTTTCGTCAATATTCATGTAAGGTTCTATTAACTTGTTAAATAAATTTTGTGAATCAATACTACATAAGTTTATTTGTTTACTTGACAAATCTTGAATATAACTATCTAAAGGATAATCTTTGGGTTTTGAAAGCAATGGGATTTCAATATTATTAATGTTCAAAGTATGAGTAAAATATGATAACTCAGCTTGTAGTGGAATCAGGATATTATTTCCTAAAATTCCGTCGAAAGAACTGTTAGATATTGGAGTAATTAAAAATTCCATAGTTGAATCTTTTTTATTGAATTCACTTGGTAACGGTAAAATTATTTTCGTTTTTACTAAATTATCTTTATATAATGTCTTCAGGATTACTGGTTTTACTAATCTACTTTCAAAGTTTCTAGGAAATATATTTTCTTTTAATACAGAAGTCGCTGCTCCTGTGTCTATTAAAAATCTAAGTTTTTTATTTAAAATATGAACACCTATGCAGGGTAATGGTCTGCTGAGGCATGTATTTGATGTGTTTGGAGTAATATGATCTACTTCCATTGGGTCTGGAATGTTTCTTTTATTTTGTGTGAATGGATTCTGATTACTATACTGATTAGAAAAATTGCCACTCCTATTTGGTTGCCTATAATTTTGATTGTTTCTATAAAAATTCTGACCGATATTATTCTGATTTCTATTTATTGCTATGTTCCAAGATTCATTTCTATAATTCCTATCGTTCCTATAGTTTGGATTAAAATTATTAATTTTGTAA
Organism: Baccha elongata; assembly: GCA_951217065.1. NCBI lineage: Eukaryota > Metazoa > Arthropoda > Insecta > Diptera > Syrphidae > Baccha > Baccha elongata. The sequence continues at coordinate 964,726 of CATNUY010000229.1, read as the reverse complement.
TTTTTATTATTGTTAAAATTGTTTTTATATCTATCATTAAAATTATTACTGTTATTTCTAGTTCTATAACTTCGAATATTTCTATCATTACTATTATTATTTTCTTCTTTTGTCCAATGACAAGATTCTAATTTATAAAATGCTTCACTTAAAGATTGTATGTTGTGATTAATTATAATCGAACTAGAATTTGGTGGGATTTTTTCACAAAATTTAGCTAATAATGACGCTTCATTATTGCTAGGATTATACTCTATTGGTTTATCTTCCGAGAGATAATATATATTATTTAATCTACAGAGAATGTCTGAATATAAATTATAAAGTTGTGTAATATTTTTTGAATACACTTTGTCAGCTTGCTCCTTTAATTTTAAAAAGGATTCTTTTTCACCAAAATTTCTAACTAGTATTTTTTTTATTTCCTGCCAATCGCTTGGGTCGCCACTCCGTAAAACTACATCTAAGGCGAAATCTGTTATTTTAGATTTTATTTCATTAACTATAAATTCTTTTGCTGCCTCATTGTATGAGCTTGTCACGTTTATTATAAATTCTGATTTTTTTATGAATATAATTAAACTACAAGATTTACCATTAAAGTTTGGTAAATTTTTTATTAATTTTAAGGGATCGATATTTATTGACGCCATTTTTACCTGATTTTCTAAATTGATTGCTGGTTGACTTTCTTCAGATTTTTCTTCCTCTATTGTTTTTCCTCTTATTTGTTGAATTGCTGCCGCTTCTGTTGAGTCTCCTTCCTTTTTGTTGAATTTTAATGCAGCTGGTATGGTGTACGGTGCGAAGTTTGGCATGTGAACTTTTTTATAAGTCTCTCATTAATAGTTCAATAAAAGCGTAAAAATTTTCTTTTTTTTTTTCGCGTTGTGGCTTTTCTTTAACTACCACAATCCGTTTTGTATTATTTTTGAGTAAAAATTTTGTTTTTTTTTTTCGCGTTGTGGCTTTTTCTACACTACCACAATCCGTTTGAGTAATTAACTTTTTGAACTTTAATATTTATATATATTTTTTTTTTGCACACATATATTTTTTTTTTCAGTTAAACATTCCCTCTATGGGATTAATAAAGATGGTCCTTTCGGATCTTGACTTTAATGTTTTTCACTGATTTGATTTTAATTTTTTCCAATACCTTTTGGTTATTTTAGTTAACCGGTATTTCACTATTTAAATTAGTAAGGACAATTTATTTTTTCTGATATCCCGAATTAAACTTTTAAAAAAGTAAGATGCGTATTTTAACTATGGATCTTTCGGGATCCTACCACGACTGCGCCAGTTTTATGTTCGATTTAAATGTTACAAAAAAAATATATTTAGCATTTTTTTTTTTTTTTTTTTTTTTTTTTTTTTTTTAAATTCATTTTTATTTTCCATTTAACTTATAACTAACTTAAATGCTAGACAAAAATCTTAAAAACTAGCTTACAGAATAACTTAACTAACTTACTGGCCCCATACGGGCGCTCTAAATTATACTATAGCTATATATTAAAAATGCCTTTCGGCGTAAATTCAAATGTAAATTAAATTAAAATCTATATTACTTAAACCTAAACAAGAAAATTCCTTAAAAAAACTTGTTTTTCTATGACATTTTTTTATTTAAAAACTTAAAACTACCCTGTACCTAAATAAAACTAAATTAACCTAAATAAAACTAAAATATACGTAAATATACGTAATTAACTTAAAACTACTTAAAAATACTTAAAATAACTTAAAACTAGAACAGCCACCAGCAGCGTTTTTTTTTTTTTTTTTTTTTTTTTTTTTTTTTTTTGTCATCAGCCTACGCACATGCACACACGCCATACATATCCATACATTAACACATATACATATGTATGCGCTCAAGAACATATATATATTTATATTTAGCATTCTCATAAGAGAATGCAACCACTTAAATAAAACGCAAGTTTATTTTATTTTAATAGTTTATTAAGCATCCGATCCGATGGTGGGGGGAAATCTTCAGCTATACGAAGTTCAGTTAATACTAAAATCTTACAATGTTCAAGTCAACCTATTTATACTTATATTATGCTTATGCAGCAATTCTGCATATCTAGAATAATTATTTCATCATTTATCTTTGTATGATGAAATCCTAACGATTTATTGTTATCTTTCTTTATTTGGATGCACACTTGTGCATCTGATTAAATTTCATTGCAAACTGCTTATATGACAAAATGATCATAGAAGATACTTTGTATCTTCTTTATTGAAAGGGTGTTTTAAATATGATCATAATTGAATGTGAGGGTGTTCTGAGAACGTAACTAGGCGCGCTCGGAAGAATCGCTAAATCCGTGCAGTTGAACTGAAACTGAGGGATCGTATCCAATACAACGAGGAACACGAATGTTTCGGATGTTGGGGAGCGTTGCTACGAAGTTCTTCCAAGCATGACACGTAAGGGGCTTTAAGGGTGAGTCCCAAGACGTCCCATCTTGCCAAATCTGTTGCATTATAATCTGAGCGGTTATAATAATAGGGGCCAACCAACCCGCTGGGTCAAACAATTTTGCAATTGTTGAAAGAGCCTTTCTTTTTGTAATAGTAGTAGAATCCTTTTCTTGAAATTGTGCAATGACAGAGACCCACTGTATACCTAACATTTTAGCGCAAGATTTTTCTTCGAGTTGAAGGAATTCTTGGTTTAAAAGATCCTCAGAGGAGAATGAATCTAAAAGTTCGGAACAATTAGAAGTCCATTTTCGAAGGGTGAAACCAGCTAAATTTAAAGCTGCCACTAACTCCTGCTGACAGAGCTTAGCTGTTTTAATATCGTGGGAACCGGATAGCGCGTCATCTACATAAAATTCGTTTCGTATAATGTTAGACGCTAAAGGGAACTGATCTTGAACATCGTCAGCTAATTGTTTAAGGGTGCGAATATCGAGATAAGGAGCACAATGAATACCAAATGTGACGGTTTGGAGCTCATAGTCACAAATGGGGTCGTTGTTAGAATTTCGGAATAAGATCCTTTGAAACGGGGTATGGTCAGGGTGTATATAAATCTGTCGGTACATTTTTGTGATATCCGCATTGAAAACATATTTATAGAAGCGCCAATTGAGAATTACTGATATGAGGTTGGATTGCAGACTAGGACCAGTGAATAGAATGTCGTTCAAACTTTTACCATTTAAAGTTGGACTGGAGGCATTAAACACGTCTCGGGTTTTTGTCGTAGTGCTTTCGGGTTTTATCACTGCGTGATGCGGTAAATAATAAGATCTGATTTCGTTTCAAATTTGTACTTCAAGAGGAGCTACCTTTTTCATGTGGTTTAGAATCAAATATTCTTCAAGAACATTGTTATATTCACTTTGGAAGTTTGGATTCTTAGATAAAGCGGTTTCTGTACGAAGATACTGTCTTTGCCTTGTCTCTTGACACACCGAGTGTTGATATTTCTTCCTTAAAAGGAAGCTTACAAACAAAGCTACCTTCAGCATTGCGAGTTGTGGTTTCAGAGAAAAGCTTTTCACATAGTTCATCTTCAGGGGAAGATTTTGAATCTGAAATTTCTTCGATCTCCCAAAATTTTTAAATTTCTGGATCTAGGGATGTTTCATTGAAAAACGATAAGAAAGTTGAAAAGCATTGCATGGATCGTTGGGAGAGAGGTCTGGATAGTACCCATCCGAAATAGTATCTTGGGCTGTAAGAAAACACCTTGACAAGCAAATAAAATATATGTCTGACAACAACTTCGTTTAGATATAAATCATCCTACAACTAGGCAGCAAAAGCGTTAGGAAATAAATTTACTCATAAATTTGTTCACCTATTGTATTCCTAATTATAGTAGAAGTTACTCAGAATTATATATTGTCCTTATAAAGTAGACGAGTCAACAACCTATTTTATTTTATAGCATCAAAACATTTTTAGACCAGTTCACGCAAAGCATACGACATCTGACGAGAATGTAGATTCCACATCAGGATGTTTAGCCAATTCGCGAACCATAGGTAAACACATCTAGATTAGAGAATCGAAATGTTGCATTGAAATACTCCACCTAATAGCGGCTATCTACATGAATAGACCATGCAGAGACGAACAGTACCAATTGGATGAGTTTAGATTTATATATGTTCTCCAGCCTGAGAAAGTGTTAGTTAGAATCAGAAAATGTAGAACAACAAGAAAATAATTCGTCTAGGCAGAAAAAGAATTGTATTGTGTATAATGTTCATCAGGAGAATAAGTAACAAACTCTCAAGAAAATGACAGAAGAAAAGTATTGCGAAAATATTATCAGATCCAGTAGGAAGAGTACAGATAGTCAAATAGATAAGTAAAAACGTTTAGTTACGTAAAAGAATTTTATTGAGTAGTTCAAAAAGTTACAGTGTAGGCGATGATAAATTATATAGAAGGCAATTCTTTATAGTTAGAGTCGACATCAAGTGAAGATAAATATAATCTGCAAAGAAAAAAATAAAATTAGAGCAGAATGAAAAGTAGTTCGGTAAACGTCAAAACTCACCGCTATTATTCAGTCTGAACCTGTTTTGTCACCTAAAATAATTTAGAGCTAGAAGTTGAAAAGTAGTTTAAAAATACAATAAGAAAAAATTGAGCCTCATACGATTATTCTAATAAACACAAATTGTCGTCACAATCATACTTACTCTATTTTTGTACCGTCTTAAATACTTACCATGTCAACAATCTGAAAAGAAACGAAAATATTGTTTTTGAAGATCAGTCTGAAAAACTATAAAGAAATATAAATGATTAAAATAAGATTAGAATCTGAAAAGAAACCAAAAAGAAAATCTGAAAGAAAATAAAATACGAAAGTTATGAAATAATGCATTAAAATATATGTTACTGAAAGGCAAAGACATTAGCTTAAAAATAAATACCACATGCAGAATAAATGTTGCGAAACATAAGTTGTACAGAACGAACAGAAAGTTCATTCGAAAATCCGAGCACTGCCCGAGCAAGCAACATAGAAATATCATGAATTAAATGTATCTCAAGCATATGATGAAATCCTTAAAAAAATTACGTTTTTTAATAGAAATAACGGGTGAGATAGCGTGGGTGACGCAAGAGGAAAAAAAGGCGTTGCCATACCAAAATTAAAGTTTCTGCGCCAAATTCAAAAAGCGAAGAAATCGAAAATCCACCTCACTCATATCAAACCACTCAATTTAACATTGAGTCACATTCGTTTGGAAATATTATTAGTCCGATCTTCAGAGCAGCTGAAAATCCGGGCACGTCAATTAAAAGCACAACTGACTGCTCCCGTTGGCGAAGGGTCTGTCAGTGTGCTGAACCAGGAGCACCAAAGGTGCAAATTTGCAACGTGTAGTCCCAGTTCCTTGGCGTGGAACGTAGTTCAGCTTCGCTGAGGACTGCGACTACAAATGAAATTGTGCTTCTACGGGATCTCAAAGGAAATTTATTTCAAAGCGGCTTGAAATAGAGATCTGAAAGGAATCCAGAACCAGCACAAAGCACTACCGTTGCATCACGATACAGTTATGTACCAAAAATACGGGACTCTTGACGAGCCAGACGCAGTTATTTGAAGTGGGGACTAGTACGGTATAAATTAAAAATCTGGATATGAGGTATAATTTTTAAAATAACTATAAATTTATGCTGATACTAAAGAAGTAGAAAATCACTTATACTTTTTAGAAAATTTTGAAAGTGCATTAACGAATGATTAGTAGCTGCTGAATAATAGGTTATTTAAGTTTTTATAATTCTGTTAGTTATTCCACACCTACTAAAAAGACGACAAAATTTTGAAATGAACATAAAAATAATTCACATAAATTTGAAAATATATTTATCGTCAAAACGAAACAATAGTGCGAGATAGTACAGTCAGATTTAGAATCTTCTGTCTATCGTATTTGAATCTTTTGTTAATAAAATTATCTGCAACAATACAATAAAAATTAAAGAAACTTATAAAAGAAATAAAACATAAAAACAAAAAAAAAAAAATATTTAAAGACGAGATTTTTGTAGTTTAATACAAAACTCTATCGTCAAGTACCTACTTACCTATGTTGCTTACTAATTAGAAATTTCATCAGCCTGAAAAGAAAAAAAAAAACTAATAAGTAAAAACAAATATTAAAGAAACAAATACTAATAGAAATAAATTTTGAATTCATCTGTAAAATCAAATAATTTAAATTCATTACAATTTAACATTTAACTGAAGTCAAAGACATACCTACATGTCCATATTAAAGTTTGTCCGTCTGAAATAAGACAAATTTTTCTTTTTATCATAATATACAAGTAAAATCATTGAATATACATACCTAATAATAATAAGTCAGTCCGTCTGTAATAGATAAAATAAATTTTGAATAAAAATATTAAACATTAAAGTCAAGTCATAGAAGTACCTACCTAAGTACAGATACTTCACTTTGAGTATCTTTTGTCCGTGTTAAAGAAAATTGTGAATTCATTAATTTTGTAGAATCACAAGTCCGATAATCAATTTAAAGTAGTTTAGTCCGTCTGAATATCTGAAGATATATCATATAATTTTTTTTTTGAAATTTAACGAATAAAGTTAATAAAGTATTGTCCTATACCTACATGGTTAAAGTGTCCGATAGTGATTATGTTTGTAATCACAAATAATTTTGTAAATACTAGGAAGAATTCCTAGAAGAAACTTAAACAGATTTAGAATTTTGTGAAAACGGTCGCTCGAGTGAACAATATAGATTCCAGTTTGGATCATAGTCGCTTAGAGTCACTGGTTGAAACATATTCTGAAGCAACCCTTAAAGAACAACCAAAAAGAGTAGTATCTGTAAAGTTTTTTTTTTTTGGAACCGGAACAAAGTGTACTTTTTTCTAGGGTTTATTGTAGTAAATATATTTATAAATTTAATATACCTTTTGATTACTTGATGATGCAAGATTTTGCACATCATTTTATTTAAATATTTATATAAAATATATTGATAACTTAAATAATTTTTGAAATTTCATTTTTGTGTAATAAAGTCTTACGATTTGTGAGACTATACTTTTATGGTTTCTGGGATGTGAAAGAAGAGTTGTGTGACCCTATTCTCGTCCCTGATCCTTACCTTTGTCTGAATTTTTGATTGTTGAAGAATTATCTTCATAAATTCTAATTTTAATTGAAGTTTGACCTCAGTAATTTATTTTACTTGGATCAAACTGTAATTTAATTTGTATCGTGCGTTACTTGAGCTGAGTTATAACAACTTAGTCTCGAGTCGATAACTTTAATTTTTGAATACAATCTGAATACGTTTTGGAACATTCAGTTGGTCGTTTCAAATAACTTTTTTTGAAATTTAGTTGAGATTTAAAAATTACTTGAGCGATAGTTTAGCTATTTGAGGTAATTAAGTCTAGATATAAATAGGTTAGTAAATTTAATCAGAGATTTGATCGAGTTATGAATCAATCTCTTAAAGAACATCAATGATTGACATTCAGTTAATGGAAATCTTGATCATTGGTATTCTTAATGATTAAATTCTAGTTTATAAATTTTTTTTGACTTTTGTTAGAAATTAAGTATATAGGTATATATTGCAATAAAAAGATGAGAGGGCCTCAATGAAAAAGAAATTGTTTTTTTTTTATTGAGATCTTAATTGGCTGGAAGATTTGATTTGAGACAGGGAAGTGATTTCACTGTTTGGTAATTTTTCAGCTGACATTTTTTTGATGGCAGTTTAAGAACCTGAAGGGGAGTAGTTGGCGACTGGAGGAGCATGAAGTCAAGGTAACGACTTGAAGAAGTGAAAGGGAGAGTTGATTTCCTCTCACTTACTCAAATGGGAGTTTCTAATATAAAAACAGATGCAATTAGAAACAATTGGGTAGAATAGTTGATTCTCTTTTGTTAGTTTATTGAACATTCTTATGGTTGGACAGTTATGCATCAGAGGAAGTACAACATCTGCATCCTCGACATAAGGGTTTCCGAACATTTATGAGCTCTGGAAACATGGCGGGAAGGGGATAGTATCCGCTCATAGGAACATCAACATCTATGTATCCTGTAGTATTAACTGAGTTGTAGCAATTTTCTGTTTTCTCTGGATTTCTCTGAAAGATATAACATTTTAACTCGGGCCCTAGCTTTTATAAATTTTGTTGATCAAGAACATCCTGATCTTTAGGTCTGTAAATAGTATGTAACACTCGTTTCTTTCTCCCATAGCAAGAACCCCACCCCATCCGGCGAGCGTGGCGATCGAGCACCCAGCAGGCCTAATGCAGTGGTTGAGTGGAAACGGCCTTCATCAATCTCTGCCTGGACGTGCCTGTGATCGTAAGATATTAGGTACTAAAGGTGGATAAAGATTGATGAGGGTAAGGATTAAGTTCATAGGTGTCGACGTAGGTTAGTGGAAGCAGTAATTGATTTTCTCTTTCGTTTATGAAGAGTATAGAGGGGTTAGAATCCTTCGTAGGTAATAATACTCAATGATTACTCTTTTCATTACTTTGTCTTCGTCTTTTCTTTTGGTTTGTTTTATTCGAATATCGTAAATTTCTGTTGGGGGATAGTCGATAGTGGCGTGAACGCACTGATGGATTATACTTTACTAGAATAAACGATCAGAAGTAAGGTCGTTTATCCTTACGGTTACGTTTGAATTACGTGTATGCCAACAAAGCACGTAGAGATAGTAGTAGACGTGAAGTGGAAACTCTTTGAGGGTTAATGCTCAAAGGATTTCTCACTTTAATCTATTATGTCTCCATTTTTTTATGTTCCCAACTACTTTAATCAATTTCAACTCAAGTTCTTTTAATAAGGTTCGGTCAGGCGTATGAGTGCTTTTCGAAGATTCATAAACTAGACATGATGTAGTGGCAATCTCTTGTGTGTATGGTTTCGAAGGTCCATTAGAAGAAGAATATTAGAGTTGAGAAAAGTTGAAGGAAAAGTTCATAAGACCGAGTGTAATCATAAGTCGTGATATAGACGTGGCAGGTCATAATCATGAAATGAGATTACATGTTTTGTGAATTGGTTGGAGGTTTGATTTTTATTAATCCTCTCCTAGGTTATAGTTCATGTAAGTTTGAAGTGAATGACGTGCGAGTAGGAGAACAGTGAAATTTCATAGGAGGGAAATTCCACGAGAAGGAACTGGAGCGGACAGTAATTTTTTTTATTTGTGTTCTAGGTTTCGGTCCTGTTGGTGCGTTGTTTCAGTTTGATACATGGTATGGAAACTATATAATGACGGTAGACCGGAAGGGAGACCGTTACATAAATGGCGCCCAACGTGGGGCCCGAAGTTAATTTGTTTTCAGAAATTTTGGAGATTTTAGAAAATTTTTTTTTTGAGTCTAGAAAATTTTTTAAAAAATTTTTTTTTGCAAAATTTTAAATTTTTGGTAGTTAGAATTCTTCTGAGATTTTACATCTGGATAGAAGTTAGTCCCAAGCACTAACCGGTAGTTGATAGATTTTATTCTCGACGTACGTCTGTAGTAGTGATCGGATTAGGTTTTTCTCTATTCTCGAAGAAGTTTAAATTCTTTTGGTTTGTTTAGCTAGCGTGAAGTACAAATGACCGTATTTGGATGTTTATTCCGGTAGTCAGTAGCATTTGACTAGAGCTAGTTAACATTAAAAATTTATTTTTGGTTGTCATCAAAAGAAGTTTAGTTTTTGTTGTGAAGATTATTAGTTCTTCCGACCGGTAGATGGTCGATAGTGGTCCTATCTATGTCAGTCGCGGAAGCCTATAAAGTTTTTATGAATAAAGACAGTCTAACGCAGTTGTCGTTAATGTCATCTTACACTCTTTAAAATTATTTAACCTTTTTGTAGTTTGGTTTTCATTCTTTAGTATTGATACGTTATCCTCTAAGGGATTGATTTTATTCTTCTTTAGGTTAGTATGTAGCGAGATAGATTAGACGAAGGAAATCGAGTATCTGTAGAGGTACAAAAATTCAGTCGATACGTAGTCTTAAGTCAGTAGTTGAAGTTTTCATTTGGAAAACTAGTTTTTTTTGGAGTCGTTACCTTGGACATGTCGATGCCCAGTCGCAGCCCCGAACCAGTATGTATAGAGAAAAATTTGAGAAAATTTGAGTAAAAATTTTTGCAAATTTTAGTAGTTGAGAAATTTTTGAGATTCAAGTTTGAGTGTTGAGTTTTGAGAATTTCGAGTTAAGTTAAGTAGAGAGTTTTAGAAATTTGAGACGGAAAAGTTCTTGAGAAGTTCAGTATCGAGGATTTGAAAGTTTTGAATTTGTGAACTTTTGAAATAAGTTAGTTTAGAGTTTAGATTAGTTGCCTGGTGGCTTATGTAGATTTAAGATTTAGTTTTGATTTTTTTTTTTTGAGTTTAGTTTGCCTGGTGGCTTTTGAGTATTTAGTTGCCTGGTGGCTTATCGTTTAGTTTTGAAGTTTAGTTTGCCTGGTGGCCTATAGTTTAGTTTAGTTTGCCTGGTGGCTTTTAGTTTGGTTAAGTTTAGTTTAGTATTGAGTTTAGTTTAGTTTTGGTTAAGGGTTTACCCTAAGTAAGAATTAGGTTAAGGTTAGTAGATAAGTATCGTATTGATAGTTAGTAAGTTAGTTAGTCATTTTAGTATATATTAGGATAGTTTAGAAGTTAGTTAGTAAGAAACATTTGTAAATCGCTTAGCCGATAAATAAGAATTTTGTAAGAAAATAGTTAATAAGATTTTGATAGTTTTTTTTTGAAGCGAAGTAATAAGTATTGAGGTAAAAATAGGTTTTCTCAATTTTTACGAAAAGCTAATAAGTTTCAATCGTGGGGAAAGCTAAACTAAGGTCAATGTCTAAAAGGAATAATAGATTTCCATCGATACCAAGTCATCATTTCTTAAGAAATCGTAGTCGACAGTTTGATATACATCGAAATTTGACGATGGAAGCTGCAAGTAACGCAGATATTAGTCGAGCCGAGGGTAGACCAAGTTCTATAGGAGGAAGTCAAGCCCCAATAGTCAATGTCCAAGCAGACGTTCACGCGATAGAACGACAACCATCTCCCTCAGTCAGACATAGTCCAACTGGCAGTTTCACATCGGATGATGGTGTACAGATGGAAGCCTACATTAGAGAAATCACTCAGGCGACAGTAAAGGCTACGAAGGAAAACGAACGGAGAACTTTTCAAGAAGCTCTGGCTCAAAGTCAAGCTCAAGTTCTAGAGCGAGTAGGCGATATTGTAAAGACGGCTTTACAAAACGCATTACCACCAGCACAACCTTCACAACCTACTCAAACCGCTCATCCGTTGCAGCCAACTCGGCTTATAAATCCTCCGATAGCAGAACTGTTCGACCAACCAACACCATATTTGACTAGATCTAGTCCAGATAGAATTGCTAGGACGATCAATCGACCTAATGCTAGACCGACTTTTTCACGGGATTTACCCAATATCGAGCCAACCCACTATCGTGTCGACGCGCCGAGCGCACACGAAAATGACTTTTTTGAGAGACTTAACAGGATGCGTTTGGACGATCCATCTACATTACCTCATGTTATATTACCTACACCTTCACCAGCCGGTACTTACGTTCGTTTCCCACACTATCACAAGTGGGGAATCAACTTCAACGGTAAGAATATGACGGTTGATGAGTTTTTGTTTCGGCTCGACAGAGTTAAAGATAGTTATAATGTCACTTGGGAAGAGGTAGTGGCCAATTTCCATCAGTTTGTCAGTGGACCTGTTGAGACATGGTTTTGGATGTACCTCAAAAATAACCCTAGATCGTCATGGGTGTCTTTACGTCTCGCATTGCTTGAGCAATACCGCAGCTTAGAGACAGATTCAGAGCTCGTTCGCCAAATGGCGGAGCGAAAACAACAATTAGGAGAATCTTTTGATTCTTTCTATGAAGATATTCTGCGATTGAACTCGAGAATGCGAACACCAAGACCAGACCTCGAAATAGTCGAAATAGTGAAACAAAATGTGAAGAGACGTATGGGTGAGCTTTTGCTCACACTCAAGTCAACTAAACTATCTGACCTAGTTTTCACCTGTAGGGAGATGGAGAAGTTTTTGGGTCAGTATGACCAATCGCGTATTCGTGTTCCCCCTATATACACCAATCAACAACAACGAAGACAAGTGAGTGAGGTGGAAATACCTAGTAACGAGCTACCAATTATGGATATGTGAACGGCAGTGGAAGCATTCCACAGAGACCGAAATCGAGATACTAACCGAACGATAGATAACCTAAAGTGTTGGAATTGTCTAGGACAATTACACGTTTTCCGAGATTGTACCGATCCTCATAGGAGACTATTCTGCTATCGCTGTGGGTTAGCTGACACAGTTACACCCAAATGTCCAGTGTGTTCGGGAAACCAGCAGAAGAGTCAGTACCAATCCGGGATGGAACTGGCCAGGACGGGCAACTCGGGAAGTCCGAATTAAATCCTAATACTAAACCTGATGAAACCAACAAAATTACCATTATTAAAAATACAGAAATAAAAAGCATATTGAAACCAACATCTTTTCAATCAAAAATTCCTAAACTAAGACCCCTTAAAACTTTACATCAAAGACAACTAGAGTATAATATAGCTAGAAAAAGAATATATACGTACCCACAACATCTTAAGAAAATCGAGTCTTTACGACTCAAGTTTGACAATTATCGTAGGATGTTTAAAATTATCTCATCAGCAAAATTGTCTAATAAAGTCAACGATCCACGACCTTATGTCAAGGTCAATATCTTCAACCAAGAATGGGAAGGATTGCTCGATTCGGGAGCAAGCATAAGCTGTCTCGGAAATGGAGCAATTGAGTTTTTGGAAAAACGGAATATACCGTTTCGTAAGTTTGCAACTAGCGTTACTACAGCTGACGGCAAGAAGCAACCAGTCATGGGTGTTGTCAAAGCTAAAGTAACTTTTGGTGAAAAATCTCATGTTTTAGATTTGTATATTGTGCCATCACTATCTCAAAAACTATATCTGGGAGTAAACTTTTGGGCATTGTTCCAATTAGCGCCAAATCTTATTCCATATCAAAACTCTATTTCCGAGATAGCTTGTGAGAAACCAAGTTTTCTGCGGTGTGAATTATCTTCGGAGGAAGACAAAATGTTGAATGACACGATAAGGCAGTTTCCGTCATTTTCTGAGCGAGGACTCGGACGGACTCACCTTGTCGAACACAAGATCGATACGGGGGAGGCTTTGCCCATAAAGCAACGCCATTACCCTATATCTCCAGCGGTACAAGCCCTAGTGTATGCTGAATTGGACCGCATGATTTCTTTGGGAGTGATCGAAGAAAGTTCAAGCCCATGGTCTTCACCAGTAGTTTTGGTGAGAAAACCAGGAAAGAACCGTATGTGCTTGGACTTTCGGAAAGTCAATTCCGTCACAAAGAAGGATGCGAGTCCAATTGGACACATAAAGGGTTTGCTAGCAAGACTTTCAGAGACACGTTATATTTCTAGCGTGGATCTGAAAGATGCTTACTGGCAAGTACCCTTGGAGAAAGAATCAAGGGAAAAAACAGCCTTCACAGTACCCAATCGCCCCCTGTATCAATTCAAGGTGATGCCGTTCGGACTCTCGAATGCTGCTCAGAGTCTGACGAATTTGATGAACAAAGTAATACCATCTTCTTTGCGCGATCAAGTATTTATATACTTAGATGATTTATTGGTCATTTCAAAAACCTTCAAGGAACATATTGAAATTTTACGTATAGTAGCTAAAAGATTGTTAGAGGCAGGCTTAACGATCAATGTGGAAAAATCACGTTTTTGCTTCCAGGAATTACAATATCTTGGATATGTCGTAGGCCAGGGCTGCCTCAAAGCAGATCCAGGCAAAATATCTGCGATTCTTGAATTTCCGTTACCAACGACTGTACGTCAGGTGCGAAGATTCTTAGGAATGGCAGGATGGTACCGGAGATTCATAAAGAATTTCTCTGAGGTAGCCGGACCGATGAGCGATACATTGAAGAAAGGAAGTAAGTTTGATTTTGGTGAAGAAGCATTGGAATCGTTTAATACGATGAAGAAAGTATTAACCTCGGCTCCGGTGCTCCGCAACCCCGATTTCGGTAAGCAATTTGTCATTTTATGTGACGCGTCAGCTACCGGAATCGGATGCGTTTTATGTCAAAGGGATGAAACAGGTGCAGAGTACCCTATATACTACTATTCTCAAAAACTCAATACTGCTCAACGCAATTACTCAGTAACTGAAAGGGAATGCCTAGCGGCAGTTAAAGGAATATATAAATTCCGTCCTTACATCGAGGGGTATAGGTTCCTAGTGATAACGGATCACGCGAGCCTAAAGTGGTTGATGAATCTGAAAGACCCAACCGGCAGGTTAGCTCGATGGAGTTTGAAGCTTCAGGGTTTCGAGTTTTCGATAGAGCATAGACGCGGAAGTCAACATGCAGCGCCTGACGATAAATAAGAATTTTGTAAGAAAATAGTTAATAAGATTTTGATAGTTTTTTTTTGAAGCGAAGTAATAAGTATTGAGGTAAAAATAGGTTTTCTCAATTTTTACGAAAAGCTAATAAGTTTCAATCGTGGGGAAAGCTAAACTAAGGTCAATGTCTAAAAGGAATAATAGATTTCCATCGATACCAAGTCATCATTTCTTAAGAAATCGTAGTCGACAGTTTGATATACATCGAAATTTGACGATGGAAGCTGCAAGTAACGCAGATATTAGTCGAGCCGAGGGTAGACCAAGTTCTATAGGAGGAAGTCAAGCCCCAATAGTCAATGTCCAAGCAGACGTTCACGCGATAGAACGACAACCATCTCCCTCAGTCAGACATAGTCCAACTGGCAGTTTCACATCGGATGATGGTGTACAGATGGAAGCCTACATTAGAGAAATCACTCAGGCGACAGTAAAGGCTACGAAGGAAAACGAACGGAGAACTTTTCAAGAAGCTCTGGCTCAAAGTCAAGCTCAAGTTCTAGAGCGAGTAGGCGATATTGTAAAGACGGCTTTACAAAACGCATTACCACCAGCACAACCTTCACAACCTACTCAAACCGCTCATCCGTTGCAGCCAACTCGGCTTATAAATCCTCCGATAGCAGAACTGTTCGACCAACCAACACCATATTTGACTAGATCTAGTCCAGATAGAATTGCTAGGACGATCAATCGACCTAATGCTAGACCGACTTTTTCACGGGATTTACCCAATATCGAGCCAACCCACTATCGTGTCGACGCGCCGAGCGCACACGAAAATGACTTTTTTGAGAGACTTAACAGGATGCGTTTGGACGATCCATCTACATTACCTCATGTTATATTACCTACACCTTCACCAGCCGGTACTTACGTTCGTTTCCCACACTATCACAAGTGGGGAATCAACTTCAACGGTAAGAATATGACGGTTGATGAGTTTTTGTTTCGGCTCGACAGAGTTAAAGATAGTTATAATGTCACTTGGGAAGAGGTAGTGGCCAATTTCCATCAGTTTGTCAGTGGACCTGTTGAGACATGGTTTTGGATGTACCTCAAAAATAACCCTAGATCGTCATGGGTGTCTTTACGTCTCGCATTGCTTGAGCAATACCGCAGCTTAGAGACAGATTCAGAGCTCGTTCGCCAAATGGCGGAGCGAAAACAACAATTAGGAGAATCTTTTGATTCTTTCTATGAAGATATTCTGCGATTGAACTCGAGAATGCGAACACCAAGACCAGACCTCGAAATAGTCGAAATAGTGAAACAAAATGTGAAGAGACGTATGGGTGAGCTTTTGCTCACACTCAAGTCAACTAAACTATCTGACCTAGTTTTCACCTGTAGGGAGATGGAGAAGTTTTTGGGTCAGTATGACCAATCGCGTATTCGTGTTCCCCCTATATACACCAATCAACAACAACGAAGACAAGTGAGTGAGGTGGAAATACCTAGTAACGAGCTACCAATTATGGATATGTGAACGGCAGTGGAAGCATTCCACAGAGACCGAAATCGAGATACTAACCGAACGATAGATAACCTAAAGTGTTGGAATTGTCTAGGACAATTACACGTTTTCCGAGATTGTACCGATCCTCATAGGAGACTATTCTGCTATCGCTGTGGGTTAGCTGACACAGTTACACCCAAATGTCCAGTGTGTTCGGGAAACCAGCAGAAGAGTCAGTACCAATCCGGGATGGAACTGGCCAGGACGGGCAACTCGGGAAGTCCGAATTAAATCCTAATACTAAACCTGATGAAACCAACAAAATTACCATTATTAAAAATACAGAAATAAAAAGCATATTGAAACCAACATCTTTTCAATCAAAAATTCCTAAACTAAGACCCCTTAAAACTTTACATCAAAGACAACTAGAGTATAATATAGCTAGAAAAAGAATATATACGTACCCACAACATCTTAAGAAAATCGAGTCTTTACGACTCAAGTTTGACAATTATCGTAGGATGTTTAAAATTATCTCATCAGCAAAATTGTCTAATAAAGTCAACGATCCACGACCTTATGTCAAGGTCAATATCTTCAACCAAGAATGGGAAGGATTGCTCGATTCGGGAGCAAGCATAAGCTGTCTCGGAAATGGAGCAATTGAGTTTTTGGAAAAACGGAATATACCGTTTCGTAAGTTTGCAACTAGCGTTACTACAGCTGACGGCAAGAAGCAACCAGTCATGGGTGTTGTCAAAGCTAAAGTAACTTTTGGTGAAAAATCTCATGTTTTAGATTTGTATATTGTGCCATCACTATCTCAAAAACTATATCTGGGAGTAAACTTTTGGGCATTGTTCCAATTAGCGCCAAATCTTATTCCATATCAAAACTCTATTTCCGAGATAGCTTGTGAGAAACCAAGTTTTCTGCGGTGTGAATTATCTTCGGAGGAAGACAAAATGTTGAATGACACGATAAGGCAGTTTCCGTCATTTTCTGAGCGAGGACTCGGACGGACTCACCTTGTCGAACACAAGATCGATACGGGGGAGGCTTTGCCCATAAAGCAACGCCATTACCCTATATCTCCAGCGGTACAAGCCCTAGTGTATGCTGAATTGGACCGCATGATTTCTTTGGGAGTGATCGAAGAAAGTTCAAGCCCATGGTCTTCACCAGTAGTTTTGGTGAGAAAACCAGGAAAGAACCGTATGTGCTTGGACTTTCGGAAAGTCAATTCCGTCACAAAGAAGGATGCGAGTCCAATTGGACACATAAAGGGTTTGCTAGCAAGACTTTCAGAGACACGTTATATTTCTAGCGTGGATCTGAAAGATGCTTACTGGCAAGTACCCTTGGAGAAAGAATCAAGGGAAAAAACAGCCTTCACAGTACCCAATCGCCCCCTGTATCAATTCAAGGTGATGCCGTTCGGACTCTCGAATGCTGCTCAGAGTCTGACGAATTTGATGAACAAAGTAATACCATCTTCTTTGCGCGATCAAGTATTTATATACTTAGATGATTTATTGGTCATTTCAAAAACCTTCAAGGAACATATTGAAATTTTACGTATAGTAGCTAAAAGATTGTTAGAGGCAGGCTTAACGATCAATGTGGAAAAATCACGTTTTTGCTTCCAGGAATTACAATATCTTGGATATGTCGTAGGCCAGGGCTGCCTCAAAGCAGATCCAGGCAAAATATCTGCGATTCTTGAATTTCCGTTACCAACGACTGTACGTCAGGTGCGAAGATTCTTAGGAATGGCAGGATGGTACCGGAGATTCATAAAGAATTTCTCTGAGGTAGCCGGACCGATGAGCGATACATTGAAGAAAGGAAGTAAGTTTGATTTTGGTGAAGAAGCATTGGAATCGTTTAATACGATGAAGAAAGTATTAACCTCGGCTCCGGTGCTCCGCAACCCCGATTTCGGTAAGCAATTTGTCATTTTATGTGACGCGTCAGCTACCGGAATCGGATGCGTTTTATGTCAAAGGGATGAAACAGGTGCAGAGTACCCTATATACTACTATTCTCAAAAACTCAATACTGCTCAACGCAATTACTCAGTAACTGAAAGGGAATGCCTAGCGGCAGTTAAAGGAATATATAAATTCCGTCCTTACATCGAGGGGTATAGGTTCCTAGTGATAACGGATCACGCGAGCCTAAAGTGGTTGATGAATCTGAAAGACCCAACCGGCAGGTTAGCTCGATGGAGTTTGAAGCTTCAGGGTTTCGAGTTTTCGATAGAGCATAGACGCGGAAGTCAACATGCAGCGCCTGACGCATTGTCACGCATGTATGAAATAGACGCATTGAATGTTGATTCCCTATGTGCTTTATTAGGAGATTCGAATCCTTTGAATGAAATGTTACATGTAGATCTTAAGGATCCGGCTTCCGAGTCAGAAGAATACCTTTCGATTGCGGAACATATCAATAAAAATAAAGAGAGGTTGCCTGATTTACAAGTATCTGATAAATTCATATACAAAAAAGTCAGACACTCTACAGGAAATCCAATACAGGACGATTTGACCTGGAAACTTTGGATTCCGTCACAGCTAACCGAAAAGTTGCTATTTCAGGCTCATTGCCCACCACAAGCGGCTCACGGAGGGATCACGAAGACCCTATACCGCCTGCGACAACAATATTTCTGGCCAGCAATGGCATCCCAAACAAAACTTTTCGTAAACAATTGCGATATTTGCAAGCAAACAAAAGCGCCAAACTCCGTTCTTAGAACAGAGATGGGTAAGGGTTTCATAGTTGATAGACCTTTTCAACATTTATATGTAGACTTTTTAGGCCCTTATCCACGCTCAAGGAAAGGCAACACTTTTATAGTGATCGTATTAGACCAGTTAACGAAGTTTGTTTTGTTGAAACCTTTGAAAAAAGCCAACACGTCAGAAGTAGTGAAATTTTTAATAGACGATGTATTTTTAATGTTTGGTGTACCTGAGAATATACTCTCAGATAATGGTTCTCAGTTTATAAGTAAAGAATTCGGAACATTTTTAGAAAATTTCGGTATAAAACACATACGAACAGCAGCATACGCACCTCAAGCGAATGCAAGTGAGCGTGATAATCGCTCAATTTTAAGTGCCGTAAGGGCATATATCGACGAAAAACAATATAATTGGGATGAACATCTTTCATCGATAAGTAGTGCTCTACGCACGTCAGTTCATAGCACGATAGGTATGTCCCCTCACGAAGCTTTATTCGGTCAACGAATGGTGGAACATGGGGCGGATTATGCATTGTTAAGGAAGCTTGGCGGACTCAACCAGTCCGAAATAGAATGGCTACCTAAAGCAGCTAAAATGAATATCTTGCACGCGTACCTGAAAACGGCTTTAAATTTAGCACATGATAGCCATGAGAAAACCTATAATTTACCTAGTAGAAACATAACATTCAATGTAGGAGATATTGTTTTTAGGCGTAACTTTGTGTTGAGCGATGCTTCAAAACATCGAAACGCAAAGTTATGCAGAAAATTTATTAAAGCTGAAGTAATCAAGTTAGTGGGTAATAATTTGTATAAGGTAAAAGACGAAAATGGTTTCGTAACAGTTGTTCATACGATAGATCTTCGTAAGTGATAGATTTTTTTTTGAAAAAAAAAAAATTCAAATTAGTGAGTTCGAAACATAGTCCGGCATAGCTAGTCTGTGCATGAGACAGTTGGGTCGCGGGTTCTAATACAAATATTCCTAAAAGTTTTTTTTTGTAGAGTCTTACAGTTTTATAAATGAAGGTGGTTTCTTTTCTTACCCTTTTGATAAGTTGTGAACTGATCAAACGGGCAAGCTTTGTAGGAAAACACCTTGACAAGCAAATAAAATATATGTCTGACAACAACTTCGTTTAGATATAAATCATCCTACAACTAGGCAGCAAAAGCGTTAGGAAATAAATTTACTCATAAATTTGTCCACCTATTGTATTCCTAATTATAGTAGAAGTTACTCAGAATTATATATTGTCCTTATAAAGTAGACGAGTCAACAACCTATTTTATTTTATAGCATCAAAACATTTTTAGACCAGTTCACGCAAAGCATACGACATCTGACGAGAATGTAGATTCCACATCAGGATGTTTAGCCAATTCGCGAACCATAGGTAAACACATCTAGATTAGAGAATCGAAATGTTGCATTGAAATACTCCACCTAATAGCGGCTATCTACATGAATAGACCATGCAGAGACGAACAGTACCAATTGGATGAGTTTAGATTTATATATGTTCTCCAGCCTGAGAAAGTGTTAGTTAGAATCAGAAAATGTAGAACAACAAGAAAATAATTCGTCTAGGCAGAAAAAGAATTGTATTGTGTATAATGTTCATCAGGAGAATAAGTAACAAACTCTCAAGAAAATGACAGAAGAAAAGTATTGCGAAAATATTATCAGATCCAGTAGGAAGAGTACAGATAGTCAAATAGATAAGTAAAAACGTTTAGTTACGTAAAAGAATTTTATTGAGTAGTTCAAAAAGTTACAGTGTAGGCGATGATAAATTATATAGAAGGCAATTCTTTATAGTTAGAGTCGACATCAAGTGAAGATAAATATAATCTGCAAAGAAAAAAATAAAATTAGAGCAGAATGAAAAGTAGTTCGGTAAACGTCAAAACTCACCGCTATTATTCAGTCTGAACCTGTTTTGTCACCTAAAATAATTTAGAGCTAGAAGTTGAAAAGTAGTTTAAAAATACAATAAGAAAAAATTGAGCCTCATACGATTATTCTAATAAACACAAATTGTCGTCACAATCATACTTACTCTATTTTTGTACCGTCTTAAATACTTACCATGTCAACAATCTGAAAAGAAACGAAAATATTGTTTTTGAAGATCAGTCTGAAAAACTATAAAGAAATATAAATGATTAAAATAAGATTAGAATCTGAAAAGAAACCAAAAAGAAAATCTGAAAGAAAATAAAATACGAAAGTTATGAAATAATGCATTAAAATATATGTTACTGAAAGGCAAAGACATTAGCTTAAAAATAAATACCACATGCAGAATAAATGTTGCGAAACATAAGTTGTACAGAACGAACAGAAAGTTCATTCGAAAATCCGAGCACTGCCCGAGCAAGCAACATAGAAATATCATGAATTCGCTTTCGCCCCATGTACGTCAAGTTCGAAATGGCAGCCACCCGAGCTGTAGACGTGGAAATTTTCGTCGCGGTATATCTTTTCAATTTGCAAATTTAACCAGTAAAGTTCATCTTAAAATTTATAGAAAAGTGAAATTTGGTACAGTCGTCGTACAATCAAAAGTGATTTCGAGTAAAAATTCAAGTTTTAAAGTGAGTAATTTAGAAAAAGAAAATCCATCAATCCCCTTTGTAAAGCAAAAAAAATTCTTCGTGTTTTTTTTTTATTAAGATTCCAACCCCAGTGTCGCATATGGTTAAGATACCAGTCAAAGAGAAAATTTGATAGAAAAAAGGAGTAATCCAAAAAAAATTCCAATTGGAATGATCTCTTTGCAAAAAGTGTATTTTGTTGAAAAATGATAACCAAATTCAATGTGACGTCAAGGCAAAAATTGAAAAAGAGGAAAAAGCACGAAATACGATTAACCAGAGTAAACCAGGTAAATCCACGTTTTTTTTTTGATCAGCCCAAAATAGTTAGATAGAGCATTTTTAATTCATGAAATAACTCAATCATTTAAAGTTACATTAGCTAGATTCATAACCTAAAAAAATTAAATGTATCTCAAGCATATGATGAAATCCTTAAAAAAATTACGTTTTTTAATAGAAATAACGGGTGAGATAGCGTGGGTGACGCAAGAGGAAAAAAAGGCGTTGCCATACCAAAATTAAAGTTTCTGCGCCAAATTCAAAAAGCGAAGAAATCGAAAATCCACCTCACTCATATCAAACCACTCAATTTAACATTGAGTCACATTCGTTTGGAAATATTATTAGTCCGATCTTCAGAGCAGCTGAAAATCCGGACACGTCAATTAAAAGCACAACTGACTGCTCCCGTTGGCGAAGGGTCTGTCAGTGTGCTGAACCAGGAGCACCAAAGGTGCAAATTTGCAACGTGTAGTCCCAGTTCCTTGGCGTGGAACGTAGTTCAGCTTCGCTGAGGACTGCGACTACAAATGAAATTGTGCATCTACGGGATCTCAAAGGAAATTTATTTCAAAGCGGCTTGAAATAGAGATCTGAAAGGAATCCAGAACCAGCACAAAGCACTACCGTTGCATGACGATACAGTTATGTACCAAAAATACGGAACTCTTGACGAGCCAGACGCAGTTATTTGAAGTGGGGACTAGTACGGTATAAATTAAAAATCTGGATATGAGGTATAATTTTTAAAATAACTATAAATTTATGCTGATACTTGTAGGGAGACCACTTCTAACATCTTTCTGTTAAGCAATTAACATATTGCATTGTATAACTTTTATCTATGGTTACATACCTACGTACAATAGAATAGCACCAACCCCTATATCAAATACCTACCAATTTGAAAATTTCCATCCACTAACTTTATTACACTTTTTTCAGTGTAAATCAAAAATAAAATAAACATCTTTAACAACCGGTTCATATTCCAAGGCCAACCGCAACGATTGTAGTAAGCTACAAAAAGACCATCGAATTCGCTCCAATGTGTTCAAGAAATTTAATTCAAGAAAATCTAACCCTTTGAGCAATAACAACACCCCCTAGTAGAAAATAGAAGAAACTCACTCTCCATCTGAAAGCTACCTCATGAAATCGAAAAAAATGAAAGCCGACATTTTGGGTCGCCAACAAATAACCACCACCAAAAAAAAAAAGCGCAAGTAGTCATTATCGGGAAGCGAGGGGATGTGTGAACGAACTAGAGTACCGCCACATATGAGTCACCCCATGAACCAAAACAAGTAAATTATGTTAGAGAAAATTATGTTAGACAAAAGTAGAAAATGTATAAATTCCCTACCACTAGAGCAAGGCTACAAAACTTAATTTCGGTAAAATGCATTTAAGAGGTTAAAAATAAGATCTAATTGAAATAAAATGGATGAAAGGTGAAACAATAAATTAGTAACGAGCCTTTGGAATATGATAATTCTGTTTTTTGTTATTCAGAAATGGATCGACAGTTTTTTACATTTAGCGACAAAGTTCGAAGTCGTTGCGACACATACAATCCATATTTTAAGATCGTCCATGATACAGTATATGAAAATAGGTAGTAAATTCGGTAGTAGTAGTTAGTAAGGAAGGAGCAAATAAAATATTTTTACAAACCATGACAGGACAGAACACAACCTTTTTTCAGACATCAAGACGACTTTTTCTTGAACATTTCAATTGTCAAAAATTTTATCTGACAGATTGACGTAAAATCCTTACCACATTTAAAAAACATTCTTACCGACGCTTACCAATAACGAAACGACATGACAACTAATAATACCTACTCTTTTACTTGTACCCGCAAATGAAACAGAAGTATACGCAACGAAAATTGACATGAAAAATGTCACATATACCTCCTATACGGAAGACCAACGAAAACTGTACGCACTAAGACAAACAGAACAATCAAATAAAGAAGAAGAAGTGAAACGACAAACAATAAATTCTACAAGACAATTGAATACTTACCTCACATAAATTCTGACAGGACAAAATACTTACCCTACAATAACTGCTCACCTGAAAAGAAATAGAATAATTATACTTACCATAAAATACTTACCATTAAATTAGTTAGAAAGAGAGAGCTAAAAATATCTCAATTCATATCGGAAATAAATTGAATTAGCGACAGAAAAAGAAAAAAGTCCAATGATTAAGCAAGAGACGTACGCCTCAACTCAGTCATGATGGGACATACTCTTTTTCAGACGCGATCATAACGCAACGTAACAAAATGAAATAGACCAAAGGAAAAATACATAGTTGATAGAGGCAACCTGAAATTGACCAATCAGAAAATTACGCGCTGGCAATTTAACCCCTGCTCAATGATTCAAAGTCAGACTGGGCAAAAGCAAACGAATACGTGACGTAAGCCAGCCAAATTGTTGCATAGCAAAAAGTCTTTCTCATCGTGTCCGTCATAAAGATAACTTCATTTCTGAAAAATAAGAACAAATTAAAATTTTAAGAAATAAAGTAGTGCAAAATATTAAGTATACTAGTACAAAAACAACGAATAACTTGTATTCAATAATATCCAAGCGTAAGTTTAAACAAATATACAAACATTAATAGATAGCTAGTGTATTGAAACCAAAAATTATTTCTCGCAACCCCAAACTAGACAAAAAAATTTTAATGGCAGAACGTTCAGAAAAACTATTTAACCCAAAAATAATCTGCGTAAAGGACATAAACGGGGGCGAAGACGTACATTTTATGTATTCCGAAAGTGCCCCAGAATCACCAAAAGCAGTCAGGAAAATCTTTGTAAAAGGAGACAATTTTGTTGTAAGCAGAAAAGCCAGCAACATTCAGTTGAAACCGGCGGGATTTTCCGACGAAGATTTCCTGAAAACCCAACAATAAAATCTCACCTCTACGAAATAATTTACCAGGTAACATAATCATATTTCGTTATTCATATCATTTAGGTATTCTTATGTGAATATGTCGCAACAAATTCCTAAAATTTTCGTAAAAGGAACCCGACATATTCTAATAAGAAAAGTAGATGTTATACAGGGATTTCTGAAAAGAAACAAAAATAATGAAAAACAAAAGAAAAAAAAGAAACCCTAAAAACTGTAGTTCGAACAATTTTACCATTTACTTACCCTTAAATTGAAATCAAATACTAAAGTCTTCTTTTCCTTAGGTAGCAACCGACGTGCCAAACTCAAGAACCACCAGACAAAAAACGTACGCAGGAATCCACTCCAGGAGTGGACTCGACGGCGTAAAAGATTTTTATTTAAGAGTCCTGCGTGCAAAATTTGTCTGGGGCCAAACAGTGCACCCAATGCTACCTGGTTCAACTTTATTTTTATATTTATATAAATTCAATTAAACACCAAAAATATAATATTCATATATATGTAATCATATATAAAATGCAATACTAAGCTGCTCATACGCATCCAGCATTTCATCCAAGTAGAATGCTGAAATACTAGTGATTTGTGTGAGAATCGTATTTTCGATACCTACGTCATCATAAGTCAAAGTACCGGAGCCGAATCGTACGACTTTTGACAACGTGGGAGTATTTATCATCGATCATCAAAATACGGTAATACGAGAACCGTTGGGACTCTTACCTATTTTTTCACCACATAAGGATGCAGTGTAATGTTGTATTTCAAAAATCTCTACAAAGACTGTAAGTGATTTGCTATATTTATTATCTTATATGAATCCCATAACAATATATGAGTAGGATTCCTAAATGGAATAGTGATTACATAAATATTTATGCTATATTGTGCAGATATACGATTTTATAAATCTGAAAATTAAGAAGTGAAATTATTTGAGAAAATTTATAAAAAAAAAGAAAAAACCTAATGAAGATATTTTGTTACCACTTACTTACCATTTGTGAGTTATTTGTTGAATACCTAGAAAAAAAAAAGCGAATTTGTATCGTCAAGATTTTTTTTGTTATTACCTGAAAAGAATACTTACATGTAAAGTCCGAAATTTACCTGAAAAGAAAGTAAAATAGATTAAAGAGTAAAATGAAATAATTACCTACCGTGGGATCTCCATGATGAAAATCACAGAGCTCAACCAAAGTAAATAATTTTTATTTGTAATTCACTTACGATTTGTGAACGTCGGATTCTGGTCGTAGATTTAATACCTACTTCCAAAAAGTTTATTGCTAATTTTTTTTTGTGCCAATGAGTACCAATGCTATAATCCTTAAAGATTTTTTTTTATCCAGCCGAAAGTGGTTGATGATTGTCAGTTGTAATAAAACAAATTCGAAAATTAGTCCTTACATTGAGTTTGAGACAAAATTATTTTTTTTTGAGGTACATACGTACTGAAGATAAGCTGTAACTTAAATTTACCTAAAGAAAATTTCACGAGATAATTGTTATGATTAAGAGACAAAAATAAATGATAACGTAACTTATGTTAATTAATAATGTAAAACTTTTCTTGTGTAAAGGAACTCATTTTTGAAGATTATAAGATTACTCATAACTCATTTTAGAGAAAGATAATTTTGAACAAATTTGTTCTCCACAAACGAAATATATTTCGCGATTGAGGAATTATCTGAAAGAAAAAGTAAAAATCAAAGTGAAAGCTTCACGAAAGTAATTGCGTCGCGGAATTTAATTTTATTTTGTACTCGCTATTAAGAGTACTTACGTACGGAACCATTCGTAATTGAAATTACTTCACTAGAGTCAAACTCAAACAAAACAAATCAATAAAAAAATATCCGACAACAATACTCTTAGTATTGTGACCGGGCGGTCAACGTTGATTTCATAGACGTACATACGGTTAATTGGTACATCGGCCTAATTTTTGTGTGTTGTAAAAATAAATTTTTTTGTGTGATTAAAGGATCGTTGATGAATACTTCGATCGACGAAAATAAATAAAGAGGTTCAGGCTAGATATGCTTGTGACCTAAGCTAAAAAAATATAAAGATTTTTATCGCAAGTCTAAAGATACTTACGTTGGTCCCTCTTTAGTACCTACGTCTGTAGTCGAAACGTACTTTTATTTAAAGTTGAATTAGGAACCCATCTCTGTCTCCGAATACAACCCGTAAATTATATTTCTGTTTTGGAGTAAAGATATTTTTTTTAAAATTTATCGACAGGGTGCACCTTATCTTTAAGTTATTTGTAGATTTTGATATCATATTTTATAAACTTTTTTATTAAATTACATAACATTTTAAATCTTAATAAATAAATTTTGTTCACAGGTCATCATTATAAACCATATATATTTTAATTTAAATTGAGTTGACCAACTTTTACTTATTTTCGGTTAACCTACTTGTTAAGGTTTTGGTTGTCTTTGGGAAATTGTGGGAGTGCCTTGCACTTTAAAATCTACTTTTCTTATATCGTACCGAAGGTTGATTTTCTCGAGTTAACGTTATTGGCTTGTAATCGTAATAATAATTGGTCACATCATCAATGGTCTTGTGATCCTTTGTCGGTTGTCATTCCTCCTGTTGAGATTATATCTGGTTTTTTTTTTTTGATGCAAATGTTTCGGCATCCCGGTGATTATTTAAATTGTTCATCATTATCCTTCCTAAGGATAACGCGTCGTATCCGTGGGGAAAATATTTAACTCCCCTTAGATGGACAATTGTTAAATTTAAAATAAGAACAAAACATTCCCTCGGTCATTTAATAAATGATCGACCTACGCAAAAAGGGGTGAGCGCATTTCACTACCTACATTGTATAATCGGGATATTATATCGGATTCGAATTTCGTCTTGAATCCTTATAAGAGTACGTGAACTATCACTTTTAGATTACTCAGTCTCTCAGAATCTCTGTGTGAATATTTTCCAATTGAATTAAAGTACTAAACGATTGTAGATTTAGTTATTTTGAATTTAGTAGTAGATTTCTTTTAAAAAAAAAAATACAAAAGTCAGTTCCTAGATAGATGTTAGCGAAGTTATAGTTGAAGAAATTTATTTTTTTTTGTGAAGAAGATTTTTAAATAATTATATGAGAAATCATAATGAGATCTTAGTTTGTATAATAAAAGAATTTTAAGAATAAAACAAAATTAATTAAACAATATTGTTTGAGATTAAGATAGATTTAAGTTATTTGAATAAAATTTGTCAGTAAGTTGAAAAATTCAATTCATTATTTTTATTGAAAGTTGCAGTTCTATGGGAAGGCATTTCTTCTTTCTTTTTATTACATTCAGGTTCGGATGGTGATATTGGTTAGCAAGATGCAGTGCTAAAACAATAGGTAGAGGGGTCGCGGCTGGGACCATTACCTATCAAATGTAGGTATCACATCATCATCATCAAACGTTAAACGGAAGGAGATGTCCTTCCGTCTTCATTGAGGGAGTTCCTAGTTTTAAATTATGTGCACTTAGGAACCGTTAAGGGTGATGAGTAGGGATTCTTTCGGTTAAGGTCTTCTGCTCATCCAAGGTAGGGAAGTTACGCACTGCGGGGTTTCACCAACATCGGAAATCCCCTCGTATTTTCGTCGTGATTCTTTACTTCAGTAACGATGAAAAAGTTAGGTAGGTAGAGTAAAGCTAACCTATAGTGGTACAACATCTAAACCACTGTCGATGATTTATCCATGTCTCTTTTTCAAGTTTCCCTTTTCATTAGTCAACATTTCTATCGGGTCCAAAGCAATTTTATAAATCTAATAAGTTATTAACAACTATACTTCAGGTCTGAAAATTTGTGACACTGGTCGTTTTTCGAATTGCAAGATCCTACCCCACAACTCGGCGAGCTAAGCAATGGCAACGAGCAGACCTGGTGCAATGGTAGAATGACGACCGCCCTGGCTTCTACGGGCGTGGACGTGCCTTCATTCTGTTGAGGATAAGGTACTATACGTCTTTAAGGAATCAGGTGTAGGATCCTTCGGAGGGATGATACTTTTACTCGCGTTGTTTTCTTTTGAACGATCCAGAAGGGTATTTTTTTTTTGATATCGGGAGGGATTAAGAACTTCTCCTTTTTAAGTTTCTGGCTAGGAAATGATGCGGGATAGTTACATTTCCCTTAAGTGAAACATTTTATTATTCTTTTCGTCTCAAGTTCCCGATTTTCTTTGGAGTCGTTTGAGTCGATAAAGGACTCAAATTAAGTCGGAGAGTTTCCGGAAAATCCTGATCAGATGTAAGGTCGAGGTTTTCTAGTGTCAGGAGAAATCCCATACATTCCATCTACGTATGATAGTGTGTCGGTTACCGGAAGAGTGAAGTTAAATATATCGCATCCAAACAACGATATGTGTATGATATTGGGATAAGTTATATGGACCCTTCTACTCTTTCGACATTCGGTTTCACTTTTTTTTTTGTTGGATCCGATCCCTATCTTTCTTCTTATTAGACAGTTGGTGTAGAGTTTGACTATTGTGGAGACTTTAGTCGGATTTTGATTATAGATGATAGTTGGAATCTTGGCACTGTCGGGTTTTTTGTTAAAGTCAAGACAATAGGTCGAATGTAGTCGAGTGAGTTGAAGGCTAGCGGATTTAATTTTAATATTTTTTCTTTACATTACAGAACAGCACGCTTCATCAACATTTATCATATTGAGATTGGAAAATTTAACAACTACATTTTTCCCTTCTCATATAAAGAATAAAATTCTTAATCAAAGTTTTCTTTCGTTTGATTTAAAAAGAATTTCGATCTTTTACAATGTGTTGCAATGTAATGAAAGAAAGAATATTTTTTTTTTGTTTCCGTTACAAAAATGGCGCTCAAACGTGTGGGGCCCGAATAGAATGTAGATGTTGATTAGTTTAGAGAAATTTGAAAAAGATTCAGAAGATTTGGTTCATGTTCAAGATTTTCTAATCGAGAATATGATAGTTTTTTTGTGGTTTTCTTGTAGTTGAGAATTTTTTGTTGAGATTTGTCATCGGGAGGTGAGTGACTTATGTGTCGACCGATGAGTGGTGATTTTTTCCTATTTATGTCCGTTGCGACAACCAGATCACACATTCTCTCACACTCGCAGAAATTATTTCGATCCATTATTATGGGTAACTTTCGGTCCGATGTCCGGATTGGCTAGTTGAAGCCAGTTGACTGTAGCGTTGGAGGATAGTTATTCAATTTGTTTTGTTCGAAGTCTTTAGAAGAAAAGACGTTAGATTTTTCGACCGGGTGAGTGGTGGAAGTTGTTCCTACTCAGGTCCGTAGCGAAAAACGATTATGTTCTTTCGAAGTAAAAGACGTACCAACTCAAGAGATAGAACCAAACCCTTTTTAAATAACAACTTTTATGATAGAATCTTTAGTTTTTATTGTGTTGAATAATATCCTGAAGTAGTCTGAGATGCGGTCTTAACCTACTGTCCACTAGGCAACGATGTCTTCTTACCTAGGTTTGTAGCGGTAGCATAGATCAAGTGTCGAATTACGGATAGGTAGTTTTTAGATGCAGTGATGGATAAGTCGTGCGATCTAAAATAGAATTTGAATGAGAAATCAAAAAAAAAAAAAAAAATTTTTTTTTGATGATGATGATGGAGTTACGGTAGAGGATGGTATTCTAGTCGCGACTCCGAACCTTGAATGATTAGAGAGAAGAAGAAAAGAGTTAGAAGTATATATTTTGATAGTGAAATTTTTTTTGAAGTTAAGAAATTCAGATATTTAGTTTTTCTAAAAATTTAAGAAAGATAATTTTTAGAATTTGCCTGGTGGCGTCAAAGTAGTTAGCAATTCTTGCAAATCCTCTTTTGGGTTTGAGAATTGGAGTGCCTGGTGGCAATAGGAGTTAGCAATTCTTGCAAATCCTCTTTTGGATTTGAGAATTGGAGTGCCTGGTGGCAATAGGAGTGCCTGGTGGCGATAAAGTAACATTTTCTTTTGGTTACAGTTTATAGATTTTGCCAAAAAATTTTGGAAAATTCTAGTGTTGGTCAGAGTGTAAAGAATCACTTCTGAAGTTAGTAATTTAGTTTAGTTTTTTTTGCAGTTTTTGAAAAATCCTAAAGCGTCAGGAGGTTGAAGAGGATTACTCCTGAAGTTTTTAGCCTTTTTCGTTTAGGTTGTTTTTGAAGTTGAAGTTTTTTTTGAGGGTTTACCCTATAAAAAGGAAATTAGGTTAAGTTTGTTTATAAGTTAGGTTTAGAAAAGTAGTTGTAAGAAAAAGTAGGTCGTAAGTATAGTAGCGTAGAGATAAGTTGAATTTTTTTTGTAGGTTCTCTTACAAAACAAATACATTGTTTTGAAATCACTTTATATATTTTTTTTATCATCATAATTTACCTTATCGAGATCTTTACTAATACGAATTACAACGTACTATCTGTCGAACAAGGAAAAGTTACACAGTCTTATGGGGGATAGAAAAGACAAAAACCCTACCGCTGAAGAACCGAAAAAGAAAAATCCCAGGAATCCTAGTACTCCAGGGGAACACCTCACTAGATATTAGAAGGCGTTGAATCCAGCACGCGACTTAACGATGGACGCTGTAGAAGCGATTGACGAGAGCCAAGTGGAAGAAATTCCGAGTACGTCACGCGAGCATCAGGCCACTGAAGAAAGTCCACGTATGGTGGAAGAAAATCGTCCATCTACTCCGGAAGTACTAAGACAGAGAAGACTGGAATTTTCACCAGAGCGAGAAGACAGAATGCAGCAGTATATCAAGGAGGTAGCATTAGCTACAATTGGATTCAGTCGGGCCGAGGACAGGAAGAATTTGCAGGAGACTTTAGCGGCGAGTCAAACGCAGATGCTAGACAAAGTAAACGAAGCAATTCGTACTGCACTAGCGATAAATTCACAACATACACAACAGCCCCGACCGGCAATGAATCTATGCGAGCAACCTACTCCGAGGATATATCATGCAGAAAGAGAACCTCCAACGATACGACATATACCTGACACACCTAACTTTCCACGCGATCTTCCTTGACACCCAGGAACATATCGAGCAGAAGCTTCAAGAACTCAAGGAGTGGATTTTTATGAAAGATTAGATCGAATGACGTTCGAAAACCCTTCGGGACACGATCGAACAAGAGTACCATCACCGTCGCCAGCGGGCTCTTATTCGAAATTTCCACATTACCACAAATGGGGAGTGAAATTTAATGCAAAAAACATGACCGTAGATGAGTTCTTGTTCCGCTTGGAACGAGTAAAAGATAGTTATAATGTTTCATGGGAAGAGGTGGTAGCGAATTTTCATCACTTCATAAGTGGAGCTGTTGAAACATGGTTCTGGATGTGGCTGAAGGAACATCCACACTCTTCATGGGGATCCCTACGTTTAGGCCTCATTGAACAGTATCGTGGATTAGAAACCGATTCAGAACTGACTCGTCAAATGGCAGAACGTAAACAATTGCCTGGCGAGAGTTTCGACACGTTTTACAAAGACATACTGAGGATAAACTCTAGAATGCGCACACCTCGACCAAACTTGGAGATCGTAGAGATAGTGAAACAAAATGTGAAAAGACGAATGGGAGAATTGTTACTCACGAGCAAAGTTAACAAATTGTCAGAATTAGTACACACCTGTCGGGAGATGGAAAAATTTTTGAATCATTACGATCCAAATCGTTCTCGAGCACCACCACCTTATATCGCTCAAACGAGAAAACAGGTCAGCGAAATTGAAGTTCAAACAGTAGAGACTACACCTCCAGACTTTTAAAAATTTAAGAAAGATAATTTTTAGAATTTGCCTGGTGGCGTCAAAGTAGTTAGCAATTCTTGCAAATCCTCTTTTGGGTTTGAGAATTGGAGTGCCTGGTGGCAATAGGAGTTAGCAATTCTTGCAAATCCTCTTTTGGATTTGAGAATTGGAGTGCCTGGTGGCAATAGGAGTGCCTGGTGGCGATAAAGTAACATTTTCTTTTGGTTACAGTTTATAGATTTTGCCAAAAAATTTTGGAAAATTCTAGTGTTGGTCAGAGTGTAAAGAATCACTTCTGAAGTTAGTAATTTAGTTTAGTTTTTTTTGCAGTTTTTGAAAAATCCTAAAGCGTCAGGAGGTTGAAGAGGATTACTCCTGAAGTTTTTAGCCTTTTTCGTTTAGTTTGTTTTTGAAGTTGAAGTTTTTTTTGAGGGTTTACCCTATAAAAGGAAATTAGGTTAAGTTTGTTTATAAGTTAGGTTTAGAAAAGTAGTTGTAAGAAAAAGTAGGTCGTAAGTATAGTAGCGTAAAGATAAGTTGAATTTTTTTTGTAGGTTCTCTTACAAAACAAATACATTGTTTTGAAATCACTTTATATATTTTTTTTATCATCATAATTTACCTTATCGAGATCTTTACTAATACGAATTACAACGTACTATCTGTCGAACAAGGAAAAGTTACACAGTCTTATGGGGGGTAGAAAAGACAAAAACCCTACCGCTGAAGAACCGAAAAAGAAAAATCCCAGGAATCCTAGTACTCCAGGGGAACACCTCACTAGATATCAGAAGGCGTTGAATCCAGCACGCGACTTAACGATGGACGCTGTAGAAGCGATTGACGAGAGCCAAGTGGAAGAAATTCCGAGTACGTCACGCGAGCATCAGGCCACTGAAGAAAGTCCACGTATGGTGGAAGAAAATCGTCCATCTACTCCGGAAGTACTAAGACAGAGAAGACTGGAATTTTCACCAGAGCGAGAAGACAGAATGCAGCAGTATATCAAGGAGGTAGCATTAGCTACAATTGGATTCAGTCGGGCCGAGGACAGGAAGAATTTGCAGGAGACTTTAGCGGCGAGTCAAACGCAGATGCTAGACAAAGTAAACGAAGCAATTCGTACTGCACTAGCGATAAATTCACAACATACACAACAGCCCCGACCGGCAATGAATCTATGCGAGCAACCTACTCCGAGGATATATCATGCAGAAAGAGAACCTCCAACGATACGACATATACCGGACACACCTAACTTTCCACGCGATCTTCCTTGACACCCAGGAACATATCGAGCAGAAGCTTCAAGAACTCAAGGAGTGGATTTTTATGAAAGATTAGATCGAATGACGTTCGAAAACCCTTCGGGACACGATCGAACAAGAGTACCATCACCGTCGCCAGCGGGCTCTTATTCGAAATTTCCACATTACCACAAATGGGGAGTGAAATTTAATGCAAAAAACATGACCGTAGATGAGTTCTTGTTCCGCTTGGAACGAGTAAAAGATAGTTATAATGTTTCATGGGAAGAGGTGGTAGCGAATTTCCATCACTTCATAAGTGGAGCTGTTGAAACATGGTTCTGGATGTGGCTGAAGGAACATCCACACTCTTCATGGGGATCCCTACGTTTAGGCCTCATTGAACAGTATCGTAGATTAGAAACCGATTCAGAACTGACTCGTCAAATGGCAGAACGTAAACAATTGCCTGGCGAGAGTTTCGACACGTTTTACAAAGACATACTGAGGATAAACTCTAGAATGCGCACACCTCGACCAAACTTGGAGATCGTAGAGATAGTGAAACAAAATGTGAAAAGACGAATGGGAGAATTGTTACTCACGAGCAAAGTTAACAAATTGTCAGAATTAGTACACACCTGTCGGGAGATGGAAAAATTTTTGAATCATTACGATCCAAATCGTTCTCGAGCACCACCACCTTATATCGCTCAAACGAGAAAACAGGTCAGCGAAATTGAAGTTCAAACAGTAGAGACTACACCTCCAGACTTTTCTAACGCACTGGAAGCTTACAATCCTCAATTTAAACGCGAGAGTAAACCTACTTTCAACACCGACAACGTAAAATGTTGGAATTGTCGAAAGATGGGTCACTCGTTTCGTGATTGCACAGACACACAGCGAAGACTGTTTTGCTATAAATGCGGTTTACCTGAAACTGTCACACCTAACTGCCGTATTTGTTCGGGAAACCCACAACGGAGCCAGCTCTCATCCGAGAGGGATCTGGTACGGACGGGGGACTCGGAGAGTCCGTTGTAAAAGATAAGAACACTGAGAAAATTACCATTTTGAAAAATCCTAATCTGAATAAACCCCATAATGAAATACTAAATTTACCTTCTAAAACACCCATATTAAGACCTCTTAAACCTTTGCATGTTAGACAGATTGAATATAATCTAGCAAGGCAAGAATATATACTTACCCTAAACATTTAAAAAAAATTGAAAAATTGAGAAACCGTTTCACTAAAAAGCGAATAACTTTTAAAAATATAGCAGCCACCAGAATAGCAATTAATTCGGGCGATCCTCGTCCATACGTTGAAGTTAATTTCTTTGACAAAAATTGGCTTGGTTTACTGGACTCGGGTGCCAGTGTCAGCTGCCTCGGAAAGGGAGCAGTTGAATTTATAGAGAAGTCAAACATCCCATACAAAAAATTCACTACAGATATTTCTACGGCTGATGGCCGAAAACAGTTAGTGATAGGAGTAGTAAGGGCTAAAATTCAGTTTAATGATAAACTCTTATCTATGGATTTATATTTAGTACCTACTCTCTCTCAAGAATTATATTTAGGAGTAGATTTTTGGGCTCTGTTTAAGATAGCGCCAAATATAATCTCTTCATTAAACTCCATTTCCGAGGTAGTTTCCGAACCGCCAAAAATTGCGGAATGTGACCTGACATCCGAGGAGTCGGATATATTAAGAGAAGTAGTAAAGTCTTTTCCATCTTTCGCTCTAAGAGGACTCGGAAGGACTCACTTGTTGGAACATAGAATCGATACGGGGGACGCTGAGCCAATTAAACAACGTCATTATCCCATATCGCCAGCGGTACAAAACCTAGTTTACGCGGAATTGGACCGCATGTTTTCTTTGGGTGTGATCGAAGAAAGTTCAAGCGCATGGTCCTCACCTGTAGTGTTGGTGAGGAAACCGGGGAAAAATCGCCTGTGCTTGGACTTTCGGAAAGTCAACAGCGTTACCAAGAAGAATGCGAGTCCAATTGCTCACATCGAAGGACTGTTTGCACGACTTTCGGAGACACGTTTCATTTCGAGCGTGGACCTGAAAGATGCGTATTGGCAGGTACCCCTGGAGAAAGACTCACGGGAGAAGACAGCGTTTACCGTTCCCAATCGACCTCTATACCAATTTAAAGTGATGCCTTTCGGTCTTTCCAATGCAGCACAGACTTTAACTTACTTAATGAACAAAGTAATTCCTTCAAGTTTACGTGAAAACGTATTTATTTATCTAGACGATTTACTCGTCGTATCATCATCATTTAAAGAACACATTTCAATTTTAAAAATCGTAAGTAAACGACTACTGGAAGCAGGACTTACGATAAACGTCGAGAAGTCTCGATTCTGCTTCCAGGAGTTGCAATATTTGGGATACGTTGTCGGTCAAGGCTGTCTGAAAGCTGATCCCGGCAAAATTTCAGCAATTGTTGATTTCCCGGTACCAACCACAGTTCGTCAAGTCAGGCGGTTCCTAGGAATGGCCGGTTGGTACCGTAGGTTCATCGAAAAATTTTAAGGAGTAGCGGGACCGATATCGGATACGTTGAAGAAGGGAACCAAATTTGAGTTTGGAGAAGAGGCTATGAATGCTTTTAACAAAATTAAAGTAGCGTTAACTTCTGCTCCTGTACTTCGTAACCCCGATTTCAGCAAGCCGTTTATCATCCTTTGCGATGCATCCGCTACTGGAATCGGGTGTGTATTGTGCCAAAGAGACGAGTCGGGAGCGGAGTTACCGATCTACTACTATTCCCAAAAATTGAATTCGGCCCAACGAAATTACACAGTCACTGAACGTGAGTGTTTGGCTGCCGTAAAAGGCATCCACAAATTTAGACCTTATATCGAAGGATATAGATTTACGGTTTTAACCGATCATGCGAGCCTGAAGTGGCTCATGAGCTTGAAAGACCCAACTGGTAGGTTGGCTCGATGGAGTCTCAAACTCCAAGGGTTTGATTTCGAGGTTCTTCACAGACGTGGAACTTTGAACGTTCTGCCTGATGCTCTGTCTCGTATCTATGAGGTAGAGGCAATAGCGTCAAATGTTTCTACGCCGGTATTAACTTCAGCAAACCCGTCTGAAGTGTTGTATGTGGATTTAAAGGATCCGGCCTTCCAGTCGGACGAAT
This sequence comes from Baccha elongata, assembly GCA_951217065.1. Classification (NCBI taxonomy): domain Eukaryota; kingdom Metazoa; phylum Arthropoda; class Insecta; order Diptera; family Syrphidae; genus Baccha; species Baccha elongata. The sequence goes on along the minus strand of CATNUY010000229.1, from coordinate 927,940 downwards.
ACCTTCAAATCGCTGAACATATCAGTAAGAATAAAGAACAACTTCCAGACCTACAGGTATCTGAAAACTTCATATACAAGAAATTCCGACACGTTACAGGAAATCCAATCCAGGATGATGAATCGTGGAAACTGTGGATTCCATCGAGTTTGGCTGAAAGGTTGATAAGTCAGGCTCATGTTCCACCCAGAGCTGCGCATGGAGGTATAACCAAGACGTTGTATCGCTTACGTCAGCGATTTTATTGGCTGGGAATGTCTTCGCAAGTTAAGGCATTCATAGGTAATTGTGACACTTGTAAAATGGTCAAAGCTCCGAATATCACATTGAGGAACGAAATGGGGAAAGCTTTCGAGGTCGAAAGACCTTTTCAACACATTTATGTGGATTTCTTGGGACCCTACCCGCGTTCGAGAAGAGGTAACACCTTCATTGTGATAGCTTTAGATCAGTTGACAAAATTTGTGTTAATTAAACCTCTAAAAAAGGCGAACACAAACGAACTCATCAAATTTTTGGCAGACGAAGTATTTTTATTATTCGGGGTACCCGAAACACTTTTATCAGATAATGGATCTCAGTTCTTGAGCAACGAATTCATTAAATTCCTTAAAAATTTCGGCGTTAACCACGTCAGGACAGCTGCATATGCTCCGCAAGCAAATGCGAGTGAGCGGGTTAACCGATCGATTTTGAGCTCCATAAGAGCCTATATAGACGAGAAACAATATGACTGGGATGCGAACTTAACATCCATAGGTAGCGCGTTACGCACAACTATCCATTCGGTGATAGGCATGTCCCCATACGAGGCACTCTTTGGGCAACGTATGATGGAACACGGGGAAGACTACAAACTGTTAAAGAAGTTAGGAGGTCTAAACCAGTCTGAGATAGATTGGATACCTAAAACAGCTAAAATGAACATAGTTCATAATTATTTGAAAACTGCTTTGAACTTAGCTCATGAACAGTATGAAAAAGTTAACAATCTTCGAAGTAGATCCGTACAATATAATATTGGCGAGACCGTGTTCAGGAGGAATTTTATCCTGAGTGATGCGACAAAGCATAGAAATGCGAAACTATGCCCTAAATTCATTAAAACAACAATCATCAAAATTATAGGAAATAATCTTTATAAGACCAAAGACGAACTAGGTTTTGAGACAGTAGTACACACGAAGGATTTGAGAAAATAAGATCTTTATAGCAGTAAAATAGAGTAGGCACCGGCAAGTCAGCTGAGCATGAGACACAGCGGGTCGTGGGTGATTATGTACTAGTTTAAAAGTTTTCTTAATTTAAATTACAGCGACTATTTAAAGTGTGGCTCCTTTCCTCCTTCGTTGAACAGGCTTACGCTCTATTAATCGAACGAGTTTTGTAGGGAGACCACTTCTAACATCTTTCTGTTAAGCAATTAACATATTGCATTGTATAACTTTTATATATGGTTACATACCTACGTACAATAGAATAGCACCAACCCCTATATCAAATACCTGCCAATTTGAAAATTTCCATCCACTAACTTTATTACACTATTTTCAGTGTAAATCAAAAATAAAATAAACATCTTTAACAACCGGTTCATATTCCAAGGCCAACCGCAACGATTGTTGTAAGCTACAAAAAGACCATCGAATTCGCTCCAATGTGTTCAAGAAATTTAATTCAAGAAAATCTAACCCTTTGAGCAATAACAACACCCCCTAGTAGAAAATAGAAGAAACTCACTCTCCATCTGAAAGCTACCTCATGAAATCGAAAAGAATGAAAGCCGACATTTTGGGTCGCCAACAAATAACCACCACAAAAAAAAAAGCGCAAGTAGTCATTATCGGGAAGCGAGGGGATGTGTGAACGAACTAGAGTACCGCCACATATGAGTCACCCCATGAACCAAAACAAGTAAATTATGTTAGAGAAATAGTACACTTAGAGACAAAAGTAGAAAATGTATAAATTCCCTACCACTAGAGCAAGGCTACAAAACTTAATTTCGGTAAAATGCATTTAAGAGGTTAAAAATAAGATCTAATTGAAATAAAATGGATGAAAGGTGAAACAATAAATTAGTAACGAGCCTTTGGAATATGATAATTCTGTTTTTTGTTATTCAGAAATGGATCGACAGTTTTTTACATTTAGCGACAAAGTTCGAAGTCGTTGCGACACATACAATCCATATTTTAAGATCGTCCATGATACAGTATATGAAAATAGGTAGTAAATTCGGTAGTAGTAGTTAGTAAGGAAGGAGCAAATAAAATATTTTTACAAACCATGACAGGACAGAACACAACCTTTTTTCAGACATCAAGACGACTTTTTCTTGAACATTTCAATTGTCAAAAATTTTATCTGACAGATTGACGTAAAATCCTTACCACATTTAAAAAACATTCTTACCGACGCTTACCAATAACGAAACGACATGACAACTAATAATACTTACTCTTTTACTTGTACCCGCAAATGAAACAGAAGTATACGCAACGAAAATTGACATGAAAAATGTCACATATACCTCCTATACGGAAGACCAACGAAAACTGTACGCACTAAGACAAACAGAACAATCAAATAAAGAAGAAGAAGTGAAACGACAAACAATAAATTCTACAAGACAATTGAATACTTACCACACATAAATTCTGACAGGACAAAATACTTACCCTACAATAACTGCTCACCTGAAAAGAAATAGAATAATTATACTTACCATAAAATACTAACCATTAAATTAGTTAGAAAGAGAGAGCTAAAAATATCTCAATTCATATCGGAAATAAATTGAATTAGCGACAGAAAAAGAAAAAAGTCCAATGATTAAGCAAGAGACGTACGCCTCAACTCAGTCATGATGGGACATACTCTTTTTCAGACGCGATCATAACGCAACGTAACAAAATGAAATAGACCAAAGGAAAAATACATAGTTGATAGAGGCAACCTGAAATTGACCAATCAGAAAATTACGCGCTGGCAATTTAACCCCTGCTCAATGATTCAAAGTCAGACTGGGCAAAAGCAAACGAATACGTGACGTAAGCCAGCCAAATTGTTGCATAGCAAAAAGTCTTTCTCATCGTGTCCGTCATAAAGATAACTTCATTTCTGAAAAATAAGAACAAATTAAAATTTTAAGAAATAAAGTATTGCAAAATATTAAGTATACTAGTACAAAAACAACGAATAACTTGTATTCAATAATATCCAAGCGTAAGTTTAAACATATATACAAAAATTAATAGATAGCTAGTGTATTGAAACCAAAAATTATTTCTCGCAACCCCAAACTAGACAAAAAAAATTTAATGGCAGAACGTTCAGAAAAACTATTTAACCCAAAAATAATCTGCGTAAAGGACATAAACGGGGGCGAAGACGTACATTTTATGTATTCCGAAAGTGCCCCAGAATCACCAAAAGCAGTCAGGAAAATCTTTGTAAAAGGAGACAATTTTGTTGTTAGCAGAAAAGCCAGCAACATTCAGTTGAAACCGGCGGGATTTTCCGACGAAGATTTCCTGAAAACCCAACAATAAAATCTCACCTCTACGAAATAATTTACCAGGTAACATAATCATATTTCGTTATTCATATCATTTAGGTATTCTTATGTGAATATGTCGCAACAAATTCCTAAAATTTTCGTAAAAGGAACCCGACATATTCTAATAAGAAAAGTAGATGTTATACAGGGATTTCTGAAAAGAAACAAAAATAATGAAAAACAAAAGAAAAAAAAGAAACCCTAAAAACTGTAGTTCGAACAATTTTACCATTTACTTACCCTTAAATTGAAATCAAATACTAAAGTCTTCTTTTCCTTAGGTAGCAACCGACGTGCCAAACTCAAGAACCACCAGACAAAAAACGTACGCAGGAATCCACTCCAGGAGTGGACTCGACGGCGTAAAAGATTTTTATTTAAGAGTCCTGCGTGCAAAATTTGTCTGGGGCCAAACAGTGCACCCAATGCTACCTGGTTCAACTTTATATTTATATTTATATAAATTCAATTAAACACCAAAAATATAATATTCATATATATGTAATCATATATAAAATGCAATACTAAGCTGCTCATACGCATCCAGCATTTCATCCAAGTAGAATGCTGAAATACTAGTGATATGTGTGAGAATCGTATTTTCGATACCTACGTCATCATAAGTCAAAGTACCGGAGCCAGTCGTACGACTTTTGACAACGTGGGAGTATTTATCATCGATCATCAAAATACGGTAATACGAGAACCGTTGGGACTCTTACCTATTTTTTCACCACATAAGGATGCAGTGTAATGTTGTATTTCAAAAATTTGCTAATTTATTATCTTATATGAATCCCATAACAATATATGAGTAGGATTCCTAAATGGAATAGTGATTACATAAATATTTATGCTATATTGTGCAGATATACGATTTTATAAATCTGAAAATTAAGAAGTGAAATTATTTGAGAAAATTTATAAAAAAAAAAAGAAAAAACCTAATGAAGATATTTTGTTACCACTTACTTACCATTTGTGAGTTATTTGTTGAATACCTAGAAAAAAAAAGCGAATTTGTATCGTCAAGATTTTTTTTGTTATTACCTGAAAAGAATACTTACATGTAAAGTCCGAAATTTACCTGAAAAGAAAGTAAAATAGATTAAAGAGTAAAATGAAATAATTACCTACCGTGGGATCTCCATGATAAAAATCACAGAGCTCAACCAAAGTAAATAATTTTTATTTGTAATTCACTTACGATTTGTGAATGTCGGATTCTGGTCGTAGATTTAATACCTACTTCCAAAAAGTTTATTGCTAAATTTTTTTTTGTGCCAATGAGTACCAATGCTATAATCCTTAAAGATTTTTTTTTATCCAGCCGAAAGTGGTTGATGATTGTCAGTTGTAATAAAACAAATTCGAAAATTAGTCCTTACATTGAGTTTGAGACAAAATTATTTTTTTTTGAGGTACATACGTACTGAAGATAAGCTGTAACTTAAATTTACCTAAAGAAAATTTCACGAGACAATTGTTATGATTAAGAGACAAAAATAAATGATAACGTAACTTATGTTAATTAATAATGTAAAACTTTTCTTGTGTAAAGGAACTCATTTTTGAAGATTATAAGATTACTCATAACTCATTTTAGAGAAAGATAATTTTGAACAAATTTGTTCTCCACAAACGAAATATATTTCGCGATTGAGGAATTATCTGAAAGAAAAAGTAAAAATCAAAGTGAAAGCTTCACGAAAGTAATTGCGTCGCGGAATTTAATTTTATTTTGTACTCGCTATTAAGAGTACTTACGTACGGAACCATTCGTAATTGAAATTACTTCACTAGAGTCAAACTCAAACAAAACAAATCAATAAAAAAATATCCGACAACAATACTCTTAGTATTGTGAACGGGCGGTCACGTTGATTTCATAGACGTACATACGGTTAATTGGTACATCGGCCTAATTTTTGTGTGTTGTAAAAATAAATTTTTTTGTGTGATTAAAGGATCGTTGATGAATACTTCGATCGACGAAAATAAATAATGAGGTTCAGGCTAGATATGCTTGCGACCTAAGCTAAAGAAATATAAAGATTTTTATCGCAAGTCTAAAGATACTTACGTTGGTCCCTCTTTAGTACCTACGTCTGTAGTCGAAACGTACTTTTATTTAAAGTTGAATTAGGAACCCATCTCTGTCTCCGAATACAACCCGTAAATTATATTTCTGTTTTGGAGTAAAGATATTTTTTTTAAAATTTATCGACAGGGTGCACCTTATCTTTAAGTTATTTGTAGATTTTGATATCATATTTTATAAACTTTTTTATTAAATTACATAACATTTTAAATCTTAATAAATAAATTTTGTTCACAGGTCATCATTATAAACCATATATATTTTAATTTAAATTGAGTTGACCAACTTTTACTTATTTTCGGTTAACCTACTTGTTAAGGTTTTGGTTGTCTTTGGGAAATTGTGGGAGTGCCTTGCACTTTAAAATCTACTTTTCTTATATCGTACCGAAGGTTGATTTTCTCGAGTTAACGTTATTGGCTTGTAATCGTAATAATAATTGGTCACATCATCAATGGTCTTGTGATCCTTTGTCGGTTGTCATTCCTCCTGTTGAGATTATATCTGGTTTTTTTTTTGATGCAAATGTTTCGGCATCCCGGTGATTATTTAAATTGTTCATCATTATCCTTCCTAAGGATAACGCGTCGTATCCGTGGGGAAAATATTTAACTCCCCTTAGATGGACAATTGTTAAATTTAAAATAAGAACAAAACATTCCCTCGGTCATTTAATAAATGATCGACCTACGCAAAAAGGGGTGAGCGCATTTCACTACCTACATTGGATAATCGGGATATTATATCGGATTCGAATTTCGTCTTGAATCCTTATAAGAGTACGTGAACTATCACTTTTAGATTACTCAGTCTCTCAGAATCTTTGTGTGAATATTTTCCAATTGAATTAAAGTACTAAACGATTGTAGATTTAGTTATTTTGAATTTAGTAGTAGATTTCTTTTAAAAAAAAAAATACAAAAGTCAGTTCCTAGATAGATGTTAGCGAAGTTATAGTTGAAGAAATTTATTTTTTTTTTGTGAAGAAGATTTTTAAATAATTATATGAGAAATCATAATGAGATCTTAGTTTGTATAATTAAAGAATTTTAAGAATGAAACAAAATTAATTAAATAATATTGTTTGAGATTAAGATAGATTTAAGTTATTTGAATAAAATTTGTCAGTAAGTTGAAAAATTCAATTCATTATTTTTATTGAAAGTTGCAGTTCTATGGGAAGGCATTTCTTCTTTCTTTTTATTACATTCAGGTTCGGATGGTGATATTGGTTAGCAAGATGCAGTGCTAAAACAATAGGTAGAGGGGTCGCGGCTGGGACCATTACCTATCAAATGTAGGTATCACATCATCATCATCAAACGTTAAACGGAAGGAGATGTCCTTCCGTCTTCATTGAGGGAGTTCCTAGTTTTAAATTATGTGCACTTAGGAACCGTTAAGGGTGATGAGTAGGGATTCTTTCGGTTAAGGTCTTCTGCTCATCCAAGGTAGGGAAGTTACGCACTGCGGGGTTTCACCAACATCGGAAATCCCCTCGTATTTTCGTCGTGATTCTTTACTTCAGTAACGATGAAAAAGTTAGGTAGGTAGAGTAAAGCTAACCTATAGTGGTACAACATCTAAACCACTGTCGATGATTTATCCATGTCTCTTTTTCAAGTTTCCCTTTTCATTAGTCAACATTTCTATCGGGTCCAAAGCAATTTTATAAATCTAATAAGTTATTAACAACTATACTTCAGGTCTGAAAATTTGTGACACTGGTCGTTTTTCGAATTGCAAGATCCTACCCCACAACTCGGCGAGCTAAGCAATGGCAACGAGCAGACCTGGTGCAATGGTAGAATGACGACCGCCCTGGCTTCTACGGGCGTGGACGTGCCTTCATTCTGTTGAGGATAAGGTACTATACGTCTTTAAGGAATCAGGTGTAGGATCCTTCGGAGGGATGATACTTTTACTCGCGTTGTTTTCTTTTGAACGATCCAGAAGGGTATTTTTTTTTGATATCGGGAGGGATTAAGAACTTCTCCTTTTTAAGTTTCTGGCTAGGAAATGATGCGGGATAGTTACATTTCCCTTAAGTGAAACATTTTATTTATCTTTTCGTCTCAAGTTCCCGATTTTCTTTGGAGTCGTTTGAGTCGATAAAGGACTCAAATTAAGTCGGAGAGTTTCCGGAAAATCCTGATCAGATGTAAGGTCGAGGTTTTCTAGTGTCAGGAGAAATCCCATACATTCCATCTACGTATGATAGTGTGTCGGTTACCGGAAGAGTGAAGTTAAATATATCGCATCCAAACAACGATATGTGTATGATATTGGGATAAGTTATATGGACTCTTCTACTCTTTCGACATTCGGTTTCACGTTTTTTTTTTGTTGGATCCGATCCCTATCTTTCTTCTTATTAGACAGTTGGTGTAGAGTTTGACTATTGTGGAGACTTTAGTCGGATTTTGATTATAGATGATAGTTGGAATCTTGGCACTGTCGGGTTTTTTGTTAAAGTCAAGACAATAGGTCGAATGTAGTCGAGTGAGTTGAAGGCTAGCGGATTTAATTTTAATATTTTTTCTTTACATTACAGAACAGCACGCTTCATCAACATTTATCATATTGAGATTGGAAAATTTAACAACTACATTTTTCCCTTCTCATATAAAGAATAAAATTCTTAATCAAAGTTTTCTTTCGTTTGATTTAAAAAGAATTTCGATCTTTTACAATGTGTTGCAATGTAATGAAAGAAAGAATATTTTTTTTTGTTTCCGTTACATACTAAAGAAGTAGAAAATCACTTATACTTTTTAGAAAATTTTGAAAGTGCATTAACGAATGATTAGTAGCTGTTGAATAATAGGTTATTTAAGTTTTTATAATTCTGTTAGTTATTCCACACCTACTAAAAAGACGACAAAATTTTGAAATGAACATAAAAATAATTCACATAAATTTGAAAATATATTTATCGTCAAAACGAAACAATAGTGCGAGATAGTACAGTCAGATTTAGAATCTTCTGTCTATCGTATTTGAATCTTTTGTTAATAAAATTATCTGCAACAATACAATAAAAATTAAAGAAACTTATAAAAGAAATAAAACATAAAAACAAAAAAAAAATATTTAAAGACGAGATTTTTGTAGTTTAATACAAAACTCTATCGTCAAGTACCTACTTACCTATGTTGCTTACTAATTAGAAATTTCATCAGCCTGAAAAGAAAAAAAAACTAATAAGTAAAAACAAATATTAAAGAAACAAATACTAATAGAAATAAATTTTGAATTCATCTGTAAAATCAAATAATTTAAATTCATTACAATTTAACATTTAACTGAAGTCAAAGACATACCTACATGTCCATATTAAAGTTTGTCCGTCTGAAATAAGACAAATTTTTTCTTTTTATCATAATATACAAGTAAAATCATTGAATATACATACCTAATAATAATAAGTCAGTCCGTCTGTAATAGATAAAATAAAATTTGAATAAAAATATTAAACATTAAAGTCAAGTCATAGAAGTACCTACCTAAGTACAGATACTTCACTTTGAGTATCTTTTGTCCGTGTTAAAGAAAATTGTGAATTCATTAATTTTGTAGAATCACAAGTCCGATAATCAATTTAAAGTAGTTTAGTCCGTCTGAATATCTGAAGATATATCATATAATTTTTTTTTTGAAATTTAACGAATAAAGTTAATAAAGTGTTGTCCTATACCTACATGGTTAAAGTGTCCGATAGTGATTATGTTTGTAATCACAAATAATTTTGTAAATACTAGGAAGAATTCCTAGAAGAAACTTAAACAGATTTAGAATTTTGTGAAAACGGTCGCTCGAGTGAATAATATAGATTCCAGTTTGGATCATAGTCGCTTAGAGTCACTGGTTGAAACATATTCTGAAGCAACCCTTAAAGAACAACCAAAAAGAGTAGTATCTGTAAAGTTTTTTTTTTTAGAACCGGAACAAAGTGCACTTTTTTCTAGGGTTTATTGTAGTAAATATATTTATAAATTTAATATACCTTTTGATTACTTGATGATGCAAGATTTTGCACATCATTTTATTTAAATATTTATATAAAATATATTGATAACTTAAATAATTTTTGAAATTTCATTTTTGTGTAATAAAGTCTTACGATTTGTGAGACTATACTTTTGTGGTTTCTGGGATGTGAAAGAAGAGTTGTGTGACCCTATTCTCGTCCCTGATCCTTACCTTTGTCTGAATTTTTGATTGTTGAAGAATTATCTTCATAAATTCTAATTTTAATTGAAGTTTGACCTCAGTAATTTATTTTACTTGGATCAAACTGCAATTTAATTTGTGTCGTGCGTTACTTGAGCTGAGTTATACAACTTAGTCTCGAGTCGATAACTTTAATTTGAATACAATCTGAATACGTTTTGGAACATTCAGTTGGTCGTTTCAAATAACTTTTTTTGAAATTTAGTTGAGATTTAAAAATTACTTGAGCGATAGTTTAGCTAGTTGAGGTAATTAAGTCTAGATATAAATAGGTTAGTAAATTTAATCAGAGATTTGATCGAGTTATGAATCAATCTCTTAAAGAACATCAATGATTGACATTCAGTTAATGGAAATCTTGATCATTGGTATTCTTAATGATTAAATTCTAGTTTATAAATTTTTTTTGACTTTTGTTAGAAATTAAGTATATAGGTATATATTGCAATAAAAAGATGAGAGGGCCTCAATGAAAAAGAAATTGTTTTTTTTTTTTGATTGAGATCTTAATTGGCTGGAAGATTTGATTTGAGACAGGGAAGTGATTTCACTGTTTGGTAATTTTTCAGCTGACATTTTTTTGATGGCAGTTTAAGAACCTGAAGGGGAGTAGTTGGCGACTGGAGGAGCATGAAGTCAAGGTAACGACTTGAAGAAGTGAAAGGGAGAGTTGATTTCCTCTCACTTACTCAAATGGGAGTTTCTAATATAAAAACAGATGCAATTAGAAACAATTGGGTAGAATAGTTGATTCTCTTTTGTTAGTTTATTGAACATTCTTATGGTTGGGCAGTTATGCATCAGAGGAAGTACAACATCTGCATCCTCGACATAAGGGTTTCCGAACATTTATGAGCTCTGGAAACATGGCGGGAAGGGGATAGTATCCGCTCATAGGAACATCAACATCTATGTATCCTGTAGTATTAACTGAGTTGTAGCAATTTTCTGTTTTCTCTGGATTTCTCTGAAAGATATAACATTTTAACTCGGGCCCTAGCTTTTATAAATTTTGTTGATCAAGAACATCCTGATCTTTAGGTCTGTAAATAGTATGTAACACTCGTTTCTTTCTCCCATAGCAAGAACCCCACCCCATCCGGCGAGCGTGGCGATCGAGCACCCAGCAGGCCTAATGCAGTGGTTGAGTGGAAACGGCCTTCATCAATCTCTGCCTGGACGTGCCTGTGATCGTAAGATATTAGGTACTAAAGGTGGATAAAGATTGATGAGGGTAAGGATTAAGTTCATAGGTGTCGACGTAGGTTAGTGGAAGCAGTAATTGATTTTCTCTTTCGTTTATGAAGAGTATAGAGGGGTTAGAATCCTTCGTAGGTAATAATACTCAATGATTACTCTTTTCATTACTTTGTCTTCGTCTTTTCTTTTGGTTTGTTTTATTCGAATATCGTAAATTTCTGTTGGGGGATAGTCGATAGTGGCGTGAACGCACTGATGGATTATACTTTACTAGAATAAACGATCAGAAGTAAGGTCGTTTATCCTTACGGTTACGTTTGAATTACGTGTATGCCAACAAAGCACGTAGAGATAGTAGTAGACGTGAAGTGGAAACTCTTTGAGGGTTAATGCTCAAAGGATTTCTCACTTTAATCTATTATGTCTCCATTTTTTTATGTTCCCAACTACTTTAATCAATTTCAACTCAAGTTCTTTTAATAAGGTTCGGTCAGGCGTATGAGTGCTTTTCGAAGATTCATAAACTAGACATGATGTAGTGGCAATCTCTTGTGTGTATGGTTTCGAAGGTCCATTAGAAGAAGAATATTAGAGTTGAGAAAAGTTGAAGGAAAAGTTCATAAGACCGAGTGTAATCATAAGTCGTGATATAGACGTGGCAGGTCATAATCATGAAATGAGATTACATGTTTTGTGAATTTGTTGGAGGTTTGATTTTTATTAATCCTCTCCTAGGTTATAGTTCATGTAAGTTTGAAGTGAATGACGTGCGAGTAGGAGAACAGTGAAATTTCATAGGAGGGAAATTCCACGAGAAGGAACTGGAGCGGACAGTAATTTTTTTTATTTGTGTTCTAGGTTTCGGTCCTGTTGGTGCGTTGTTTCAGTTTGATACATGGTATGGAAACTATATAATGACGGTAGACCGGAAGGGAGACCGTTACAGGGCGACCAAAGATCCAAAAATATTTGATTTGAGACCACTGCGAATAGGTGATGGGTATATATCGGCACCAAGAACGAGATCAAACTTTGAGCTTGAGTGGAAATTAGGATCTGCTAACGGAAAGTCGAGGGTTTGTGAGATTTCAGTTTCATTTATAACACAAGATGGTAATTCTCCTGTAAGACGTTTTAAGACAATTGCATTTACACTGAGAGTGAAATTTGGCATTTGATTGGATTTGAGTTGAATAGTACATAGTTTTGAAGCACTGGCAGTGACAACAGCATTTATTCCAGAAATGTGAGCTTGAATCGGCTTAACCGGGAGCTTCAGTCTTATCTGAGCTTCTTCAGAAATAAATTTGACTTCAGATCCGGGGTCAAGAAGTGCACGCATAGTGAATGCTATACCATGATGTTCAATGTTGACTAAAGCGGTAGCCAATATGACGTGGTTTCGGTTGCTGCTATAGTACGAATGTAAAAGCGACGAGTCATTGGTTTGAGGCGGAGTGGACTGTATATTTGAGTTGGGTGTTATGGGATTTGAGTTGGAGTTGTAATTCGAAAAGTGTGCTTGCCTTATGGGTAAAGTATGAAGCAGAGAGTGATGATGTCCTTTGCATTGGATACAAGTGTAAGTACTCTTACAATCTTTTTCTAAATGGGAAGTGGCAAGGCAGTTCGAACAGTAATTATTTGATTTAACGGCTTTAATTCGATCCTCAACATTCATTTGTAAAAACTTGTTACAAAACCGTAGGGGGTGGTTTTGATTGCAAAGCTTGCAGGTAAAATTTGTTTGCTTACTATGGTAAGATTGATGAGCATAAGATTTTTCACGAACTGGTTGAAATGGAGAAGTTTTATTAAAGGTTGGTTTCGGTTTTGGTTTGAGGCGGATATCTAGAATCGTTTCCAATACTTGATAACGATTAGTTAAAAACTTATCCATTTCGGACCATGTTGGAATTGAGCGTGGGTTTTCGATTGACTGTTCCCATAGTGAGAGGGTTGTATCAGGTAAGCGACTTGAGCATAGATAGACTAGACTAGAATCCCAATTGGAAATATCTACTTTATGAGCTTTGAGAGCAGAAAGAGCATCGTTTATTTCGCGTTGAATGTTTTTTATACCTGAGCTTGATTCTAGAGAAATCTGTGGCAAACTGAATAAAGTTTTTAGCTGACTATTTACTAAAATGCGGGTATTCTCAAAGCGATCTTTAAGGGCTTCCCAGGCGAGGTCAAAACTTTCAGATGTAAGTGGAAATTTACAAACAATATTGCTTGCTTCACCTCTGGTCTTCGATCTAAGATGATAGAGCTTTTGTACAGCACATAATTTAGGGTGATGTATATATACTGCAGTAAACATGTCTCTGAAAGAGGGCCATGTTTGATAAGTACCATAAAATATGTCCGTATCACACGGAGGGACCTTAATACATATCACTTCACTTTGAGATTTATTTGTATCTTTGGGTATAAAGAAATTTCCACGATCGGACGAGTCATTTATCGAATTAGTTTCAGATATTATATTTTCCAATGTCTTCTCAGAAATTATGGATATCTTTTTTGTGAGATCAATTATATAACTTAAACAATCCACAAAAGTGTCAGATGAGGTATTATATTTAGCTTTCACTGACTTTAATTGATTTTCATCTTCTGAGCATTCACTGGAACGAATGCAAAACGAGTAACTTTTCTTAACTTCACCCCAGAGATTGTTGAGTTCTATTTTATTAGCTTCTAAGGAACTAATTGTATAAACTGTTGAGGGTTTTCCTTTGAAATCGGCACTAAATTCGACGAGTTGGTCGGAAGCCAAAATGAAATCATCTAAAGCGATCATGGTTAGGTAAATACTTTTAGATCGATACTCGAATGAAATAAATTAAAACTTTGGATGGATTATTAGAATTCATGCGGAAAAAGTTATACTGCAAATGCACAAATAATTTATCACAAAATATGAAATTCACTTAGGATTTATTCACTTAAGTTATTTGGTAAGAAAGTTCTGATTAATTGAATGACTGTGTAGCTAGGTAGATTAATATTTTAGAACACAGAGGATCTGAAGTAATTCACAATGGAGAGCTGAATATTTCAAATGAATTAAATTCAAATTGAGAAGCTATGTAGGTATCTATAATGTTAGGTACCTGTATGAGATTTTTTCTTTAAATTAGGTGTAAGGGATTTTGTAAAGGGTATATAATTTCTCAGAAACACTCACCGGTAAATTTTATTCGCAAGACAAGAAATTACCTTTCTTTGGTTTATGGTATTTCATGGTAGGTATCCAAATTTTTAGATGAAATAATCTGTGTTTTCACAATGCTTTTTTTTTTTACAAATTTGTATCGGAATTGTTGATAAGTAAAAAGAAGGACATGTGCCTTTTACGCTTTTTTTTTCTCAATCAAGAAAGTTTACTTATAGGGTTGGGATTTTTTTTTTTCAAAGATTTTTATGTATTACTGGGGTTGAGAGTTGAGATGAATATAAAAGGGTAAAGATTCTTTTTCTTCGTAAAGAGGTATTTTATTCTTTTTTTTTTTTTTATATACTTTACAAAACCGTATTGTGTAGCGAAATTTTTATCCAGACTAAATGGATAAAACACGTTTTTGTAATGGAAAAACTGTGGGTAGCAGTTATAACACTTTTTTCGTTTTCAATTTAATTTTAAACGATTCTTTGAAAACCTGTAAAGAAATTTTAGGTTTTTTTTCACGATACATCTACTATAAAGATTGGGTAGAAAAACGCTCTTTACACGCGGTTTTTGGTTTTTTTCTTTGCCTTGCAATTCGCAAGGCACAACCGATCGCGAGAAAGAAGAAAGACTAATGAGATTTTATCAAATTTATTATACAATTCACTGATCTACAAAAACTGTACGCACCTGTTAATAATGTTTGCTCTCGATTAGCGGTGATGATGGTGATAACTGATTCGGATGATCTTTTGATGTTAAAAAACGCATTAGTTGGAGTTTCTCTCGTTGGATAGTGTTTTTTTTGTCAAATTGTTTGGAAGAGAATTTTGGGTGACGTTGATAAATATGATGTGTGTGTTTTTTATGATGAATTTTCTCTTTTTGAGCGATGCGATGAATGAATGCCTTTTAGGGAAGTTTCTTTGATTCTTGTGTTGAGGCAGGTTAGGGATGATTTGTGTGTGTATGCTGATAATCTTTGGGATTCGGATGCGATGAATTTCGTCGTTTGTATTTATTTGTTGACTTTATGATGGTATGGGTCGATTTTTTTGTAAATCGATTAGATGATTCGATGGGAATTTTGGATGTAGTATGAAATCCAAATTTATCTTCGTAATCTTACGGATTAATTTTCTGGTTTTCGAGATGGGTTTTTTTGATGATGGTTTGGGATAAATTCACCTTGATTAGTTTATATAATTTCTTTTGAGTTTGGGTAGAAATAATCCGGCTCGAAGGACCAAATGTTGGGGTGTGGTTCCGGAAAAAATCAAGTGAAAAATGAGGAGAGTAAGTATTAGGGTTTATAATGATTTTATTGAGTAGGTCTTACCTCTAAGATGAGTTTACAATAAGTGAACGAGTTTAGTCATTAGAAAAAGGAAATGGGCTATGAGGGAAATTTAAAGGCTATCGACGGAAGTTGAATTAAAGGCCCTCTAGGTTTTCGGGAGGGTTTCTCACCTAAACAGTGAGAAAGTTGTTTTTATAACAAAAAGCTTACCGGCCTGAAATCATTTCTTTTTAAATTTTTAATCTAAATTATGTACCTACGTTTTTACGTTTTTTTGATATTCTGTTGATTCAAAGACAGCCTCCTCCTCGGGTGATACTTTTGTCAAATCTGCAGGTTGAATCGAAGGCTGCCTATTGGCAGCTGACAAAGAACTATTAACTTCCGAGAATTCCGAACAAGAAGACGAAGGCGGTTCAGCTAAATTTGAAGCCGGTGTCAGTGAACGAATTTTGGATAGTCCACTACCAACCAAATTGTAGTTAAGGTCACCCACAGTTTCGAGTTCCTTTTTTGGGGGATTGTTAAAGAAGTTTTGAATCCGCTGACTGTTCGGGTCCTCGGGGGGAGGAGCTGCAACTCCCAAACTTGGTACTAGACTGAATGAATCGAAAAATGTTGTCGGATCGGGGAGTGATGGTCGATGAACAACTACAGGGGTTGGTGCTGCTATTGTTGCAGCTGGATCAAATTCGAATAATTTAGGTCGATTTGTTTAGTGGTGAATGCTTCAGTATGCTGCCAGTCAATTCAACCAAATGAAATTTTGATGTGATAACATTTTTTCTGGAAAATATTAAACAAATAAAACCAAGTGGTTTCATCAGATTAATTTATTTTGCTTACATTTCATTTTTACTACTTGATTGTATTGTTGACAGTTCAGTTCTTCAATGTGCATGTATGTCGGAATAAATTGATGACATTTTCGCCCAGAAGCATTTAGAAGAAGAGTGACATTTTAGCCCAGAAGCATACAGAAGAAGAATTTTTTTCTCCAACTCAATTTATAATAGGTACAAAATTAAAAATTTTTCTTCATAAAAAAACTAAA
This sequence comes from Baccha elongata, assembly GCA_951217065.1. Lineage (NCBI taxonomy): Eukaryota > Metazoa > Arthropoda > Insecta > Diptera > Syrphidae > Baccha > Baccha elongata. Next base: position 911,315 of record CATNUY010000229.1, on the reverse strand, counting down.
AAAAAAAAAATGAAAATTGACTTCATTTTGTATAAAAAGATAAAAAAACAGTCATAAATCATAAAGAAAAAATTTCTGTTAGAGATCTTTTAAATAAACAATTATTTTAAATCTAGGTGTTTTACCTAAGTTTTTCACTCTTCATCTGAAGATGAGATTTCTAAAAGGTTGTCGACAACTATATCGGGGCATTCCCTTGACACCATCTGGGCGAAAACAGACATCATCCCACCCATTTTCCGACTCAATTGTTTGTCCCGTTTTATGCAATATTTTTCATATTCCGAAAATTGTTTCAAATTTCTTCGTGAAACAGGTGCTGCCAACGAACGGACTCTTGGTGTGGACGAGATATTATGGGAAGAGGTGGATGGGCGAAAATTTGTTGGTGATGTAGGGCTGGACGGACTAACTTGTGAGGATACTGATGTTGTTGAGTCAAAGTCATCAGTTGATGACTTGAAAATGACGTTGACGGGGAAAGCAATTGGGTTCCTGATGATGATGGGCCCATTGTTTGAACATTTTCAACAGGAGACGAAGCCATCGAGAATGCTCCTCTCGAACTATCCATGAGAAATGGGGGATGATAGTTGTCATTGGAGGACGCATATTTGTGCATCAAATCAAAATAGGGCCAATTTTCTTTTTCATCTTTTCCTATTGGAGCATCATCGCCTGCTCCGTCTCCCGTGTGTTGCTCAAAAAATGACTGAAATGTTTAAGTCAAAAACAATAAGTTATTTCAAAATAGATACCTAGTAGACATTACCTTATATTTTTGTGTTAAATTTTTCCAAAGTTGCCTGCAGGCTTTTATATCTTTGGAGGGGTCCCCCAGAATCTCAGCAATTCGTCTAAAAATAAATAAAACTGCATAATGGTCACAATTATAAAAACATACATACATCCAACCATCGTTAATATTTGCATTTTTGGACACAAACATTTTATCACAGCTAATCCTGATTTTGATAAGTTTTATTTTATCTGCGTGAGTCCCTTAAATAAGCAAAAATTAATGAAACCATTGTTTAGTTTTAATTACTGAAATAAATTCTTACATTTATTATATGGTTTTTCCACTTTTCTTCCTTTTTTTGTCGCATTTTATATAAAATATTTAAACTAAAATTTATTCCAAACACGCGCGCCACCAACGAAACACAAACCGTTACCAAAGCCAACGAAAAGACAAATGCAAACAAAAAAAAACATTATTTCGTATGCAGGAATGAGAAAGACAGTTGAGTTGTAAAGCAGATATTGTACTGTCTTTCTCAATCCTGCATACAGTATTGCAAATTATCCACTGGCTAAAATTTTAGCCTGCTCCAGAGCAGGCTAAATTTTTGAAGTTTATATTGTCAGTGTCATAATTTAGCAAATGGATACAATTTTAACGCAGTTCGCACACGGACTTAAAAGCATTTTAGTCAACGGAGTAATAAAATTTATTGGCATTTTAGCTTAAAATGGTTTGCACCAACATAAGGAGGTGAATTTTTAAAAATGAGGAAACTTGATGCCAACCCCGGATTTTTATTCCCCACACATGGGTCTCTTGGCACGAGTACGATAACTTTGGCGCCAAGAATTGATAACGGTTTTTTGTAGAACAGTTCAATACAAGCATTTTTTACTATGGGTGGGGGGGGTCTATCTCCCTCCGTTTGGGCGGGAGGGGCAATTTTATAAAAACAGTGCTAAAAATTTAAAAAAAATATTAAAAAATAACGGTAATACTTACAACTAAGTATTATATCTTATTTTAAAGTCAAAACTTTTTCCTATTAGATGTTATTTAAATCTAATGAAATCTATGCATAGTCTTTGAGAAAACGGACTTTAAACTCAAAAATTGCGAAAAAAAAGGTTAAAATAAACTTTGAAGTGTGATTTTTCAAAACTGTAAAATAAAATTTTACTTTTTTTTTTATAGAATTCGTTGCTCATATTAATTTTAAATCATAAACTGAAAACAAAATGAATTTATGTTTTCTGGTTTTTGAGAAAATCTAAAATTACTAAAACAACTTTTTTATTGGATATTTTTTTTTGCTTACTTATTAAGGCGTATAAACAGTGAGGTATGTAAGGGGGGGCATGCTGCCCCCCTGCAACCCCCCTGCTTGGCACACTATAGGATTTGGGGTGGGTGCGAGGTGGGGTGGGTGCGAGGTTGGGTGTATGCAAAGTTTCTGTTGCATTTAAAAATGCCCAAGCATCATTTCCAAATCAAAGAAAACCTCTTCCACCGGAAGGTGTGTATTGAACAGAGAGGTGGAATAAGTAACGGTAAATGAAAAAAGAAAGAAGAAAACAAATTTGTCAGAAATATTCGAGTTATGTATATGTAGGTACACCACGCCACTAATCATAAAATCACTCATAAAATACTCGAACAAACTTTTGAATTTTTTCCGTTGTTTTTTTTTATGCAAATGTGGTACAAGTTATCGTTTACCAAGGTCATTCATAATTCAACCTTGATAGAGTGAAGTGTTTTTTTCTGTGAATAAAAAATGGCGGCTAAACATCCAATACTTCATCCTAAGCTAAATAATTTTTCGATATTTTGTTCGTTTGGGGATTTAGTGTCGACCAACGAAAAAAGCATCGCGTTTTTAGAAGAAATTGGTTTAATTCCCTCTATAACTTCAACTCCCCCACTATGCTGCAACCTACCGATGAAGGTGGAAAAATATAAAAGTGTCAAATTGGGTTGGATGTGACGATGCTCAAAAAAAAGTTCAAAAAAAAAAGGTGACAAAAACTGCAGGACTACAATCAACCCATCTATTGGCACATTTTTTCATGGGCCTCAATGTCGTATAGAGATTCGCGAGGTGCTTGCTATAATCATCTCTTTTGTAATCAAAATGCCTGTGAACACGGTTTTTCAGGTAAGTTAATTGAATCTCAAGCTACAACTCAATGATTTTTTAAAAATATTATTATAAAATTAGCATTTAATCGCTTGGCGCCACGACGACAATAAAAGTGAGCTAAGTAAATCTACTGTAATAGATTACTATAACTATTGTCGTGAAATAGCCGAAATAATCTCATCTCACGTTGATGTCAACATTGGTGGCGAAGATAAGACGGTACAAATCGACGAGACCTTTCTTACAAAAAGGAAATACCACAGAGGCCGTGTGACCGAACAGATGACCATTGTAGTGTTGGGTTTATTTTGTAAAGAGGATAAAGTCGGGCGCTTCTTTAAAGTAAACTCTAAATGTAAGGAAGAGTTGTGGCCTTATATCCATAAATACGTTCACCCCAACACCAGTCGAATTTGCACTGATAGCGCACGCCAGTACATAGGTGTTGAGAAAATTTTTGCTAGTTCGACGACTCATGAGGTAACGAACCATAGCAAGGGTGAATATGTCAACAAGACCGATGCGACCAACACCATAAATGACCTGGAGAATCAGAACAAACTTCTGAAAAAAACAATTTTATGTCGCAAAACTACGGACCACCTTCATCAATATATGGCACTTTTTTTTTATCGAAAATACTGCCTGGAATTAAAATATAATGATGACTTGGGCTCCCAAATCATGGAGTTTTTACTGGACGTAAAAAAAGTGTACCCATGTTTGGTCGATGGAGAAGAAAGTGTGGGCTTGCAACTTAAAAACTCAGACCCACCCACCGTTCACAGTGAGCAACTAGAGGGTGTCTTACCGCCAAAACAACCTCGGCTCCTTACTATCAATGACGAACTCAACGAACTCGACAGCAACACCAGTACGGACGACGACTTCATCGACGAAACTGACTTACCTGTTTAATACATTGAAAACTGACTTGACTATTTATAACTGACTCCTGATTTACACACAAACTGACTTACTAACAAAACTTACTTACAAAAACGAACCTACGTACAACATTCACCGTTTACAAAAAAAAAAGAAAAATCTTAAAAAAAAGTAGTTTTAGTAATTTTCCATTTTCTCAAAAACCAGAAAACATAGAATCATTTTGTTTTCAGTTTATGATTTAAAATTAATAAAAGCAACGAATTTTATAAAAAAATGTAGTTTTTTTATTTTACAGTTTTGTAAAATCACACTTCAAAGTTTTTTTTTACCTTTTTTTTTCGCAATTTTTGAGTTTAAAGTCCGTTTTCTCAAAGACTATTCATAGGTTTCACTTGATTTAAATAACATCTAATAGGAAAAAGTATTGGCTTTAAAATGAGATATAAAAATTAGTTTTAAGTATTACCGTTATTTTTTAATATTTTTTTTAAATTTTTAGCACTGTTTTTATAAAATTGCCCCTCCCGCCCAAACGGAGAGAGATAGACCCCCCCCACCCATAGTAAAAAATGCTTGTATTGAACTGTTCTACAAGAAACCGTTATCAATTCTTGAATGAAACAAAATGGGACTTTAGTTTATTGGCCCTTTTAAAACTGAAAGTGGTTGGTGAAATTGAAAAATGCAATTTTAAGATTTAACAATCCAATAAATATTTAAAAGTGTTTGCAGAAACTGGCCATCAATATTGAAATTTTTCAATCTGTTTTAAGTTACTTCGAAAATCAAATACTTCTTCGCGTAAAAAATGGAGTGCGACTCGAGTGATTGCGTTCCCGATAGTAAATACACCGAAAAAGTGGCTTGTAAAGGTCTCTGCGGTAAATCATATCATCCTCTGTGTCTCGGGCTAAGTAAAAGATCTTGTATTTATCTTAAGGAATACTCGAACTATTTTGTATATCTTTGCGATGAATGTAAATACATATTCCTATGCCATGTTCTTTTGGCGGTAAAATGTGTCAGTGAATCCACAAACTCAATAATCGCCGACAATAATCGCTTTATTGATAGCAACATTTTATAAAAAAATATTGCTTATTAGACAATTATTACTAAACCAAAATTAATCACATTGATTGCTTATAATAATATATATTACAGTTGAGGCAAAAAGGTCAAGCTCACATTTCATTGCCACTTTGTTTACCATCAGTTTATCAACCCGAATACACAAAAAATGTGTATCGTTTATTTTGCATGAAAATAAATCAATTATGGGTATGGTTTTTTATTATTGAGTGAATGAACTGCTTATTGCATAAAAGATAATGAAAGGCAACCCGAACATTCTGCCCCACGTTAAACGATTCGTTTTACAAATTACAAATAATGTTCTTAGAAAAAGAACTATAAATACAAATACAAATTTTGATTTAAAATTTAATAAGAAAACAATTTACTATTTATTAAAGGAAAATAAAATAAGTATCGTGTTCATTCTTCAGTTGTTACATTAAATCTAGCTTCTGATGGGATGCTTTTTGGTGTTGATTGCATTCTCGGGATGGTGATGTTTGCACTATGTTTCCTCGGTTGGTTGGCTTATCTTATTTCTTTTCTTCTTGCAGTAATATTGGGCGATTAAAAAGATGACGATTGAAATCGCTATTAATATTCCAGCATGTCCGATAGTATGGTGGATTTTATGCTGTTCTAATTTATTTGGGAGAGTTTCTCGAAATGTTTCAAGATTTTTCTTTAATGCTTCAAGATCTGTTGAATATTCTTCGTAAGCATGTGGTTGTTTTCTTGTGAGAAGTTCTTGTGTTGAGATTTTGACATCTGTAAGATTGAGGAGTGGTACATATGACAGTCTGGTTTCTGATGGGTAGATGTTATGACCTCGGATGGTTAAAAACCTTTGTTTTATTATCACTCTGCAACTTGGCAATGCCCGTACCGTGGATTGTTATTTGAGAAGTCTTTTTGTCACAAACTAAATTTAGTGTTGTTTCTTCAGAAAGTGCATATATCCAGGAATTTGCACTGTATAGTTGAATACAATGAGGACCTTCATCCATCTTCTTTACACGGCATTTGTTAGGTTCAAACTTGTGATTGAACAATGCTAGCTCACAAGCATAAGCGATGGATCCTTTGTGGTTGAAGAGGACCTCTTTATTTGCATAGGAGTCCTCCCAGAGGATTTGATGAGCAAGCCTTCATTTCTTCTTCCGATAAGGCGTAGTATAAGTCTCGATACAAGTTGATCAATAGAAATGGTGAAGAGGGTTGTATTCCAGCAAATCCGTCCTCTTGCAATACAGGTACAGGGATTGTTCGATAGACTTCAAATTCTTCGGGGGTTATCAATGGTAACTTGATCTTGAAAATCACATACCTTTGCAGAATTTTTCCTTCAATTGACATTATATTATAAATTTTTGAAAATCCAGCATTGGACACCGGAAGTTTCAATGAAGGAGGTAAATGTTCCCGTATTGATTGTAGTTCTTGATGCAATTGTGCTAACGGCATAAGAATTGGACTGATTCTTCCATGTTGACTATGAGTTATGATATCTAAAAGTGACCCCTTAACGCGATGAAAATTGGTTATTAAAGTTAGAATTTGGACAGCCCTTGATAAGAAGAGTTGGGCTAGATTTTCTTCATGAAGATCCTTCGAAATAGCGTTGGTTTGATTTGTTAGGCCGTCTATCTGGGATATAACTGTCCAAAATTGATGCAAATTCTGTGCTTGAGTTCGACTCATGATGTTGGCGGTTGTTTGAAGAAAGGATGTCTGCTTTTTGATGTGAGTAAGTAGAATGTTTTCATTGTCCTTTAACCCATCAATTGTTTTAGACAGATCTTCTGCCTATTCCGAATCTAGGAAACCAAACAGTGAATGTGCGATTCCACCTACAATGTTCAGAGCTCCTCTTCTGACTCGCCTTTGATTGTTGCTGGGTGGTGATAATAGCTCACTTCCCTTTTATAAGTTATCCATCAAGTGTTCAATTTGGCTTGTTATTTTCCTGCACTGTTCCTTATGCGCCATTGTTTTGCATAAATCTGCAAGTGAAGAACATGATTTGTTCACCATCTCAAGTTCTTGGCTGTAATTTATCATATCAAAGTAAGCTATAATGTTCCATTCGCTTGCTATGATATTTGCCCTTGCAATGTTTTCAAAGTAAATTCCAGGCTGTGACGTAAAAGGTGTTAACTGTATAGGTGATTCGTTGTTTAATTGAAGGATCATAAGCGTCATCAGGACCATCGCTATTGTAGAACCCAGCGAGTGTTTTATTTTTTTCTTAGGTATGTCTGGTTGTACCCTTGAAATGTTGGAATTTCGACTAGAACCTTGCATTTCCTTAAATGTTTTTTTCTTTTGGCTCTGAATGAATCACTGGTTTAGAATGAACAACTGTTTCAGGATCAACTAATGGTTCCGAATGTTTGAAGAGTGTTTTTGCTGCGGCTGTAGGGTGCGAATCTTCTTCACTTTCAGTCGGCCGAGGTGCAAGTTCATGTATGGCACGTTTAAAAATGCCTGTTTTAGTTTGAACTTCCGCAACGCGCACTAAACCGTCGTTTCCTGGTATGCATTTGGTTATTCTTCCCAGTTGCCATTGAAGAGGTGGTAAGTTGTCTTCCTTTAAAATCACCATCATTCCTTCTCGAATACTGCGATTTTCCTGCTTCCACTTTTGGCGATGTTGTAGTTGGCTTAAGTATTCGCTGGACCATCGGTCCCAAAATTGTTGTTTAAGCGCCATCGTTTTTCCAAACCCTTGCCAAAAACTTGGGCTGCAGGGTGAATAGTGCTAGTTAACGCTTCACCAATTAAAAAGTGTCCAGGAGTTAGTGCAGCGAGGTCATTCGGATCTGATGAAAGTGGTGTTATCGGTCGAGAGTTCATAATAGCTTCAATTTCAATCATAAGTGTTTCTAATTCTTCATAAGTTAATTTTGTTGGTTCCAGATTCCGTTTTAGAAAGTATTTCGCAGATTTTACTGCCGCCTCCTAAAGGCCACTAAAGTGTGGAGATCGTGGGGGAATGAAATGGAACGCTATGCCCTTGTTATTGCAAAAGGTTGTAATCTTCCCTTGTGCTACTTGATCATAAAGAACCGCTTGCAGCTCCGTCAGTTTATTCTTTGCTCCAACAAAGTTTTTGGCGTTATCGCAATGTAAATTAAGGCAATTTCCTCTTCTTCCGATGAATCGTTTAAGGGCGGCGATAAATGCATCCGTGGTGAGATAACTCACGACTTCGAAATGTGTTGCTTTTGTTGCAAAGCAGCAGAATACCGCAACGTATGCCTTCCGGGGTCGTTTTCCTCTTATATTGAAGTGAATCCACACCGGTCCAAAGTAATCAACTCCGGCGTTAACAAAAGGTTGAGCTGGCTGGACACGTGTTGCAGGCAAATTTCCCATTGCTTGCGTTATTAATTTCGGTTTTGTTCTTGTACAATGTATACACCTGTGTACTACTGCTCTGACCATAGTTTTGCCTTTAATGGGCCAGAATTTTTGACGTATTTTAGCTAGAAGGCCTTGTGGTCCTATATGACGATTTTGAAAATGAGTTTCTGTAATCAATATTTTAGTAAATTCGTGGTTGTAGGGAAACAAAATCGGGTGTTTAGTGTCGTTATCCAAATCTGCAGCTTCTAATCGTCCTCCCACGCGTAGGATACCCTTTGAGTCTATGAATGGTGATAAAGTAGTCAATTGGCTATTGCCGTGGATCCATTTGCCCTCAGAAAATTGTTTTAATTCTTCTTTAAAGGCTTGGCTTTGCATGAATCTTACAATTACCTGTAGTGCTTGTTCCAGTTCGAGAAGTGATAATTCATCTTCCTTTGGTTCGAATTGTTCCAATTCGAGAGGCATTAATTTGTCCTTCTTTGGTTTGATGTTTTCGCAATTTTGAAGGAAACGATATATGTATGCCACAATCCTTTGTAATCGTGAAAATGAGTTGCGGTGATTTATACTGTACACAACGTCTGTTTCAATTGTTGCTGTCATTACCAATTTCGATTTTTTTATGTCTAAATTGGTGGGTTTAGCCTTGAATTCAGCTGGCCATTTTATTTCAGGTCCGTATAAAAACAGTGGTCCATAAAACCAAATGTGGTGGTTTTTTAATTTTGTGGCTGACATCCCTCTTGATACAATATCGGCTGGATTTGATTTAGTTGGAACATGACGCCATTGATGTGGTAATGATAAAGATCGTATCTTCTTGACGCGGTTTGATATGAAGCTATGATATCTGCCTGCATCAGCATTGATCCAAGCTAATACGATCTCTGAATCGGTCCAATAATGAGATTCCAATTCCCCAAGTTTAAGATCCTTTGTGACCTTTTGCATTAGTTCTGTAGCTTATTTGGCTGCGCACAGTTCTAAGCGTGGTATTGTCGTTTCACTTATGGCTTCATTATACCGGTTTTTCTTTATTGGTGCTACTCTGGATTTTGAACGTAGTAGGTGAACGGTTATTGTACCATTGTTTGCAATTGATCTGATATATATTGCTGCACCGTAAGCCTTTCCCGTTGCAACTGCAAATGCATGTAATTGGGTCTCCTTTGCTATCTTATTTGAAAAGACATGTCTTGGAATTTTTATGTCCTTTATTGCTTCCAAATCTTTACGATACTTTTCCCAAGTAGTGTGTAATTCCATTGGTAAAGCCGAGTCCCAATCTATCTTAAGCTTTCACAATTGTTGGATGAACAGTTTTACAATGATTGTCATGGGGCTCATAAGACCTAGCGGGTCAAAAATATGCGCAATTTCAGATAATGCCGTTCGTTTTGTTATTTTACTGTGTTGAATAAAGGTTGAATTTATCAGGAACTCATCTTTTTCTGGATTCCAGATGAGACCCGGTGTTTTGAGATGTTTTGCTTCCTTGTCCAGTAAGTCCGATTGTAGAGCTCGATCTTTTGGAGGAATATGGTTTAAAAGTTGTGGCATATTGCTGCACCACTTTCTTAGATTGAAGCCTGCTGACTGCAGGACCTGTGTCAATTGTTGTTGCATGTCTCGAACCTCCAAAAGGCTGTTTGAACCTGACATGACGTCATCCATATAGAAATCGTTAGCTAATACCTTGGCTCCCAAAGGATATTCACGTGTATATTCCGTTGATAATTGTTGCAAGCAGCGCGTTGCCAAATATGGTGCAGAAGTAGTACCATATGTTATTGTGTTTAGTTGATAGCAACGCACCCTTTCATCCTTCGTTCTGCGCCAAAATATTAATTGATATTTTCTGTCTTCATTTGTTACCATAATCTGTCGGTACAGTGCTCTCTCAATTTCATCACTTTGACGATTTTCTAAGAGTATAAGTTTAAACTGTTCTATCGAGACCCTCAGCAATAGGTTTTTATCAAACCAATCATCCTTCGAAAAGCGTCTTTCGTCTATAGCGCAGGAATTAAAGTCACGAGCTAACCACACTCACTGCCAGTTTGGCGATATTAACACCGTAATACGTTCAACGCTCGAATTCGTGCTAAATTCATATCCTATCGACAACATATTGGATCACGTAAAATCTATTCGCTCCGATCTCGATATCAATCAACAAAGTACTTCTAATTCCATGTCATCCGCATCCGTTCATCTTACCACAATTCTTCATGAGATGGATAATAAAATAAATTACATCAGTGACGAACTTACGGCAAAGCGCATATCGTATAACGATATTATAGATGAAACAAAAACGAACTCGTGCAAAATCGATCAAATTCCTAGTAACTTTTAACCAATCGAGCCCAATTATAATATTTCAATTCATGCTGAAATTATTGAATCGAACCTAACACCACCACCCTCTATTTCTCATGCGGCCTGTCTCATCTCCCAACCGAAGCAGTTCTACCAATCCATCAATGTTAAGCGGAAAAACGACGGTCTTCCTTCCTTTTTCAACCTCTTTGCTACTTTCTTCAGTCAATCGTACAGTGATACCATAAATGAACCCGACCTTGAATATCACAAGTTCCTGTTGAATAGTTCACACATGTCTTTTGTCTCTCTTGAAATTAGTTCTCAAATGGTCGTTGACAAGATTAATTCACTCAAAGATGTGTTAACGTTCTCTGCGAACCCCTTACCAATCTCTTCCGACTGTCGCTTTCACAATCAGTCTTCACGTCTTTATGGAAAAGCTCTTTCATATTTCCAATTCATAAAAAAGGTAACAAAAACGATATTTCAAACTATCGTCCGATTGCCAAACTCTCATCCATCCCCAAGCTCTTTGAAAGTTTAGTTTATGATTCTCTGTGCTTTCATTGTAAATCGATTGTTTCCCCTTTCCAGCACGGATTCTTAAAAGGTAGGTCCACAACCACTAATCTTACCCAATTTGTTACTATGACACTCTGTGCTTTGGATAAAGGATTCGAGGTCGATGTCATAACCACTGACTACAGCAAAGCATTTGATAAAATCTGTCATTAAATCATAAATGTTAGGCTAGAAGAATATGGTTTTCCACCATCGGTTATTCATTGGGTCAAATCCTTTTTAGAGAATCGTACATATAGAGTTGTTTTTATTTGTGCGGTCTCCAATCCCATCTTTGCCACATCAGGTGTTCCTCAAGGCAGCCATCTTGGGCCACTCTTGTTTGTTTTGGCCATTAATGATGTTAGCAGTATTATCAACTACTCGAAACTGTTTATTTACGCAGATGACATCAAAATAACGAAAGTAATTTCTACTTCTTCTGATTCTTCCCTGCTTCAACAAGACCTTGACTCATTCCTCGCTTGGTGCAACAAAAATTTCTTAGACCTAAATATTAGTAAATGTCGATCAATGACTTTCTCCCGCAAACGCCTACCCTCACTCCCAAGAATTTACCACTTTTGCAATTTACCAGTACCCCTTGTTTCTTCTATACGCGATCTCGGCATGTATATATGTGATAAAGAGCTCAATTTTCGCACTCATATCGATTCAATTATCGCAAAATCAAATTCCTCCCTCGGGTTTATCAAGCGCTGGTCTAAAGAATTTTCGAATCCCTACGTAACCAAATCTCCATACACCACCTATGTCAGACCTATTCTTGAGTATGCCTGTCAGGTTTGGTCTCCCTATCAAATTTCCCTGTTTCAGATCCTTTATCTTGCCCCCCTACGAAGATCGCTTACAATTAATAAACCTAAACTCCCTTGCCAAGCGCCGCGAAGTAGCTGATATACTTTTTATACATCAAATCATCACTGGCGCTATTGATTCTTCTATGCTCCTCGAACTGATCCACATCAATACTAATCCATACCACCTAAGATCGGTTCCTTTCTTCCCCCTCACTACTCATCGTACCAATTATGGCCATTTCAACCCAATCACCAAGATGCTACGCCTAGCCAACAGTGCACATGCACTTAATATCCTAGATTTTTCCCACAGCTTGTCCTCCCTCAGAAGAGACCTATACGGTAAACTCCCATAAACATCGCATTGTTTTGAGTTAGAAAAAAAAAATGTAAATATCTTCAACTACTATTATTATTATTTTTATTATTATTATCATTATTGTTTTGTTTATATAGGTAATTATTTAAATATTGTTATTTTATCTGCTTGCATTAAGCCCAATAAATAAATAAATAAACACAAAGTGTCTCAGCGAATACATACATAATAAAATAAAGCAAAGATACTTATACATTTAAACAAATTATAACATGCATAACATGCGTACAAATATAATAAAGGGATACCTATATCTGGCAGCCCGTGTTATTTGTGTACAAAAATTTTTTTTCGCTTACAATTCGGCCTTCCTGACCTACAATCTTCCCCGATTGAAAACCAAAATAATTCACTAAAATTCATTTATCTCTCATTTACATTTCATTTAGTTACATTAAGTTACATTTCATTTATCTAAAATGTCATCAAAATTTCATTTACATATCTAAATTTTATCAACATTTAATTTAAATTTAACAATTTTTTTTTTCATCTACATTTTCATTTTCATTTACATTTCAGTAAAAAGCATGTGCCATCACAAGTTATCAAATAAAAAATCACCCGGGTATGATCTAATTACGGCTCAGGTCTTGAAAGAAATGCCAACAATAGCCTTCAAAAAATTCCAATACATAAAAAATGCATGCCTTAAGCTCCGTTATGTTCCACATCATTGGAAAATTGCAGAAGTCATTGTTATACCAAAGCAAGGTAAGCCACCAACCGAAGTTACATCTTACAGACCAATATCGCTTATACCAATTATGGCAAAAGTTTTCGAAAAACTGCTTTTAAATAGACTAAGCAAAATAATAGAAGAACGAAAACTAATACCAAATCATCAGTTTGGATTTAGAAACAAACATTCCACGATAGACCAAGTACATCGAATTACGGATCTTGTTGAAAAAGCACTTGAAGAAAAACACGTATGTTCCGCTCTATTTCTAGATGTTGCTCAAGCCTTTGACAAGGTTTGGCATTTGGGGCTCGAGTACAAACTGCACAGGGACCTTCCCAGGCAGTTCTATGAAATACTCAAATCATATATTACCGACCAACTTTTTAGAGTACGGTACGAGCAAGAGTATTCGGAACTTAAGAAAATCGAAGCCGGCGTACCACAAGGAAGTGTCTTAGGACCAACCCTGTATTTGTTGTATACAAGGGATATTCCAGTGGACAACAATGCGATCATGGCCACTTTTGCAGATGATACTGCGATATTAGTGTCAGATAAATGCGTTGTAAAGGCAACAGAAAAACTGCAATATGCAGTCGACAAGATAAGAGAATGGACGCAACAGTGGCGTATCAGACTCAATGAAACAAAATCAACGCATATAAACTTTACTAATAAAAACATTAATAATGTTCCACTTTTTATTAATAGTAAAGTAGTACCTTACTCCAATACGGCCAAATACCTTGGGATGACTTTGGATGCAAAGCTAAAATGGAAAGAGCACATCAAGAAAAAAGGGAAGAACTTAACTTAAAATATAGAAAAATGTACTGGTTACTGGGAAAAACCTCTGCCCTATCAATTGAAAACAAATTAATGTTGTATAAGCAGGTATTAAAACCTGTTTGGACGTATGGCATCCAACTTTGGGGTTGTACAAAGAAAACAAATGCGGAAACCATCCAAACATTCCAAAACAAAGTCCTTCGTGGAATAGTAAACGCCCCTTGGTATATAAGAAACAGCGATTTACATCGTGACCTTCAAGTAGAAATGGTTACAGAAGTAATTAGAAAACACGCTGTATCACACAATCAGCGACTGCTTAGTCACACTAACTCCGAAATGGAGACAGTCTTAAATGTACGTACCAATGTTCGGAGACTAAGAAGAACCAAGCCTCATGAGCTCATGGTCTAAAAGCGATGGGAAAGTATTAAATCATCAAACTTCCCAAAATGTGAACTAAAAATTGAGAAACTAAAATCATTTGTCGATCTTTTATAGATTGGTCATGATTCTAGGTGGTTTTAGTGCGGTAGAAGTCCCACACTACTTGATACCGAATATTATCAAGTGTCTTTTGAAGATTTCCACCTACCGAAACAAAAAAAAAAAACAAAAAAATTTACATTTCATCAGCTTTTCATTTTCAATTCATAAAAATATTCATTCAACACCTAACATTTCATTTATCTACATTTCATTAAAATTGCATCACTAAATTTTCATTTGTATCTATCACTTGTTTTATTTGCTGTATAATATGTTTATGTTTTTTTTTTTTTTTAATAAATAAAAGTAATAAAGTCGGGAAGCAACTCTATAACGCTACTGTAAAAATATTCGTTGCTGCTTTTGATGAATCTCCTTTTCCATCTCGTTTAACTATTTTATATTCTTTCTTCGTTAGTTCATTTGCGTTTGTATCGTAAACAATTCGACTTTTATTAAAAGTATATCTTTTGTAATAGTCCGTTCCGTTCCGTGTCCGACCGAGGTGGTGGTTTTTTTGTGTTGTTCATCAGATTTATTTCCAGCACCCCCCTTCACCTGCTCCTCTTCCTCACTCTTCAGTAGATTGATTTGTTGCATCATTTTCTTGTCGCTTATTTGTAGTTGCTGGCTTTACGTTCATTTGCTGTCTTTCATTTTCTTCTCGTTGTTCATGTTCATTTGTAGCTTCATTTGCATTTGTTTGTTTGGCTTTCATTATCTCGTTCTGTATTCCCTCGTTTGCACGTACATTCGATTTCCACTCATTTGCTTAAAAAGTCCAATGGTTAGCATCCCTGGTTTGGTAACTCCAATATTTCCGTCGTCAGTACTCTCTTCATCATCATCAGATTGTCGTTCATTATTTAATTCAGCATCAGTGCTCTCTTTTTCATCATCTTCATTTTGTTGCTCATCATTTGGTCGTTCATTAAGTTGTTGCTTATCGTTTTTTCTCCTTGTACTCTCTTTTGTTGTTTCATTTTCGGGCGCATTCTTTTTTATACGTGTACTGTCATTTTTCTTTCCCCTTCTATCATTTGCAACCAGGGCTACCAACCGTATGATAATTATGCTACATGTATGATAATCATAGGGCTGGTATGATGTATGATTGTAAACCATTATCATACGCAAAATGTATGATAATTTTCGTATTTGGCAAAAAGCACTTAAATTTCCAATCTCCTATAAAAAATCTATTATGAAACGAAAAAAGTATTAATTTTGTTAAAATACTGAAACTTGTCATCACTTATCAATCTAGTACTTAAAACAGTTCGATAATGTCAGCATTTCAGCACTTCAGCAAACTTCTTTAAAACTGAAACTGCACCCATACTCACAGCACTATGAAATTAAATGAGTAGTTGTAGTATGTACACACCAACGCACTGCACACAAACAAATACTTCACTTTTTGCTCAGACGTTCTACATCTACATCTATTTCAACTCTTTGCATAAACTCCATAGCGTTGCCAAATACAGGACAAAATCATGCCTTACATGAAAAACAGAATATATGCGTTTTTTTCAGTAAAATTATGCCTCACATATTTTTATTTAAGTTCTTGTGAAAAAAATCAAAATTTAAATACATTAATAGTGAAAATGTATAGGTATATCACAAAAAAAACCTCACATCATATGTGGATGCCTAGGATCATTGATAGTTATTTCAATTACAATTAACATTCTAATACAATAAAAGGTAATTTACGAAGCAGTTGAGAATGCAACACAAAAATGTAATATTTCCATGGAAAATATAGTTGGGTACGGTTCGGATGGTTGCAATAGTATGATGGGTGATAATAATTTTGTTAAATCAAGATTTGAAATAAGTTGTAAAGGAATTTATGTAGCTAAGTGTATATGCCATTCATGTGCGATTTGCGCAAGTAAAGCTGCCAAAATGTTGCCGCGTAGATGCGAGGATCTTCCTCGTGATATATATAGCTTTTTGAAAAATAGTGCTAAGAGGAAAGCAATTTTTATTAAATTTCAAAAGTTTCTGGACTTAGATCCACATTCCATACTAAGACCCGCACAAACGCGCTGGCTGTCATTGCACCAAGTTGTTCACAGGATTTTGGAGCAGTGGGAAGCACTTGTACTTTTTTTAATGAAATCACAAAGGAAAATCTTTTAAGTGCTGATAGAGTCTTACAAAAATTGCAGGATCCATCACAAGTAAAACTTTTTTTCTATTTTTAGACTGGGTTCTACCCAAATTCAATGCGCTTAATGCTTTTTTCCAGTCGGAAAAATGCATTATAACCACTGCTCATGAAAATATGTGTTCAGTATATAAACAACTTCTTTCCTCCTTTCTGGAAAGCCGTTACATCAACAGTTGCAACTTGAGCGACATTGATCCGAATTTGTCCTCGTATCAACTATCTGACAGCCAGATTTATTTAGGTTCATTAGTCTTAGAGAAATACAGACAATTTTAAGTAAGCACAAAAGTCCTCAATCAGAACTAAAAAGAAGAGACCTACAAATGATTTCTGATTTTAAAGACCGCTGCCGCAAAATTTTACAAGTTGCTTGTTGTCAACTTCGGCAAAGGTACGATTTTTCAGACAAAGTCTTGCAAAGCTTGCACATTTTTACCCCAAAAAACGCCATTGATTGTTCAAAGAGAACCAATTATCCATCATTACTGTTTTATATAAAACTACTGTCTCGATGCGCAGAAATTGGAATAAGCAACCAAGTTTTAGACGACGAATGGCGTATTTTACCGTATATATTAATAGAAACTGAAGCAGATGTGTTTTGGAGTAACCTTCGGGAGTACAAAAACGAAAACGACGAAAACCCTTTTCAAAATTTATCCAAATTCGTGCTTAACATACTGTGCTTGCCCCATGCTAATGCTGATTGTGAGCGAATTTTTAGTCATGTGGGCTTAATAAAAACCAAGCTCAGAAATGCTTTAAATAATAATTCAGTCACTCATATTCTTCTCGCAAAAGAACATATGAAATCTTGTGGCGGTTGCACACAATTTTCTCCTAGTTCCTCAATGATTCGAAAGCTAAACATTACTATGTACGATCAGGAAAAAGATTTTCAAAATGATGACATTGTTAATTCTACTAATTTAATGTAAATAGCATTCAAATGTACTTATTATTTTTATAATTTTGTGTGTTTAAAAATAACTCAAATGTATAAGCTTTTTAATGTACACATAGTTTTTGAAATATTTTAAAGAAATATTGTATTCCTATTAAATAATATGTATCTAATACATAATACTATTATAAATAATATGTATCTAATACATAAACATAAAAAAATAAAATAAAAAAAAAACTTGCAAACATTTTGTATTTCTTCTTATTTGTGAAACTTAAGTACGATGCAGTAAGCGTCAAACATAAAATTATTAAGAATTCATAGAGTAAAAAGAAAATTGAACAACAAATATCAGAAAAATTAGTTATAATGTTTTGTTTTCTTTTTACCAAGTAACCAAATAGTAAAAATTAACAAAAAGTGAACACTAAAAAATAAAACAAATTAGATGTCATGAAATGACGCGCAGTGCCGTGCCGATTCAAACTTTTCTAGCAGCAGTGAAACTGCACTTAAGCGGCACTATACGCGGTAAAGTTGTCAGATTATTCAGATTATCAACTTTGTCGCTTCCACTGCCGCCAGTGCTGTTTACATCATACGATTGCATTCAAAGAATATTTTATGTTGTCGCGCAGTGTAGTGTAGTTTTGTTGATGTAGTTAATTGCCGCTAGGTGCCGCCTTACCTTCAAAACAAGAATATTAGTTGCGTATGATAATTTTCTCTCTGGTATGATAGAAACGAGCAAATTGTATGATTACTCGTTCACAAGAATATGGTAGCACTGTTTGCAACTCAAATTCACTAACACTATCCACGAATACGTTTGGCTGTTCGTGGTCGTCGTCGCCAACATCTGTATTGTTGCCGTCCAATCGTTTGTCCTTTGCTGGTGGTAGAGAGTATTCACCACGTACTGCACTTGGAACCGACAGTAATCTTAAAATTAATTCGGCTTTGGTGCCTGATGTTTTTTTATTCAGCCTCTCCAACCATGCCCGCAGCTGTGTAACGGTATACTTCCGATATGTCTCGACGTTTGACTCGTCTCATTATGATGACTGTATTTTGTTGGATTTTGTTTTTTTCGACGCGACGTTCGATTTAAAATAAACTGAATAAACTGCGCGCACACGGGTGGGACACTCGTTTTTTTTTTCGCGAGTGCAAGATAAAAATATAAATGAACATGAATATTCCTTTTTTTCAGGTAGGTACAGTATGCGCACACACGATATTGTGTCTACTTTTCGATAGTTGGTTGTTTTTTTTTCGCGAAGGGCCAGACAATCTTTTTTCTTTTTCTTTTTTTTTTTTTGTACAATATGCGCACACATGATATAAGGGCCAGACAATCTTTTTCTTTTCTTTTTTTTATAGCGTCTTTTTTTTTGCGCGTTTCGTTTTATAACTAAATTATTAACGTTTTTCAAAACAGGTCAGAATAACGGGGAATCCCACTTCTGAGTTTTAAGACGGCGGAGTCTTATCTTTTGGATTCAAAATAAATGAACACTCGATTTGAATATTTAATAATTAGGTATAACAACAGCGGAACACATCTTTATACTAGCGAGGTAGATGAATGACTTCTTTCGTGTTATTCGATGAACACAGTCAGCGAATAAATACATAATAAAATAAAGCAAAGACACTTATACATTTAAACAAATTATAACATGCGTACAAATACAACAAAGGGATACCTATACCTGGCAGCCCGTGTTAGTTTGTGTAAAATAATTTTTTTTTCGCTTACAATACCATAACTTTTTTCAACGTTCTTTGAGCACCGCCATGTTAACACAAATCCTTCGAAGCTGAAACCTTGGTGTTACATTGTTGATATCAATCCTTACAACATACTTAAAGCAGTGCAATTTTTTGCAACACTTGTTTATCTGTAGTGGATACAAACATAAAATAAAATAAATGTCGCGTACAACATATGCTTTGTAATGATATTCTCAGTGATCTATTAAAATCATTAATCGTTTTGACTTCGATAATCAAGTGTGGTGTGCGCTAGAGCAACAGATCCAACCTAAGCCAACAATCCCGTTTTCCACCACACCCCACTTTGACTAACGGCACATTCTCAAGTAGCACAAAAGTCCAAAATTGTTAGAGTTATGAAATAATTTGTACGCGCCTTAAGATAAAGTTTAGTTTAAAGTTTCAAACGCACGATGGCGCTCGTGTTTTCAGTTCAAACAATTATAATTTGAATTACTTTTTACTACTTTTTGTTTTTGTCTTCAACGAATGCGTTTTACGGAGTAGCGTGTTTATTTTCTTTTTGTGCCTAATAAAGAACTTTTATACAAATTTCAGGTTATGGGCCCAGACCATACCAGAATATAATAAAGTTATAAAAGTGTAGTT
This sequence comes from Baccha elongata, assembly GCA_951217065.1. Classification (NCBI taxonomy): domain Eukaryota; kingdom Metazoa; phylum Arthropoda; class Insecta; order Diptera; family Syrphidae; genus Baccha; species Baccha elongata. The sequence goes on along the minus strand of CATNUY010000229.1, from coordinate 891,555 downwards.
TTCTTATATTTACATAAATATTAATTGTTTGGCAAGAAAAAATAAATCGAGTCATGGAAGGAGAACGTTTCCAGATTGATGGATTGGAGGGAGGCTCTAACTGGCTAACATGGAAATTCAGAATGAGACAGTTTTTGGAAGCAGGTGAGTTGTGGGACGTTGTGGATGGGTCTTCTGTTACTCCAGCATCTAGCACTTTCCGCTTGGAAGAAGACTGATGGAAAGGCACGGCGTGCAGTTTCTGGTGCATGTCACAAGCAGACGCTGTTGCAAATAATGAACTGCAAAACAGCCTGTGAAATGTAGACGACACTTAAGAGCACCTATGAACAAGCTTCCAAGTCCAATATTTTATTTTTGCAACAGAACTACTACAGCTTTACAAAGGATCCAGCTGACGATATTGCTTTTTTTCTGTCGAAGCTGATAGAAATCGTGCAGCAAATGAAGGACCAAAAAGACCTCATCTCCGGTTCAATGGTTATGACAAAAATTTTAATGTCTCTACCAGCGGAGTTCAATCATTTCCACAGTGCTTGGGAATCAACAAGTTCCGGTGAGCAGACTATGAGCAATTTACGTGCAAGGCTAATGGCTGAGGAACTTCGACTGAAAGCGCAAGGTGAAGTAGAAAGCGTGGAAGCTCTGGTTATGAAGCTTCATTTTGTCAGGAAGGGCAATCCGTCCAATCGAGGAAGAGAAACTGGCATCAAGAAACAAGGAAAACCAAAAGGAGCATGTTTTTTTTGTGGTGAAAAGGGACATTGGAAACGTGACTGTCCACGCAAGCACAGCGACGCCAAAACGAAATCGACTGGTGCTTTTCTTAGTAATGTCTGTTTTTCACCTGCTGATAAAGATATGTGGGTTTTGGATTCCGGAGCAAGCGACCACATGACCCATCGTCGTGAGTGGTTCCAAAATTTCAAGCCAGCAGCAATGAACGTTACGGTTGGAAACGGCAAAAAGATCGTAGTTCAAGGAAAAGGAGACATTCAAATCCTTGCATACAACTGCAGTGAATGGCTTCGGAAGCATATAACAGATGTGTTGTACGTTCCAGAAATTCATATGAATCTGTTTTCTTCAGGAAAAGCTATGGATCGAGGGTATCTGTTTCGCTCCGATAATAAATGCTGTGAGCTGCTGAATAGAAAAGAAATATTTGCAGTTGGAGCACGACACGAAAAGCAAGAAAAGAAAAAAATCTAACGAAGAAGGATTCACTCCGTGTTTGGCATGAACTTCTAGCTCATCAACACGTGCCACATGTGACAAAGTTCCTACAACATAAAGGTATTGATTTCATCAACGAAGAGTTCACATTTGAAGCATTTGTCTACGGAAAACATCATCGTGGCAGCTATAAGAGTCGTGAAGAGGTATCAAAGATGTGCGGGCAGATTATTCACGCAGATGTATGTGGACCGATGGAAGAAAACTCACTGGGTACATCAAGATACTTTTTGTTGCTGAAAGATGACTTCTCCCATTTTCGTCGTGTATTCTTTTTGAAGCAGAAATCACAAGTGGCGAGCAACATAAAACATTTTGTGAAAATGGCTCAAAAGGAGCAGGGCCACAACATTCGTGTTATAAGATCTGACAATGGGACCGAATTTATCAATGATGAATTGAGATCGTTTTTCAAAAACATAAGTATTCACCATTAACGCACTGTCCCATATACTCCGCAACAGAATGGGTGCGCCGAGAGAGAAATGCCAACGATTGTTGAGTCGGCAAGAACTATGTTGCATGCTAAAAGAATGGGAAAGAAATTCTGGGCGGAAGCTGTAAACACTGCTGTTCATGCTCTAAATCGCGCTGGGTCGAGTACTGTTGCCGAAAAGTCACCGTATGAGTTATGGTTTAACAGACAATCGAAAGTAGACCATTTTCGCATTTTTGGTTCTTATGTCTACATACACATTCCGAAGGAGAAGCGGCAAAAATTGGATCCAAAGGCAGTCGAATGTGTATTCGTTGGGTATGACAATAACTCAAAAGCATACAGGGTATATAATCCTGAATCAAACAGCATAGAAGTTGCACGTGATGTGGTTTTTCTTGTGGAAGAAGCTATGGCTGTTGTTGATACTGGTGACGTTGTGGCAAATGCTGGTGAGGAAGATGGCAATGATTTTTTGGAGTCAGATGGTACTGAAGCAGATGATCCTGAGTTGGACTCATGGAAAACACCGGTGGATCAAATAAACGGTGGCGCTGTTTGTAGTCTGGACGACAAAAACATTGTCAAGAGTCGTCTTTGAGTAAGAGTTGCATCACCACCACTACGACGTTTATCTTTTAATGAAACAGCTAATCATGCAGCAGCCTTAATAGCAGTTTATGAAGAACCTAAGTTATATGTGGAAGCGATTGCATCACGGGAACACAAACAGTGAGAGAAAGCCATGGATGAAGAAATCGAGTCATTTTTGCAAAACAACACATGGACGATGGTTGAACCGCCAAAGGATCAGAAGGTAATTGACAATCGTTGGGTAAATAAGGTGAAGCAGAAAACAGATGGCAGCATCGACCGTTTCAAAGCACGTTTGGCTTTACGAAAGAGTATGGGATAGATTACCAGGAAACGTTCAGTCCTGTAGTAAAATTCACATCTATTGGTTCCATACTTGCACTAGCGGCTTCCAAGAGCATGTTGTTGAAGCAGTTCGATGTGAAAACTGCATTCCTGAATGGTGATTTGACGGAAGGTGTTTTCATGCGACAGCCGATGGGGTTCAGCGATTGCAGTAATAAGGTCTGCAAATTAAATAAAAGCCTATACGGTTTGAACCAGGCTTTCCGTTGCTGGAACAAAAAGTTCACAGCTTTTATATCGAAATTTGATTTTACTGCAAGTGTTTCAGATCTTTGCGTTTTTGTTCATCATGGTGCTGCTGGAATGATGCTTTTAGCAATTTTTGTTTCCTGGGCCTCGAAATTCATCAAATGTTGGATGGTTCAATACATATCAACCAGCAATCGTATGCAGAAAAGATCATTCATCGCTTTGGAATGGAGAAATGCAACCCTGCCAACACCATCTGACAACACACAGAACTTGAGTGATTTTGATGCCAGCAAGAAAGTTGATTTTCCATACCGAGAAGCAGTCGGCAGCCTGATGTATCTTTCCGTAGGAACACGTCCAGATATAAGTTTTGCGGTTGGAAACGTTAGCAGATACATGGAAAACCCTGCGGAAGCACATGTTAATGCATTAAAAAGAATTATAAGGTATGTAAAAGGTACACCTGATTTTGGTTTGTATTTTACAGGCAAAAACGATTTGAAACTAAAAGGCTTCAGCGACACAGATTACGCAAGTTGCAAAAGAACAGCAAGTTCGACTTCTGGTTACGTCTTCCTGTTGGGTGAGCGTCATAAGCTGGGAATCAGAACGGTAACGAACAGTGGCATTGTCAACAACAGAGTCCGAATACATGGCAGCTGCGCATGCCATCAAGGAGCTGGTGTGGATGAAAAGCCTTCTGACTGACTTGTTGGAACAACAAATTGAGCCTCTAATGTTCTTCATGGATTGTCAGAGTGCGATTCGTCTCTTAAAGAACCCAGAATTTCATAAACGTTCGAAACACATAAACGTACGTTATCATTTCATCCGGGAACAATTTGAAGATGGGATATTCAATCTTGAGTATTTGCCAACGTCTGAACAACTGGCAGATATTTTCACGAAGCCTTTGCCAAAGGTAAAACACCAACTATTTTGCCAACGGATGAATATATTTTCAAGAAAAGATGATCCGACAGCGAACAACAAATTAGTTTGAAAATGTTTCTTTTAAAATATTTTTGATTAATTTTTGATTTTTATGAAATTGTTTGCTCTGGTTTTAAAACTTGATTCAAGTAAAGTCAGTAAAATAATGAATATTTTATTTGTGAATTAAATTTTCTTTTGATAAAATAATATGAAGTAGATTGCTAAGATATTATATTTTTGAAGTAGTTTTAGTAGAAACTTTTAACAAAAAGTGGGAGCGTTACAGTTATGAAATAATTTGTATGCGCCTTAAGATAAAGTTTAGTTTAAAATTTCAAATGCACGATGGGGGTCGTGTTTTTCAGTTCAAACAATTATAATTTGAATTAACGACTTTCTGTCTACTTTTTGTTTTTTGTCTTCAACGAATTGCGTTTTACGAAGTAGCGTGGTTATTTTCTTTTTGTGCCTAATAAATAACTTTTATACAAACTTATGCCACTTTTCAGTGCATTTTTGACACTTGATTGCGATTCAGTGTAGAAAATATACTGCGTTCCTGTTTATAATTTACACCGGGTGTACACAAATTATACCGGTATATAACTTGTTCTAGTGGTATAAATTTCAGGATTCATTTTGAAATAAAATTTACACCAAAGTATATTTATTAAATCGGCAATCAGTTTAATGAATTTAAATTCACACCGTTGTATATTTTCTTTATGAAAGTGTATCTGCAACAATTTTGAATTCTTTCAATAAATCTTAGTATGATATATGGAGGCTAGAAAGTTATGAATTGATATGAATCTGAGTGCCGAATTCCAAAACGCAGCACATTCTGTCGAATGATTTTCGGTGCTACCCCGCCAAAAAATCGAGCAGGCACGAGTACGATAACTTTGGCGCCAAGAATTGATAACTGTTTTTTGTAAAACAAATCAATACAAGCATTTTTTACTATGAGTGGGGGCGTCTATCTCCCTCCGTTTGGGCGGGAGGGGCAGTTTTATAAAAACAGTGCTAAAAATTTAAAACAAATATTAAAAAAATAACGGTAATACTTACAACTAAGCTTTATATCTTTTTTTAAAGCCAATCCTTTTTTCTATTAGATTTTTTTTTAAATCAATTGAAACCTATGCATAGTCTTTGAAAAAACGGACTTTAAACTCAAAAATTGCGAAAAAAAGGTAAAAAAAAACTTTGAAGTGTGATTTTTCAAAACTGTAAAATAAAATACTACTTTTTTTTAAAAAATTCGTTGCTCATATTAATTTTAAATCATAAACTAAAAACAAAATGATTTTATGTTTTCTGGTTTTTGAGAAAATGGAAAATTACTAAAACTACTTTCTTATAAGAGTTTTCGGCACGAGTACGATAACTTTGGCGCCAAGAATTGATAACTGTTTTTTGTAGAACAGATCAATACAAGCATTTTTTACTATTGGTGGGGGGGTCTATCTCCCTCTGTTTGGTCAGGAGGGGCAATATTATAAAAACATTGCTAAAAATTTAAAACAAATATTAAAAAATAACGGTAATACTTACAACTAAGTTTTATATTTTTTTTCAAAGCCAATACTTTTTTCTATTAGATGTTTTTTAAATCAAGTGAAACCTATGCACAGTCTTTGAAAAAAACGGACTTTAAACTCAAAAATTGCGAAAAAAAAGGTAAACAAATACTTTGAAGTGTGATTTTTCAAAACTGTAAAATAAAATACTATTTTTTTTATAAAGTTCGTTGCTCATATTAATTTTAAATCATAAACTGAAAACAAAATGATTTTATGTTTTCTGGTTTTTGAGAAAATGGAAAATTACTAAAACAACTTTTTTATTGGATACAGTGAGGTATGCAACCCCCCTGCTTGGACACACTATAGGATTTGGGGTGGGTGCGAGGTTGGGTGTATGCAAAGTTTCTGTTGCAATTAAAGATGCCCTAGCATCTTTACAAAAACGAACCTACATACAACATTCACCGTATACCAAAACAAAAAGAAAACTCTTATAAGAAAGTAGTTTTAGTAATTTTCCATTTTCTCAAAAATTAAAAAACATAAAATCATTTTGTTTTCAGTTTATGATTTAAAATTAATATTAGCAAAGAATTTTATAAAAAAAAGTAGTATTTTATTTTACAGTTTTGAAAAATCACACTTCAAAGTTTTTTTTTTACCTTTTTTTCGCAATTTTTAAGTTTAAAGTCCATTTTTTCAAAGACTATGCATAGGTTTCACTTTATTTAAAAAACATCTAATAGAAAAAAATATTGGCTTTAAAAAAAGATATAAAGCTTAGTTGAAAGTATTACCGTTATTTTTTAATATTTGTTTTAAATTTTTAGCACTGTTTTTATAAAATAGCCCCTCCCGCCCAAACGGAGGGAGATCCACCCACCTATAGTAAAAAATGCTTGTATTGAACTGTTCTACAAAAAACCGGTATCAATTCTTGGCGCCAAAGTTACCGTACTCTCCCCGGAATTCGAAATTGCGAGATTATGAAAAGCGAGTTTATGGGATTGCGAGATTTTGATTTGCGAGATTTCATAACCAACCCAAATAATAGGTACATAACTGTTAATTAATACAAAGAAAAAAAAACCTGTTTCGTCTGCACATAAAACCATATTTCAATCAAATGCACGACTTGGTTGCACGAACTTGCTCTTGAAGCAAACTGTGGGTCTACAAAAAATTTAATTTTTCAAATTCTGAAGAAAGTGTGTAAAATATAAAAAAATGGTCAAACGTGAGATCAATTTATATGGCAGCTTTCATTAAACGGTTGTTTAGCAAAAAAGCTGTGAATGCCATCTTGTGTTAAATGTCAAACTTAAAATGTATACCAAATTTAAGAGACATCTGCTTAGCAGTTATCATGTCATAGCCAAATTAGTAAAAACCGTTTACACATAATATCCGTTATATGCAAGTCTTATAAAATCGTTAGAGCCGTTTTAGAAAAAAAACTGAAAAACTATAACCGTTATATGGCAGGTACCAGTTAAAGGCGGGCTAAAACAAAAATTCGAATTTTTCCTCTAGGAAATCACCAAAAAGTTCTATGCACATGCGAAATTTGAACTTAATCCGTCGAACCATTTAGGCTGTAGGTCGGTGCACATGCGGATATCCGCACATCCGCACAGACAGCGGACGGCATGACGAAACTTCCTTTTTTAGGCTTCTCTTGTATCGAAATGCCAAAAAACGTTAAACATACAAAGAAACAACACCTTTTTAAACAATCAGTATTAAATATCATTATATCTGAGGATTTTGTCACTAGCCAGTTTAGTGCTTGATTGCAATACAAATGACTTCAGATAACTTCACGTGATTTAAAGCAGTATATAAATAATTGATTTAAATATTTTGTGATTGCATTTGATTTCAAGTGATTTTAAATTAAAACGATTGATTTTGCAATATTCCAATTATTAATTAAATTCAAATTTTAAATTCATACGTGATTTCAATTTCTTCTCATAATAAGAATTTCTCGGATGATTGATTGATTTATTCAATAGCTCTTTTTGCTAGAAAATCTCACTTTGAGTCCTTCCAAAATGCTTAGACAAAAAATAATATTTTTTATACACGATGGATGTAACAAAATAATACACAAAATTTTGTAAAGATGTCATATTTTCGCTGTTTCACACACTGTATGCAGTTTCATGTATTTTATTTTCCAAAGGATTTAAATCTTACACCGAAATAAAGTTGCCTATTGAAAATAGTGTGTTTCATCTACCAAATATTGTGTACAAAATGATGCCATGTTGGTTGGTTTCGAACAATTCATACACCATAAATGGTGTATTGTAAAAACAATTAGATATGGGTTTATTTTTTGCACTGAATTTAGAAAGAATGTTGAAATTTTGCACAGAAGAGACAATTGTGTATTTATTATACCGGTATATTTTTACAAATGCACCAAAATATTAAAATTTTCATCAGTTTTCTGAATTTGCAACAATATTCATGAATTAACACCAAAATGTATACCAGTGTGCTACTTGAGTTTACAAATTCCATAACGGTTTCCCACCATTTTACATACATAGCAAATTTTATCCACATCGGATACTTTCCCCACACCTTAATAAATATACAGACTTTAGCCATGGACAGCTGTCACATAAAATGTAAATCGCGCACTAAGCACTTATTGGGTTATTCTTACAGAATAACCGCCATTTCTACCTACCTTTATACTTAGGATTAACTTTGTAAATACCGACTATCTTGCTTTAATAATTTTAACAACTTAAAAAAAGCTTACTTTTGTGATCTATAAGTTCAAAAACTTCCGCAAATGCTGACTTGAACAATTTATTTTAAAAACCATTAGAATGAAAAACTTGTAAGAATGCCAACTTTTACCACTGAGTTTAAAACTCTTCAAAAATGCCCCCTTTGTAAGTTTTAAAAAATTCAAAAATGTCGACTTTGCGGACTATGGATCCCCATGTGGGATATTTTTAATAAAAAAAATTTAAATTAATTTTTTTTAATCGTTAATAATTAAAATAATATGGGACCGTTACGATTTCTCGCAATTTAAAATATCGAATATCAAATTCTCGCTTTAAAAAAAAAAACTCGAAAAACGAAATCTTGCAAGTTTAAAATCACGCTGTTCATAAATTCGCAATCACAAAATCCTATTTTTTAAATCTCGCATTTACATCTCGCACACAAAAATATTGTAATTTTCAACCAAAATCCCGCAAACTAAAATCGAACTAAAAAAAATTATAAATCCAAAAGAAACTGGATACACCCGAACTCCAAATCCTATAGTGAGGCCAAGCAGGGGGGTTGCAGGGGGCACCAATCTCAATGTTTTCACGTCGTAAACTGACAATACTTTTTTAAATGCGAGATTTTAGTTTTCGAGATTTTAGTTTGCGGGTTTTTGTAATTGCGAGATTTTAAGAAACAGGAATTTGGGCACGAGAACGATAACTTTGGCGCCAAGAATTGATAACTGTTTTTTGTAGAACAGATCAGGGAGGGAGTCTATATCTCCCTCCGTTTGGGCGGGAGGGGCAATTTTATAAAAACAGTGCTAAAAGTTAAAAAAAAAATTAAAAAACAACGGTAATACTTTCAACTAAGCTTTATATCTTTTTTTAAAGCCAATACTTTTTTCTATTAGATGTTTTTTAAATCAAGTGAAAAAAAAACTTTGAAGTGTGATTTTTAAAAAGTGTAAAATAAAATACTACTTTTTTTTATAAAATTCGTTGCTCATATTAATTTTAAATCATAAACTGAAAACAAAATGATTTTATGTTTTCTGGTTTTTGAGAAAATGGAAAATTACTAAAACAACTGTTTTATTGGATACTTGTTTTATAAACAGTGAGGTATGTAAGAGGGGCATGCTGCCCCCTGCAACCCCCTGATTGGACGCACTATAGGATTTGCGGTTTGTGCGAGGTGGGGTGGGTGCGAGGTTGGGTGTATGCAAAGTTTCTGTTGCATTTAAAGATGCCCAAGCATCATTACAAAAACGAACCTACGTACAACATTCACCGTATACCAAAAAAAAAAGAAAACTCTTACAAGAAAGTAGTTTTAGTAATTTTCCATTTTCTCATAACCAGAAAACTTAAAATCATTTTGTTTTCAGTTTATAATTTAAAATTAATATTAGCAAAGAATTTTATAAAAAAAAGTAGTATTTTATTTTACAGTTTTGAAAAATCACACTTCAAAGTTTTTTTTTACCTTTTTTTTCGCAATTTTTAAGTTTAAAGTCCATTTTTTCAAAGACTATGCATAGGTTTCACTTGATTTAAAAAACATCTAATAGAAAAAAATATTGGCTTTAAAAAAAGATATAAAGCTTAGTTGAAAGTATTACCGTTATTTTTTAATATTTGTTTTAAATTTTTAGCACTGTTTTTATAAAATAGCCCCTCCCGCCCAAACGGAGGGAGATCCACCCACCTATAGTAAAAAATGCTTGTATTGAACTGTTCTACAAAAAACCGTTATCAATTCTTGGCGCCAAAGTTACCGTACTCTCCCCGGAATTTGAAATTGCGAGATTATGAAAAGCGAGTTTATGGGATTGCGAGATTTTGATTTGCGAGATTTCATAACCAACCCAAATAATAGATACATAACTGTTAATTAATAAAAAAAAAAACCTGTTTCGTCTGCACATAAAACCATATTTCAATCAAATGCACGACTTGGTTGCACGAACTTGCTCTTGAAGCAAACTGTGGGTCTACAAAAAATTTAATTTATCAAATTCTGAAGAAAGTGTGCAAAATATAAAAAAATGGTCAAACGTGAGATCAATTTATATGGCAGCTTTCATTAAACGGTTGTTTAGCAAAAAAGCTGTGAATGCCATCTTGTGTTAAATGTCAAACTTAAAATGTATACCAAATTTAAGAGACATCTGCTTAGCAGTTATCATGTCATAGCCAAATTAGTAAAAACCGTTTACACATAATATCCGTTATATGCATTTTAAGCCAAAAACTTGAAATGCATTTATGTTAAGACTATTGCAAGTCTTATAAAATCGTTAGAGCCGTTTTAGAAAAAAAACTGAAAAACTATAACCGTTATATGGCAGGTACCAGTTAAAGGCGGGCTAAAACAAAAATTCGAATTTTTCCTCTAGGAAATCACCAAAAAGTGCTATGCACATGCGAAATTTGAACTTATTCCGTCAAACCATTTAGGCTGTAGGTCGGTGCACATGCGGATATCCGCACATCCGCACAGACAGCGGACGGCATGACGAAACTTCCTTTTTTAGGCTTCTCTTGTATCGAAATGTCAGGTTTGCTTAAAACCTCCAAGATACCAAATACCAAAATATAATTTATTCCAAAAAACGTTAAACATACAAAGAAACAACACCTTTTTAAACAATCAGTATTAAATATCATTATATCTGAGGATTTTGTCACTAGCCAGTTTAGTGCTTGATTGCAATACAAATGACTTCAGATAACTTCACGTGATTTAAAGCAGTATATAAATAATTGATTTAAATATTTTGTGATTGCATTTGATCTCAAGTGATTTTCAATTAAAACGATTGATTTTGCAATATTCCAATTAATAATTAAATTCAAATTTTAAATTTATACGTGATTTATATTTTTTTTTTTATTTGAATAATATTTTTCATACACGATGGATGTAACAAAATAATACACAAAATTTTGTAAAGATGTCATATTTTCGCTGTTTCACACACTGTATGCAGTTTCATGTATTTTATTTTCCAAAGGATTTAAATCTTACACCGAAATAAAGTTGCCTATTGAAAATAGTGTGTTTCATCTACCAAATATTGTGTACAAAATGATGCCATGTTGGTTGGTTTCGAACAATTCATACACCATAAATGGTGTATTGTAAAAACAATTAGATATGGGTTTTTTTTTTGCACTGAATTTAGAAAGAATGTTGAAATTTTGCACAGAAGAGACAATTGTGTATTTATTATACCGGTATATTTTTACAAATGCACCAAAATATTAAAATTTTCATCAGTTTTCTGAATTTGCACCAATATTCATGAATTAACACCAAAATGTATACCAGTGTGCTACTTGAGTTTACAAATTCCATAACGGTTTCCCACCATTTTACATACATAGCAAATTTTATCCACATCGGATACATTCCCTTTTCCCCACACCTTAATAAATATACAGACTTTAGCCATGGACAGCTGTCAAATAAAATGTAAATCGCGCACTAAGCACTTATTGGGTTATTCTTACAGAATAACTGCCATTTCTACCTACCTTTATACTTAGGATTAACTTTGTAAATACCGACTATCTTGCTTTAATAATTTTAACAACTTAAAAAAAGCTTACTTTTTTGATCTATCAGTTCAAAAACTTCCGCAAATGCTGACTTGAACAATTTATTTTAAGAACCATTAGAATGAAAAACTTGTAAGAATGCCAACTTTTACCACTGAGTTTAAAACTCTTCAAAAATGCCCCCTTTGTAAGTTTTAAAAAAATCAAAAATGTCGACTTTGCGGACTATGGATCCCCGTGTGGGATATTTTTAATAAAAAAAAATTTAAATTATTTTTTTTTAATCGTTAATAATTAAAATAATATGGGAGCGTTACGATATCTCGCAATTTAAAATCTCGAATATCAAATTCTCTCTTTAAAAAAAAAAACTCGAAAAACGAAATCTTGCAAGTTTAAAATCCCGCTGTTCATAAATTCGCAATCACAAAATCCTATTTTTTAAATCTCGCATTTACATCTCGCACACAAAAATATTGCAATTTTCAACCAAAATCCCGCAAACTAAAATTGAACTAAAAAAAATTATAAATCCAAAAGAAACTGGTTACACCCAAACTCCAAATCCTATAGTGAGGCCAAGCAGGGGGGTTGCAGGGGGCACCAATCTCAATGTTTCCCGTCGTAAACTGACAATACTTTTTTAAATGCGAGATTTTAGTTTTCGAGATTTTAGTTTGCGGGTTCTTGTAAATGCGAGATTTTAAGAAACAGGAATTTGGGCACGAGTACGATAACCTTGGCGCCAAGAATTGATAACTGTTTTTTGTAGAACAGATCAGGGAGGGAGTCTATCTCCCTCCGTTTGGGCGGGAGGGGCAATTTTATAAAAACAGTGCTAAAAGTTTAAAAAAAAATTTAAAAATAACGGTAATACTTTCAACAAAGCCAATACTTTTTTCTATTAGATGTTTTTTAAATCAAGTGAAACCTATGCATAGTCTTTGAAAAAACGGACTTTAAACTTAAAAATTGCGAAAAAAAGGTAAAAAAAAACTTTGAAGTGTGATTTTTAAAAACTGTAAAATAAAATACTACTTTTTTTTATAAAATTCGTTGCTCATATTAATTTTAAATCATAAACTGAAAACAAAATGATTTTATGTTTTCTGGTTTTTGAGAAAATGGAAAATTACAAAAACAACTGTTTTATTGGATACTTGTTTTATAAACAGTGAGGTATGTAAGGGGGGGCATGCTGCCCCCTGCAACCCCCTGCTTGGACGCACTATAGGATTTGAGGTTTGTGCGAGGTGGGGTGGGTGCGAGGTTGGGTGTATGCAAAGTTTCTGTTGCATTTAAAGATGCCCAAGCATCATTACAAAAACGAACCTACGTACAACATTCACCGTATACCAAAAAAAAAAGAAAACTCTTACAAGAAAGTAGTTTTAGTAATTTTCCATTTTCTCATAACCGGAAAACATAAAATCATTTTGTTTTCAGTTTATGATTTAAAATTAATATTAGCAAAGAATTTTATAAAACAAAGTAGTATTTTATTTTACAGTTTTGAAAAATCACACTTCAAATCCGCACATGCGGATATCCGCACATCCGCACAGACAGCGGACGGCATGACGAAACTTCCTTTTTTAGGCTTCTCTTGTATCGAAATTCCAAAAAACGTTAAACATACAAAGAAACAACACCTTTTTAAACAATCAGTATTAAATATCATTATATCTGAGGATTTTGTCACTAGCCAGTTTAGTGCTTGATTGCAATACAAATGTCTTCAGATAACTTCACGTGATTTAAAGCAGTATATAAATAATTGATTTAAATATTTTGTGATTGCATTTGATTTCAAGTGATTTTAAATTAAAACGATTGATTTTGCAATATTCCAATTATTAATTAAATTCAAATTTTAAATTCATACGTGATTTCGATTTCTTCTCATAATAAGAATTTCTCGGATGATTGATCGATTTATTCAATAGCTCTTTTTGCTGGAAAATCTCACTTTGAGTCCTTCCAAAATGCTTAGACAAAAAATAATATTTTTCATACACGATGGATGTAACAAAATAATACACAAAATTTTGTAAAGATGTCATATTTTCGCTGTTTCACACACTGTATGCAGTTTCATGTATTTTATTTTCCAAAGGATTTAAATCTTACACCGAAATAAAGTTGCCTATTGAAAATAGTGTGTTTCATCTACCAAATATTGTGTACAAAATGATGCCATGTTGGTTGGTTTCGAACAATTCATACACCATAAATGGTGTATTGTAAAAACAATTAGATATGGGTTTATTTTTTGCATTGAATTTAGAAAGAATGTTGAAATTTTGCACAGAAGAGACAATTGTGTATTTATTATACCGGTATATTTTTACAAATGCACCAAAATATTAAAATTTTCATCAGTTTTCTGAATTTGCACCAATATTCATGAATTAACACCAAAATGTATACCAGTGTGCTACTTGAGTTTACAAATTCCATAACGGTTTCCCACCATTTTACATACATATCAAATTTTATCCATTGTGTATTGTAAAAACAATTAGATATGGGTTTATTTTTTGCACTGAATTTAGAAAGAATGTTGAAATTTTGCACAGAAGAGACAATTGTGTATTTATTATACCGGTATATTTTTACAAATGCACCAAAATATTAAAATTTTCATCAGTTTTCTGAATTTGCACCAATATTCATGAATTAAAACCAAAATGTATACCAGTGTGCTACTTGAGTTTACAAATTCCATAACGGTTTCCCACCATTTTACATACATAGCAAATTTTATCCACATCGGATACATTCCCTTTTCCCCACACCTTAATAAATATACAGACTTTAGCCATGGACAGCTGTCAAATAAAATGTAAATCGCGCACTAAGCACTTATTGGGTTATTCTTACAGAATAACCGCCATTTCTACCTACCTTTATACTTAGGATTAACTTTGTAAATACCGACTATCTTGCTTTAATAATTTTAACAACTTAAAAAAAGCTTACTTTTTTGATCTATCAGTTCAAAAACTTCCGCAAATGCTGACTTGAACAATTTATTTTAAGAACCATTAGAATGAAAAACTTGTAAGAATGCCAACTTTTACCACTGAGTTTAAAACTCTTCAAAAATGCCCCCTTTGTAAGTTTTAAAAAAATCAAAAATGTCGACTTTGCGGACTATGGATCCCCGTGTGGGATATTTTTAATAAAAAAAATTTTAAATTATTTTTTTTTAATCGTTAATAATTAAAATAATATGGGAGCTTTACGATATCTCGCAATTTAAAATCTCGAATATCAAATTCTCTCTTTAAAAAAAAAACTCGAAAAACGAAATCTTGCAAGTTTAAAATCCCGCTGTTCATAAATTCGCAATCACAAAATCCTATTTTTTAAATCTCGCATTTACATCTCGCACACAAAAATATTGCAATTTTCAACCAAAATCCCGCAAACTAAAATTGAACTAAAAAAAATTATAAATCCAAAAGAAACTGGTTACACCCAAACTCCAAATCCTATAGTGAGGCCAAGCAGGGGGGTTGCAGGGGGCACCAATCTCAATGTTTCCCGTCGTAAACTGACAATACTTTTTTAAATGCGAGATTTTAGTTTTCGAGATTTTAGTTTGCGGGTTTTTGTAAATGCGAGATTTTAAGAAACAGGAATTTGGGCACGAGTACGATAACCTTGGCGCCAAGAATTGATAACTGTTTTTTGTAGAACAGATCAGGGAGTGAGTCTATCTCCCTCCGTTTGGGCGGGAGGGGCAATTTTATAAAAACAGTGCTAAAAGTTTAAAAAAAAATTTAAAAATAACGGTAATACTTTCAACAAAGCCAATACTTTTTTCTATTAGATGTTTTTTAAATCAAGTGAAACCTATGCATAGTCTTTGAAAAAACGGACTTTAAACTTAAAAATTGCGAAAAAAAGGTAAAAAAAAACTTTGAAGTGTGATTTTTAAAAACTGTAAAATAAAATACTACTTTTTTTTATAAAATTCGTTGCTCATATTAATTTTAAATCATAAACTGAAAACAAAATGATTTTATGTTTTCTGGTTTTTGAGAAAATGGAAAATTACAAAAACAACTGTTTTATTGGATACTTGTTTTATAAACAGTGAGGTATGTAAGGGGGGGCATGCTGCCCCCTGCAACCCCCTGCTTGGACGCACTATAGGATTTGAGGTTTGTGCGAGGTGGGGTGGGTGCGAGGTTGGGTGTATGCAAAGTTTCTGTTGCATTTAAAGATGCCCAAGCATCATTACAAAAACGAACCTACGTACAACATTCACCGTATACCAAAAAAAAAAGAAAACTCTTACAAGAAAGTAGTTTTAGTAATTTTCCATTTTCTCATAACCGGAAAACATAAAATCATTTTGTTTTCAGTTTATGATTTAAAATTAATATTAGCAAAGAATTTTATAAAAAAAAGTAGTATTTTATTTTACAGTTTTGAAAAATCACACTTCAAAGTTTTTTTTTACCTTTTTTTTCGCAAAAAAAAAGGTAAAAAATCCGCACATGCGGATATCCGCACATCCGCACAGACAGCGGACGGCATGACGAAACTTCCTTTTTTAGGCTTCTCTTGTATCAAAATTCCAAAAAACGTTAAACATACAAAGAAACAACACCTTTTTAAACAATCAGTATTAAATATCATTATATCTGAGGATTTTGTCACTAGCCAGTTTAGTGCTTGATTGCAATACAAATGACTTCAGATAACTTCACGTGATTTAAAGCAGTATATAAATAATTGATTTAAATATTTTGTGATTGCATTTGATTTCAAGTGATTTTAAATTAAAACGATTGATTTTGCAATATTCCAATTATTAATTAAATTCAAATTTTAAATTCATACGTGATTTCGATTTCTTCTCATAATAAGAATTTCTCGGATGATTGATCGATTTATTCAATAGCTCTTTTTGCTAGAAAATCTCACTTTGAGTCCTTCCAAAATGCTTAGACAAAAAATAATATTTTTCATACACGATGGATGTAACAAAATAATACACAAAATTTTGTAAAGATGTCATATTTTCGCTGTTTCACACACTGTATGCAGTTTCATGTATTTTATTTTCCAAAGGATTTAAATCTTACACCGAAATAAAGTTGCCTATTGAAAATAGTGTGTTTCATCTACTAAATATTGTGTACAAAATGATGCCATGTTGGTTGGTTTCGAACAATTCATACACCATAAATGGTGTATTGTAAAAACAATTAGATATGGGTTTATTTTTTGCACTGAATTTAGAAAGAATGTTGAAATTTTGCACAGAAGAGACAATTGTGTATTTATTATACCGGTATATTTTTACAAATGCACCAAAATATTAAAATTTTCATCAGTTTTCTGAATTTGCACCAATATTCATGAATTAACACCAAAATGTATACCAGTGTGCTACTTGAGTTTACAAATTCCATAACGGTTTCCCACCATTTTACATACATATCAAATTTTATCCACATCGGATACTTTCCCCACACCTTAATAAATATACAGACTTTAGCCATGGACAGCTGTCACATAAAATGTAAATCGCGCACTAAGCACTTATTGGGTTATTCTTACAGAATAACCGCCATTTCTACCTACCTTTATACTTAGGATTAACTTTGTAAATACCGACTATCTTGCTTTAATAATTTTAACAACTTAAAAAAAGCTTACTTTTTTGATCTATCAGTTCAAAAACTTCCGCAAATGCTGACTTGAACAATTTATTTTAAGAACCATTAGAATGAAAAACTTGTAAGAATGCCAACTTTTACCACTGAGTTTAAAACTCTTCAAAAATGCCCCCTTTGTAAGTTTTAAAAAATTCAAAAATGTCGACTTTGCGGACTATGGATCCCCGTGTGGGATATTTTTAATAAAAAAAAATTTAAATTATTTTTTTTTAATCGTTAATAATTAAAATAATATGGGAGCGTTAACGAAATCTTGCAAGTTTAAAATCCCGCTGTTCATAAATTCGCAATCACAAAATCCTATTTTTTAAATCTCGCATTTACATCTCGCACACAAAAATATTGCAATTTTCAACCAAAATCCCGCAAACTAAAATTGAACTAAAAAAAATTATAAATCCAAAAGAAACTGGTTACACCCAAACTCCAAATCCTATAGTGAGGCCAAGCAGGGGGGTTGCAGGGGGCACCAATCTCAATGTTTCCCGTCGTAAACTGACAATACTTTTTTAAATGCGAGATTTTAGTTTTCGAGATTTTAGTTTGCGGGTTCTTGTAAATGCGAGATTTTAAGAAACAGGAATTTGGGCACGAGTACGATAACCTTGGCGCCAAGAATTGATAAATGACTTCAGATAACTTCACGTGATTTAAAGCAGTATATAAATAATTGATTTAAATATTTTGTGATTGCATTTGATTTCAAGTGATTTTAAATTAAAACGATTGATTTTGCAATATTCCAATTATTAATTAAATTCAAATTTTTAAATTCATACGTGATTTCGATTTCTTCTCATAATAAGAATTTCTCGGATGATTGATCGATTTATTCAATAGCTCTTTTTGCTGGAAAATCTGACTTTGAGTCCTTCCAAAATGCTTAGACAAAAAATAATATTTTTCATACACGATGGATGTAACAAAATAATACACAAAATTTTGTAAAGATGTCATATTTTCGCTGTTTCACACACTGTATGCAGTTTCATGTATTTTATTTTCCAAAGGATTTAAATCTTACACCGAAATAAAGTTGCCTATTGAAAATAGTGTGTTTCATCTACCAAATATTGTGTACAAAATGATGCCATGTTGGTTGGTTTCGAACAATTCATACACCATAAATGGTGTATTGTAAAAGCAATTAGATATGGGTTTATTTTTTGCATTGAATTTAGAAAGAATGTTGAAATTTTGCACAGAAGAGACAATTGTGTATTTATTATACCGGTATATTTTTACAAATGCACCAAAATATTAAAATGTTCATCAGTTTTCTGAATTTGCACCAATATTCATGAATTAACACCAAAATGTATACCAGTGTGCTACTTGAGTTTACAAAATCCATAACGGTTTCCCACCATTTTACATACATATCAAATTTTATCCATTGTGTATTGTAAAAACAATTAGATATGGGTTTATTTTTTGCACTGAATTTAGAAAGAATGTTGAAATTTTGCACAGAAGAGACAATTGTGTATTTATTATACCGGTATATTTTTACAAATGCACCAAAATATTAAAATTTTCATCAGTTTTCTGAATTTGCACCAATATTCATGAATTAACACCAAAATGTATACCAGTGTGCTACTTGAGTTTACAAATTCCATAACGGTTTCCCACCATTTTACATACATAGCAAATTTTATCCACATCGGATACTTTCCCCACACCTTAATAAATATACAGACTTTAGCCATGGACAGCTGTCACATAAAATGTAAATCGCGCACTAAGCACTTATTGGGTTATTCTTACAGAATAACCGCCATTTCTACCTACCTTTATACTTAGGATTAACTTTGTAAATACCGACTATCTTGCTTTAATAATTTTAACAACTTAAAAAAAGCTTACTTTTGTGATCTATAAGTTCAAAAACTTCCGCAAATGCTGACTTGAACAATTTATTTTAAAAACCATTAGAATGAAAAACTTGTAAGAATGCCAACTTTTACCACTGAGTTTAAAACTCTTCAAAAATGCCCCCTTTGTAAGTTTTAAAAAATTCAAAAATGTCGACTTTGCGGACTATGGATCCCCCGTGTGGGATATTTTTAATAAAAAAAAATTTAAATTATTTTTTTTTAATCGTTAATAATTAAAATAATATGGGAGCGTTACGATATCTCGCAATTTAAAATCTCGAGTATCAAATTCTCGCTTTAAAAAAAAAATCGAAAAATGAAATCTTGCAAGTTTAAAATCCCGCTGTTCATAAATTCGCAATCACAAAATCCTATTTTTTAAATCTCGCATTTACATCTCGCACACAAAAATATTGCAATTTTCAACCAAAATCCCGCAAACTAAAATCGAACTTAAAAAAATTATACATCCAAAAGAAACTGGTTACACCCAAACTCCAAATCCTATAGTGAGGCCAAGCAGGGGGGTTGCAGGGGACAGCATGCCCCCCATACCAATCTCAATGTTTTGACGTCGTAAACTGACAACACTTTTTTAAATGCGAGATTTTAGTTTTCGAGATTTTAGTTTGCGGGTTTTTGTAATTGCGAGATTTTAAGAAACAGCAATTCGGGCACGAGTACGATAACCTTGGCGCCAAGAATTGATAACTGTTTTTTGTAGAACAGATCAGGGAGGGAGTCTATCTCCCTCCGTTTGGGCGGGAGGGGCCATTTTATAAAAACAGTGCTAAAAGTTTAAAAAAAAAATTAAAAAATAACGGTAATACTTTCAACTAAGCTTTATATCTTGTTTTAAAGCCAATACTTTCCATTTTCTCAAAAACCAGAAAAAATAAAATCATTTTGTTTTCAGTTTATGATTTAAAATTAATATTAGCAAAGAATTTTATAAAAAAAAGTAGTATTTTATTGTACAGTTTTGAAAAATCACACTTCAAAGTTTTTTTTTACCTTTTTTTTCGCAATTTTTAAGTTTAAAGTCCATTTTTTCAAAGACTATGCATAGGTTTCACTTGATTTAAAAAACATCTAATAGAAAAAAATATTGGCTTTAAAAAAGGATATAAAGCTTAGTTGAAAGTATTACCGTTATTTTTTAATATTTGTTTTAAATTTTTAGCACTGTTTTTATAAAATAGCCCCTCCCGCCCAAACGGAGGGAGATCCACCCACCTATAGTAAAAAATGCTTATATTGAACTGTTCTATAAAAAACCGTTATCAATTCTTGGCGCCAAAGTTACCGTACTATCCCCGGAATTTGTAATTGCGAGATTACAAATTGCTTTTTTGCTAAACAACCGTTTAATGAAAGCTGCCACATAAATTGATCTCACGTTTGACCATTTTTTTATATTTTGCACACCTTCTTCAGAATTTGATAAATTAAATTTTTTGTAGACCCACAGTTTGCTTCAAGAGCAAGTTCGTGCAACCAATAGTCGTCCATTTGATTGAAATATGGTTTTATGTGCAGACGAAACAGGTTTTTTTTTCTTTTTATTAATTAACAGTTATGTACCTATTATTATATTGTAGAACAGTTCAATATAAGCATTTTTTACTATAGGTGGGTGGATCTCCCTCCGTTTGGGCGGGAGGGGCAATTTTATAAAAACAGTGCTAAAAGTTTAAAAAAAAAATTAAAAAATAACGGTAATACTTTCAACTAAGCTTTATATCTTTTTTTAAAGCCAATACTTTTTTCTATTAGATGTTTTTTAAATCAAGTGAAACCTATGCATAGTGTTTGAAAAAACGGACTTTAAACTTAAAAATTGCGAAATAAAGGTAAAAAAAAACTTTGAAGTGTGATTTTAAAAAAGTGTAAAATAAAATACTCCTTTTTTTTATAAAATTCGTTGCTCATATTAATTTTAATCATAAACTGAAAACAAAATGATTTTATGTTTTCTGGTTTTTGAGAAAATGGAAAATTACTAAAACAACTGTTTTATTGGATACTTGTTTTATAAACAGTGAGGTATGTATGGACGCACTATAGGATTTGAGGTTTGTGCGAGGTGGGGTGGGTGCGAGGTTGGGTGTATGCAAAGTTTCTGTTGCATTTAAAGATGCCCAAGCATCATTACAAAAACGAACCTACGTACAACATTCACCGTATACCAAAAAAAAAGAAAACTCTTACAAGAAAGTAGTTTTAGTAATTTTCCATTTTCTCATAACCAGAAAACATAAAATCATTTTGTTTTCAGTTTATGATTTAAAATTAATATTAGCAAAGAATTTTATAAAAAAAAGTAGTATTTTATTTTACAGTTTTGAAAAATCACACTTCAAAGTTTTTTTTAACCTTTTTTTTCGCAATTTTTAAGTTTAAAGTCCATTTTTTCAAAGACTATGCATAGGTTTCACTTGATTTAAAAAAACATCTAATAGAAAAAAATATTGGCTTTAAAAAAGGATATAAAGCTTAGTTGAAAGTATTACCATTATTTTTTAATATTTGTTTTAAATTTTTAGCACTGTTTTTATAAAATAGCCCCTCCCGCCCAAACGGAGGGAGATCCACCCACCTATAGTAAAAAATGCTTGTATTGAACTGTTCTACAAAAAATCGTTATCAATTCTTGGCGCCAAAGTTACCGTACTCTCCCCGGAATTTTTAATTGCGAGATTATGAAAAGCGAGTTTATGGGATTGCGAGATTTTGATTTGCGAGATTTCATAACCAACCCAAATAATAGGTACATAACTGTTAATTAATAAAAAAAAAAAAACCTGTTTCGTCTGCACATAAAACCATATTTCAATCAAATGCACGACTTGGTTGCACGAACTTGCTCTTGAAGCAAACTGTGGGTCTACAAAAAATTTAATTTATCAAATTCTGAAGAAAGTGTGCAAAATATAAAAATATGGTCAAACGTGAGATCAATTTATATGGCAGCTTTCATTAAACGGTTGCTTAGCAAAAAAGCTGTGAATGCCATCTTGTGTTAAATGTCAAACTTAAAATGTATACCAAATTTAAGAGACATCTGCTTAGCAGTTATCATGTCATAGCCAAATTAGTAAAAACCGTTTACACATAATATCCGTTATATGCATTTTAAGCCAAAAACTTGAAATGCACTTATGTTAAGACTATTGCAAGTCTTATAAAATCGTTAGAGCCGTTTAAGAAAAAAAACTGAAAAACTATAACCGTTATATGGAAGGTACCAGTTAAAGGCGGGCTAAAACAAAAATTCGAATTTTTCCTCTAGGAAATCACCAAAAAGTGCTATGCACATGCGAAATTTGAACTTAATCCGTCGAACCATTTAGGCTGTAGGTCGGTGCACATGCGGATATCCGCACATCCGCACAGACAGCGGACGGCATGACGAAACTTCCTTTTTTAGGCTTCTCTTGTATCGAAATGCCAAAAAACGTTAAACATACAAAGAAACAACACCTTTTTAAACAATCAGTATTAAATATCATTATATCTGAGGATTTTGTCACTAGCCAGTTTAGTGCTTGATTGCAATACAAATGACTTCAGATAACTTCACGTGATTTAAAGCAGTATATAAATAATTGATTTAAATATTTTGTGATTGCATTTGATTTCAAGTGATTTTAAATTAAAACAATTGATTTTGCAATATTCCAATCATTAAATTAAATTAAATTCAAATTTTAAATTCATACGTGATTTCGATTTCTTCTCATAATAAGAATTTCTCGGATGATTGATTGATTTATTCAATAGCTCTTTTTGCTAGAAAATCTCACTTTGAGTCCTTCCAAAATGCTTAGACAAAAAATAATATTTTTCATACACGATGGATGTAACAAAATAATACACAAAATTTTGTTAAGATGTCATATTTTCGCTGTTTCCCGACCGAGCGATTATGATATGTGGGTAGTATCGAATCATTCTTGCAGAACAGACCTCGAAGGCGGAGTAAAGTTATCAACGACCGACGTTGGCACCTATCGATTCTGAAAAAGATATTTTTTTGCTATAGGAACATTTAAGAGCCCTATTCAAGCATTTCGTTATCGAATGCCATTTATTTTAACAGTTTTTGAAGGACCAAATTTAGAAATTATAGAAATATAGTTGAGCAAGAGTAGACTTCATAGTCTGAAGTGTCGAAATGTCCCTGAACAGATTTTGCGGCGCAGGGATATTATGTCCCCGTGACATAAGTCCAATATTAATTTTGCCCGGTTTTGGAATTTGTTCTCTTTTTGGAGCTGTCCGTAAGTAGAGTTTTCACTGCAATTGCATTCAATGCTTCAATGCGTAAAACTAAACGGAAATAACTGAACAAACCATCTGTGCAACCTACATGTTTGATCAGTTACACATATATGAATGTTGTTTTTTGTTATAAAAGTAAATAGTTTTTTTTTGGTAAATGAAATAATATACAAATCTTTTTATGTTTTCCATCAAATTGTTTGTTTAATTCTTTTAAAACATCATTAACTATATTTTTGTAGAAAAATAAAAATTTTGGGACTTTTGTCCTATTTTTGAATGGAAAATGTAGGGACCTATGTCCCGACGGGTTAGGGCTTATGTCCCAAATTCGATTTCGGACTTATGTCCCAGTGTCAGTATTTAAGAAAATAACGTTATTATTAAAACGATATATAGATCATTACGTGGCATAATTAAATATATGTACCTACGAACGAATAGTAATGGATAATTCCTTTTCGGCAGGACTCGCAGCGTCCCTCCGTAGTACATCTCAGTAAAGGTGCCATCTGAGTTGGTCGTATTGTATTTTGTTGCTGATGGTGTTTTGGATGTGAAGTCTTCTTCGGATTTTCTTTCTTCTAATTCGATCAATTTTTGTCACTCCAGCTGTCATGCGAAGCATATTCATCATGTTTTTTTTATTCTGATTGTATTTCCGATTTGAGATTATTCGTTTGTCATATTGAAGATTTGCTCATTTTTTCAGCTTTTCAATGACAAAGAAAATTGGGGAAAGAATCCATAATTTTTGTTTCCAAAAGTCTTAGAAATAAAAGGCATAAACTTGTTCTCGTAGCAGGTTACCTAAGAGCTTAAATGTACCTTCCACGAAATTATTTTATATGAAATTATTTCTTAAATTTTTTCAATTGATAAAAAATATTAAAAAACTTTTATTAGAAATAAAAAACTTTAAATATAAATTTAAAGCAAACCAAAGTTTTCTGAGAAAATCGTGGTATACCAGTTATTTTTAAATATTTTATTTTAATATATTATTTAACATTTTTTTTTTTACCAAAATCGTAGGTAAAAAAACAAACGATTTTTTTCAAACAACTTTTTAAAAATATTTTTATGAAAAACTATGCCAATTGAGTCGTTAACGAGAAAGTGAAAACTAATATGGCAGGTACTGTTAAAATAGATTTTTAGGAATAACGGTTTCAACCGTCTAAAAGGCCTTTAATGACGTATCACTCAGGTCAAACAGGTAAAGTTTTTTTTAGGCTTAGAACAAAAATTCATCCAACGGTCACCCTAAATACCATAGATACCAAAATAAAACGATATCTTTTAAGCTGCAGGTGCTAATGACAGACTGACAGACAAACACACGGACAGAATTTCCAGACCCACTTTTTTCAACATCGCTATCGTTTTAATGTCATGTTTGATTTTTATCTCAAAACGTTTTCTTGTGCATGAATTCATAACTTGCCTTATTGTACCTATAAGCAAGTTATAAAGTAAAGAAATCAATTAAAATTCTTTGGGCCACAGGAGATTCCTCCGAATTCTCCGATTTCTTGTTTTTACGTTCATGCCTAGTAATACAATAGTGTATTATTTAGTACAATTCTGCATGGTTTTGTTTACTAATTAATTGCTTGAACTTTATTCATTCAAGGCTTGTGAATGAAGCTTTTAAAATTTGTTTTTAAATCGGTATTAAGGACTTGTGGAAATTTATTTTCATATTATATTCTAATCTTTTAAAAGAAGCATCAGTATTTTTGATAGAAACGTAGAATTATTTGATATTTTATATCTACTTTCAACTAATTCTACGTTTGAAACTAAGAGTTGTTTATTATAAATTAGATGTTTTGTTTTGTTACTTATAATATGGGATATGGCGCCAAATTTTTACATATGCTATTTTGTGTTTAATTAAAAGAGAAATTTAACTCTACGCCATACTATTTTTAGATTTAGAATCAGCTTGAGAGCTGGAAAGACAACTAAGAATATTGCCTTCATGTTAAAGAAAATAAACTGTTCGCAAAGTTCTCGGAACATAGCCGACCCTCGAATTTTTTTTTTTTTACACAGATCTTATTCAAATATAGCTTAAAGCAAGCATCAGCAGATGAAAGAAAGAAAATTCCTCTATTGACACGGTTATAGGGTATGCTTATACTTATATTAGCACTTTTTAACATGTTTTTTTTTAACTCAATATTGAATAGAATTTTTTAATCATTTTGTGCTCACGTTTGGCGAGAATTTATCCTTTGTATCTAATGTAAAAAAATTGGTATTCAAGGAGCGCATTCTCTTTTAGCGATAGTGCGGAAATCAATTCCGGTATTCAATGTATGCTGATCAGTGTCCCCAGTCTTTTGTTACAGTTTTCCCCTATTTTTAGCACCATTACGATTTTTTTTCTCCTAACTTTTGAAACAAAATCCCTTTTTCCCCCTTACATAAATGAGTTCACATAATCTTAAAAATAGATGCACATAATAAGTATTTAGGGGAAAAAAGAATAAGTCCACTAAAAATTTTTCACAGAAACTCTTAACTAACTTATTCAGGCTCATTTGAAATAAATAAATAATTTAAAGGAAACAGTTTTGTATGTTGTTCGTTGACCTTAAAAACAGTCGAAAGTAGGAAAAAATAGTGTTTTCACCGCAATCTGGAAACACTGAATTGCTGAGACGCTGAGAGACATCTTGTTTTAGAATGCGCATGTTTTCTCTCCGCTTGTATTAGAAAAAAATCAAAAAAATCAGAAAAGCCTCTTCAAATACACTAACCCAGAATGAATTGAATATTCGTTTGTGCTTAGATACTGGAACGTAAAACTCAACTCTCGCACTCTTGCATTCATATTCCAAATATACAAACTAAATTATAGGTGCAAGTTTATACATTTTGAAATATGTATTTTTTTTGTTATATTGCTCGAAAAATATATTTTATTTGGCTCTCTCGGTGCTAAAAGCTAAAAGAATTTGGATGTGGGATTTGGTGAATTCGGCTCCAAGTATGTGCACTGTATTACCCGCCTCGCCACGGTATGAATTTCGAACAAGTTCAAGATACTAAAACTAACAAAAATAGAAGCGCTTTAAAGTATTTATTTGCAGCACGTCCTTTAATTCGTTATCTTTCTTAATGCAGTGTCGGTGGATAAAGTTTTTTTTCAATTTGGTGTAAAAAGTGTTGATGGTGACATTAAATATAATATTTATTTTGTGTGTATAAAATAGTGTATACATTTGATGAAATGGCAAAGTTATTGAAAAACCATGACGAAAAGGGTGTGCCGTAAAAATCTAAACATATTTTAGAATACAGTTTGAGTCCCACGGTAACACGAGTACAGTCTATGTATTTAAGTCTCTAAATTGAATATTATCAGTTTCAATTCTGTGTAGAAAATGAGGGCAGGGTAAATTGGGAGAATGGATAGGTGTTTAAATAAGATTTTCGTTTGTTCGCCTTTGTAATATCTATAAATGTTCTTCTCCTTTTACCGAAATCATTGAACTCCAGAAATTCGCAAACATTTGTTAGTTATTTTTGCAAATATTTTACACTCCGCCATTTTTGTAAAACTTATGCATCGTTGTTTCCTTGAACGAAAGTCAAAGCAAAGGAAATCTTGTGTATCTCATCTGGTGGTTTTCAATCGTTTTTTTATTCTGTTTTGTGCAATCAATTCGAACATAAACAAAAAATAAATAATTATTAATATTTCTTGAAATTCAGTTCCTATACTTAAATGTAGTTAAACGAATATTGCATGAATTGTTCGATTGAGCTTTTAGAATTCTTTTGTATTTACAAATATACCTATTTGCATTTCTATCAAGGATTGCTCATAATGATTGGTATTGATTAGCTTTGAATACGCAAATAAATATACTATTTTGGAACGCATTAGGTATACTCGTGCATTTGTGTGTAACACTGACATATGTACCAGTTCTTTAGTTGCTTTGCAAAAGAATTTATTTTCATTTAGATCAATGTTTGCTGTGAATTTATTTGTTTAGATTGTAGTTTTATTAAATAAGCACTGAAGGGAATCAATGTTTAAGCTAAGAACAAATAAATTTACTATGTGCATAGATAAAACTAACCGAGCATTTGAGCTAGTGCATTCCATATTGAAAGTTAAGAAATGAGGCATGCGGCTTGGACTTAAGTATTTGCTTTAACATCTGAAAGATAGGTACCTATCTACTTGGATGAATGGTTAAGAATTTTAAAAGCACAATTCAACATTTGGAAGACTGCAACTGATATTTTGATATTGCAGCGCTATTACATTTGAAAACCTGTTATTATGGGGGTTTATTTTAGAGAAAACATTTATGTACACGTAGATATTTTAATAGCTTTTATGTTTTATAGTATCTAATAATACACCTCGGTTTTCATAAAATATTTAGTAAGTTCAATACCACTGCTTATAGCGAAAACGCATAATAATTTTATGGAGTGAGTAGCTGTTTGGTATCGAAAAACTTTTTTTTGAAAATGAAACTGACGGTTTCAACCAAATTTTGTATGTGTCATAAAGAATTAAAACCATATTAGTCGATGTGAACTAGACATTAATGGATATATGATTCTTTTAATGGTACAGTACAGTGCTAAATTTTAATTACCTACCTTATTCAAAAAAAAAAAATGTAGGTTCATGTTAGTTCCCAAAACTTGTCTTCTAACTTGAAAAACAAGGAAACGACTGGGTAGCACGTACTTAATATTGTTGCAAGCTACATTACTCCTTTAAATTTAAAGTTAATATCATTTCAATGCTATAGTTTCGAAATGCTTTAAGATTATACTGGGTCTCACGAACTTGGAGAAAATCAATTTGTTGAATTATGTTGAAAGCCGGAAAATTGACTTAAATGTGAGAAGAAGTTTTACGGTTGCGTTCATTAAATGAGTAGTGCCCCGGGGCTTAGTGGTTAGGCCACTGAACGAATGCATCGTATGTTAAAAGTTAAGGTATTATAAAGTCTAGGTGCTACTGATTTATTTATTATTTATTCAATCAATTAGAGTTTACAATTACACTCAGATATATCAGTGACTATTTACAAAAGTGATAAAATAAAAATTACATAATTTTAACAAAATTTAACATAAATTTAACTAGAATTTTAGTTTAATAAAAAAACATGATCAACATATATTTATATGAGATTCTACTAATGTGAAAATTTAAATCTACATAACTTGACACATCGAGTTAAAGACTCATTAAATCCATAATTTACACTATGGGTTCTTTCACAAAACAATGATCGAGTTCTAAGATCAGGATAGGGAGCGTACAGTTCTAATAAAGCCAAAACGTAAGGACAGTCAATATGATAAGATAAAATGCCATGAACAAATCGCACGTTGAAAACAAAAGTGGCACTAAACAAAAAACCTAGTTTTGAGATATGGCCATTTAAAGATTTGGACTTACTTCAATTTACTATACCTCGCAGAAAAAATATTAAAATGGTGTGTTACTTTGCCACAATACAGTATATTTATCTTCTTATAAAATGGCATTTTAAGATTACAAAAAAAAAATCATGTGTATTTAGAAAAAAATTGCTTTTTGAAAAAGTTCGGTATAGTGGCACGTAATTATAAATAAAATAAAATTTTATTATTGTTAAAACGGCACTAAACAAAATATGACTGTTATAAACTAAATGTTTTTTACGGTTAGAATAAAAGAAAAATATTGAAAAATGGCTTTAAACCAAAAGTGTCTGTTAAATAATTGCACTGAACATAAAATCAATGTTTTTTTTAGGAGAAAACCGACGCTAAACGAATTATGACATTAATGAATTTACTTTTCAGTATCATAAAAACTCTTAGCTTAAAAATAAATCGACACTATGCAAAAAGTGTCATTTTATCTTTTAGCAATTGAGTGATTTACGTTAAACTCAAAAGTGGCACTAGCGACCTAATGTGGAAAAACGAATATCTTCACAAAAGATGGGTGGTATAACGGAACCTAGATGTCACTATAACTTAAAAGTGCTAAATTTTGTATAGTGCCACTTTTGTTTTCAACGTGCGAAATTTAAAATCAAAAAAAAATCTTCTAATGTTTGTATACCAATAAGTTGGCGTCTTACAATGTAGGAAGGCATTTCTATATCACACCTCATTTAATGAATAACAATTCTTTTAAACTCTTTTTCAATTCTTTCAATTCTTATTTTATGAATATTATAAAATGGATTCCACAAAACACAGCAATATTCAAGAACTGACCTAACATATGCCATGTAGAGGGACATCAATGCGTAAGGATCGTTTAAACCAAAAGAGTTTCGGTAAACAAATCTAAGCATTGAGTTCGCTTTATTAACTATTTATTCGATGTGGTTACAAAAATTAAGCTTGGAGTCAAAAATCACTCCAAGATCTTTTTTTAATGACACTTTTTCGAGAAGGTGATTATCAATTTCGTAATCGTACACGAATGGAACTAAGCGGCGAGTGAACGAGATTCACTGACATTTAAGAATGTTCAGTTTTAATTGATCAGTTTTACACCAATCAGAAAGATCGATTATATCATTTTGGTGAACAACACAATCAGATTCATATTCTATGCTCCTAAACATTTTTAAGCCGTCAGCAAATAATAGACACATTGAGTTACGGAGAATGTATGGCAAATCATTAATAAATATTAGAAACAAAATCGGACCTAAATGGCCACCTTGGGGCAAGGCCGTAGCCAAAAAATCATTTCGGCCTTATCAAAATGGCCTTATCTGGCTTAGCGAAAAACTAGACGTTATCAAACAATTTTTTGTAAAAAAAAATTCTTTGAACTTTTGCAGCATTTGTGTTTTAAATCAAATGAAATCATATAATGTAGGTAATATTGATTTAAAAATCTTTCCAAATCGATATAACCAACCCATAAGCAAAGATATTTATGCTTACGTTTGGGAACTGTTTGCTTGGAATATTTTGTGGAGATATTTGAGTACAAATATCACTAGAAGCTAAAAGTATGATTTCCGAAAAAAAATCGGGGGGAGGGAATCAGATTAAGAATTGGCTGATTCAAATCGAAATCGAATGATTTTAAAAACATAACTCTTGTTTTCTCACTAATAGCATGTTTATAAATGCCGAACCATTACCTAAATAATTTTTTGTTATGATTTATATCAGACACTTATTCTAGTGCAGTAGGACTAGAATAAACACAGGCTATGTCACCAGCGAAACCACTATTTTACCTTTTAAATTAAGACTTTAGTCTATTAATAAGGATAAGGAACAAGATTGGACCTAGGACCTTGGGGGATTCCTTTATTAATATATTTGACTTAATTGAATGTATTACATATTTTGACCATTTGTTTTCTATCTTTTCAAAAGGAAGAAAACAAATCCAGCATATAGCCTTTGAAACCACCTTTCTCTAATTTCCTTAATAATATCTGATGGTCTACTATATCTAAGGTTTTTTATATCGATGTTTAAAGCAGCAGCATACCTTTTTAGGTCAAAACTTTCATATGTAAGACTACAGTGTGTTAAGAATGCATCTTCAGTAGATTTTCCAGCTCTAAAACCGTACTGTTTTACGCTAGTTAGTTTAATATTCTGTACTTAACAGCTTTTTCGAATATCTTAGAAAATACTGCTAATAAAGAAATAGGTCTATAGTTATTGATACATTTCTTGTTCTTTTTTAAATTTGAATAACTTCAGCTATTTTTACGCTTTGCGGAAAAACACCGTTAAAAATACTTTTGTTAAATAAAAAAAATAAAGTATCTGCTTTATTAGAGCACACTTTTTTGATAAATAAAATTGAAAAACTATTAGATGTGGATGAATAGAAATTATCCAAATCATGAATAATTTTATAGATTTCGAAGGAGGATATAGGTTTGAATAAAAATGTATGTGATTGAAAACTTTCTTTGAAAAAAATTTCACAACAATTACGAGTTAATGCCTGCATTGACTTTTGTATCTCCAGGAATTTAAATAAAGTAATTATTAAAAATTTTAGCCATTTCAGAATGATCTACAATTATCTTGAAGCCAGAATTGAGATTAGAAGGTTTGTTACAATATTTGTTTTTATTGAATAATTCATTCACTATACCCCATTCTTTTCTCAAATCTCCTTTGCTTTATGGAACTTATCCATATAAACATTTTCTTTGCATATAGGAATTTCAAGCCTTATTTCCTTACATGAACTACTATAGTTTTCATGGTACACAGCGATATTTGGGTGTTTCTTATAGTCCGGGAGCCCGTGATAGTTTTTGATGAATTATTTGTTCGTCGATGAAAACATACTGAGGGCGCTAATTTGTTAGTTAAAATCACAAAAAGTGACAGAGAGCGTTTGAAACTTGCAAACAAAAATCAAATTTTTTACCAATACGTTCGTCATTGAAATTTAACAAAAACATGGTAATTAAATAACACATTATTGATGTAAAAAAACGTGTGCTTAAAATCCACCAGCGGGACAATCAACTTTAAGTGCTCTTTAAAGTCACCGCTGCAAGAATCCATGTTTTCTTTCTGCGCCTGATAACATTTTTTTTAACTATAACCGTTTGAATTTTCTTACTTAATTTTTTTTTCTTTATTGCTTGATAATGTATGTACATATTGTTTAGTGAATAAAGTTCAAATGAAACATAATTATTGATTATGAGCTTTGAACCAAAGTAGGTAGGTATAGGTATTTAAGTAAGTACAGAGCAATTACCTTGATAATACAAAAAACTGCTTTTATTATCGCTCGTAAATTTATTTTGTATTTAAATAAAGTGCCATCAGATAACTTTCTTTGTTAATTAAACTATCCATTTATTATGCCTATCCATTTACTGTAAAGTCTTATCAAATCAACCACTTATCAGAGTATACCACCATAATAAAATCGAAAATTCTAGTTAAGCAAAACATTTCACCTCAGTGTGTAATATCTTCGCGCAGGGACATAAGTCCCCGGGACATAAGTCCCAAATTTATTCGACTTCTGACTAATGTCCCACCCCGTCGGGACTAATGTCCCACCCCATCTTTGAGATTTTCATCTCAAAGATGGGACATGAATCCCAACATTTACATTTTTTCTACAAAAAATCAAAAAATATTGCTAATGATGTTTAAAAAAACTAAATAATAGATAAAATATAAATATTCGTATATTTTTTCATTTAATTTTTTGTTTTTGCGAATTTAACAAACTAAGACCAAATCAAATTTGCGACTTATATCCCGCTTCGGTGGGACATAAATCTGAAGATTGGAAAGATTTCAAATACATTAATATATAAATATTAATTTTGTATACTTTATATGGAGTACCTTCACATAACGGGTGATTTTTTAAGAGGTTTAAAACTTTAAAAAAAAAAAACACAAACAATTAAAAAAAATTAATGATATATTTATTTGAATCGATAGTTTGAACCTTGCAATTTAATGTTTAAAGATAATTTCATGCAAATGTTGACCGCGGCTGCGTCTCAGGTAGCCCATCCGCTGAGTCCAATTTTGGCATACTCTTTCACACATATCGGCCGGTATCTCACGAATGAATGCATGGATGTTGGCTTCCAGTGCGTCAATCGAAGCGGGCTTGTCCCTATAGACATTAGCCTTGACATACCCCCACAAAAAATAGTCTAATGGTGTCAAATCGCACGATCTAGGCGGCCAATTGACCGGCCCGAAACGTGAAATTAACTGTTCACCAAACTCGCCTCGCAATTGCGCCATTGTTTCGCGTGCTGTGTGGCATGTGGAACCGTCTTGTTGAAACCACATATTATGCAAGTCAAGAACTTCCATTTCGGGCAAAAAAAAGTTTGTTATCATCGCTCGGTAGCGTTCACCATTGACAGTAACGCTGCGATTCGCATCATCTTTGAAGAAATATGGCCCAATAATGCCGCCGGCCCATAAACCGAACCAAACAGTGGCTTTTTCGGGATGCATTGGTAGCTGTTGCAATGCTTCTGGCTGATATTCACTCCAAATGCGGCAATTTTGCTTATTTACGTACCCATTCAACCAAAAATGAGCCTCATCGCTGAACACAATTTTTGATAAAAAAGCGGATCCTCGGCCAGCTTTCCAAGAGCCCATTCACCAAAAATTCGGCGTTGTGGTAGGTCGGCTGGCTTTTGTTCTTGCACCAGCTGTATCTTAAAAGGCTTTACGCCCAAATCCTTCCGCAAAATTTTCCACGTAGTGCTGTAACAAAGGCCTAACTGCTGGGAACGGCGCCGAATCGACATTTCGCGGTCTTCTGTCACACTAGCTGATACGGCCGCAATATTTTCTTCACTACGCACAGTACGTAAACGTGTTGGTGGTTTAATGTCCAACAAAGTAAATTTGGTGCGAAATTTGGTCACAATCTTCCGAATAGACTGCTCAGAAGGTCGAGAATGCCGATCATAAAATGGAAGCAACGCGCGATGAACATTTCGAACCGAGCACGAATTTTGATAGTAAAATTCAATAATTTTCAAGCGTTGTTCATTTGTAAGACGATTCATGGTTAAATTGCAAACCAAACTGAAGCTGTTTGACAGTGACACAAGGTACTAAACACACGTCAGCTGTCAAAACCAGTGTTGCCAAAACCAAACCAGCTAAAAAATCACCCGTTATTATATAATTATATGTGTTTTATTTAAACACAATAAAAAACTTGTTAAATTTTATTTTTAAGGTTGAATGTTTATTTAATAAAAGAATACATAAGAAGTTAACAATAATAATTGACTTCTTTTTTATTAGAATAATCATTAAATAAGACACGGTTTCGGCAAGAACAGAAATATAAGTGACGAAAGAACTTACATACAAAATACTATAACTGACTATTGTCTAAATAATACGCAATGAAACTGGACTTAAAGCTTAAGCTTAATCCCTTGGCGTTATTTTGTTGCTAGGGCAATACTTAATTATATTCTCCAGCTTTATCTTCGGAGAAGATGAAGTTGTCCAGCTTTATCTTCGGAGAAGATGAAGTTGGAGAAAACATAGAAAGCTAAGTGGGCACACAAGGTATTTGCTTTCCAAAAACATTGTGTGCCAAAAAGCTATTTGGAGTGTGTACGCATTGGGGTAATATGGAAGCACATTAATATATAACACCTCCCCCATACATGTGTTTTTGGCCCCCAAAAACATTATTTACAAAAAAATATCTCCAAATCGCTCAAATTTACATTGTTTAATATAACTTGTTAGATTATTTTTTTTTTGTTTTGAAATGTAACTTATTTTTAACATTATTATTTTTATTAATAAAGACACCAATTTTCAAAAAATAAATAAATACATTGAACTTAAATACTAACACATAGTTTTTTTTTTATTTAATTCAATCAAAATGTAATAATATCAATCCAATTATCCATTTTCTGTCAAAGTAACAATTGCTTATTTTATTTAATTTCAATAATTCTTCTTCAAATTTGGGTTTTAATCAATTTATTTTTCAATTTAACATAAATAACATTTGGCAATTCTTTTTAATTTGTTTAGAAAAATATAAATTGAACTTATTTTTGTTTTAATTATTCTGGCCAGGGTAAGTATTTTTATTTATATTTTTTTTTTTATTTATTTTAATGTTAATCTTATAATAACTAATAATGACCGCGAAATATAAAAAAGGTCATCACAAGATTAATGAATTTAACGTGTTGTGTTCGTTCAACGCAACTAACGAGTCAATGAACTGACTGAACACATTCATCACATTTCGATGAATGGACGCACTATGCATGAATGTCAAAATGGAATGAGAAAAAGGAAATGTATCTTTTTTTTGTTGGTTGTGTCATCTACTGTTTAAATTTCAAAAATGTATTCAATTGTCTATTTTTTGGTGTAACTTAAATTTCTGTTTCTGAAAACATAGAGACTAACTACAATAATTTTTTTTTATTTTTTGTTAATACAAGTTAAAATCTACATATTAAGGTGAAAAGTTGTCGAAAAAGTGCGAAGAATAAGGAAAATTTAAGTAAATAAAGTAAAACTATTGTGTTACCTAAAGGTAAAATTAAAATGTTGTGTTTTGTGTGCCTACTATTGGAATTCCTGACCTTCAAATTTCAATTTAAGTGTTTTGGTATTTGTATCTGCGTTTCAATTGTTTTTTGTAATATTTTGTGTTCCTTTTTGTCGACGTGTCTACAACATAATTGCCCTCTGCCGTAAATTTACCTAATTTTTTGTACTTGGGTTTACTTTTGACAACGGTTCGATTTTGAACAACATCTAGGCATTGGTTCGGTATAAAATTGTTGTCTACTTGTCTATTTGTTTTTGCTATTCGAACTTCCTTTTCGCGTTTGTAATTTTTGGCCAAATTCTCAATTTCTTCCCTACTAATGTTTTTACAAAGGAAGTCTATGGGTTTTAATTTCGTAACGGTGTGAATAGTGTTGTTATAATTGTTTATAATCTTGAATAATTTTTCATTTAGTTCAGAACTATCTTTGTTGGCATTAAATATTCTAAGATCTTCATTTAATGTACCGTGAAGTCTTTCAATATCGGCATTACCCGTTTTGATAGATGCTGTAGTTTTATGAAATATAATATTGTTTTCTTTCAAAAACTGTTCCACTGCGGAGTGCAAGATACAAGTTTCTCCGTCGGAAACGATTTTTTTTGGTTTTCCTAGGAACTGAATTCTTTGTTTGATTGCATCTAGGACAGCAATCCAGTTTCGGTCACCTAAAGGATGTATAGTCGCATACTTTGAAAACTTGTCTATTGTGGTAAAATACATTTTTCCTCTTTCGGGAAACCAGATGTCAACATGTATTATATCATTTATTTGTTGCGGAGTTTCAGTTATTTGTAGTGGAACTTTAATTGGATGGCGATCATGTTTTGCTAAATTGCAAATATCACAGTTATTTACAAACTTTTGTATTTCAATTTGGAGATTCGGATAATAATACATTTTTTTTAATTCAGTAAAGACTTCGTTTATGCCTCTATGGTTATTCGTCAGATGTTCATTTTTAATTAAAGTCAGTATTTCGTTTTTGTCCGTGATATCTTTTAGTTTAATTGTAGATCGTAAGACTTTAAGATTTTTGTTAAGTGAAAAATATTTAACATACAAATTTTGGAAATCCAAAAATAGTTGCAAATCTTCGCAGAAAACGCAAATGAGGCCCTTATTTAATAAAAATCTTTTCATAATGTCCAGTAAATTATTTTTGTTTTTGTCAATTTGAATTTGATTTTGATACTTTTTGTGAACTATTTTTAAAGTGCATTTTTCGTTTATTCCGTAGGACAAATAAACTTGGTTTTTAAATACATTGATGGGCTTTTCAGTTATGAAAATATGAAGCGACTCATCTTCCATAGCACTGTGGATTGTTGCGCCAATAGACATAACATCGTTGTTATTATCGGCAGTTGCAACAGTGGTTATAACATCTATGTTAATTCCACTTTGATCCACAGGGGAGTTAGTCATGCTGTTAAAAAGTTCTCCAAAATAAACTTCCTCGTTATTATCTGGAGGGATTTTAACAGTGCCAGCCTTATGTTCAAAGTTATTTTCTAAATTAACTTCCTCGTTATTTTTAGAATTACAATCTTGAATATGGTCAATGAACCTACTTAGCCCGTCAGCTACACAATTCTCTTTCCCTCTAAGGTACTCGATATTGAAGTCGTACTCGTTCAAAACTATTTTCCACCGTTGAAGCTTCATATTTGGTTCCTTAATCCCACTTAACCAAACAAGAGGCTTATGGTCTGTTCTCACGGTGAACCTTCTGCCGTATAAATATGTGCGAAAGTATTTCACCGCCCACACTACTGCTAAAAGTTCTTTCTCAATAGTTGAGTAATGGCACTCATGTTTGTTTAAGGTTCGCGAAGCATAGCTAATTGGGTGGTTATTTTGGCTGAGCACTGCTCCAAGCGCATAGTTCGAAGCATCGGTTGTTAGTACAAATTGTTTGTTAAAATCTGGGCTTCTTAAAATTGGATCGGATGTAAGTAATAATTTTAGATTTTGGAACGATTTAATGTATTGTGGGTCAGATACGTTTAATTTTTCAGACTTCTTTAAATATTTGATCATAAGCTGGGCCACCTTTGCGTAGTCTTTTATAAACTTCCGGTAATACCCGGTTATACCTAAAAATTGCTTAATTCCTTTGACGTTTGTTGGAAGTTTCATCTCCAAAATAGATTTAATTTTAAAAGGATCTGCTTTAATACCATTGCTTACTACTATGTGTCCTAAATAGGACGTTGACAGTTCAGCAAAGCGACATTTATTAATTTGAATTTTTAAGTTGGAATCTTTCAAAACTTGTAAGATTTTCTTTAGAGATTGCAAATGCTCTTCAAAACTGGTTGAGAAAATAAGGATGTCATCCAAGTACACAACGCAAATCACATTAATAAAATCTTTTAGGATGTGATTCATCAGACGTTGGAAAGTTTTTGGAGCATTTTTAAGGCCAAAGGGCATTCTGAGAAATTCGTAATGACCCATTTTTGTGGAAAATGCAGTTTTTGCCCTATCGCATGGATCCACTTCGATCTGATGAAATCCTTTAACAAGGTCAATAACCGAAAAATAATTGCACTTGCCTAGTTTGTCGAAAATTTCATCCGAGTTATTCATAGGAAAGCCATCATCGACGGTTTGCTCATTGAGCTTCCTATAATCTATTACAATTCGCCATTGTTTTTTACCTTCATGATCATCTTTTTTAGGCACTACCCAAATTGGCGAATTGTAAGGACTACTACTCGGTGCAATTATTTTTTGTTTTAGCATTTCTTTGATCTGTCTATCGACTTCTTCCGAGTGTATTTCGGGATAACGATAAAGCTTACTGTATATTGGAATCTCGGTCTTAGTTTTTATTTGATGCATTATTTTGCTCGTAAAAGTTAGATCATTTCCCTCCTCATAAAAAATTGCCTTAAAGGAACGAAGTAGTGATTTAAGTTTGGATGCGTCGTTGAAACTTAAATGGTCAGCAAAAATTTTATCTTTTATTTCATTTTTTGAAACTGCGCTACAAAAAACATCAAACGATTTATATTCGAAACATTGTTGAGCATAATTTTCCTCTTCTTTATTGAAAAAAATTGGGATTCTGGCGGAATCTGTTTTTAAAACGCGATTTTTGTAGTCAATCACTGGATTGAGTTCAACAAGAATATTATTTCCAATTAAGCCATCGAAGTAATCATGAAAATTATATTCTATAAAGTTTAAATAATAACCTGGTTTAAGAAACTCATCAAAAATAGGAATACGGTACTCAATGTTTGTTTCCACATTGCGGTCAAGAACTTTCAGAGTATAATTTTTGGATGGGATTTCCCACTTAGGATTACACAAATTTTTATTTAAAATACTATACTCTGCCCCGCAATCGATTATAAACCTAAGTGGTCTAATATGGTTTTTGATAACTATATAGGGAAGCTGTTTTCTTGCTCCGATGGAAAATTTTGATTATTTTCGAAATTATTATCATCACGTTGTCTACGCTCATTTAAAGAAATGTCCATTTGTCTGTCAGTTTGTCGCGATTGACCACTGTTGTTGTTTTGACGCGACTGTCTACTTTGATTATAATTATTGCTCTGCCGTGATTGTCCACTTTGATTGTAATTGTGGCTCAGTCGTGAATTTCCATTATAATTATTAGGGTTTTGTAGTGAATGTCCGCTTTGATTATAACGGTTACCTACCCGCGGTTGTCCTGAATAACCAGAGAAAAAATTTGGTCGTGACTGATCACCACTATTATTGTTTTGGACATTTTGAACACGAGAAAAATTATTTCTTTGGGAAGGATTGTAGTTGGTTGGACCTCTCCTTACTTCGCTAAAACTATAAGAGCTAGGACCAAAACGTTGATGATTAATTTCGCATATAATCTTGAAAGCATCACTCATTGAATTTGGGTTTCGACTAAGTATAATAGACTTAGTTGGTTCTGGCAGATTATTTCTAAATGCCTCAAAGGCAATCCTATTATTCGACTCTATCATTGTATTCAAATCACTTGTATTATTTTCTAGCAGATAACAATTATTAATTCTACTAAGGAAATAATTAATTTTATTGTAGTAGTCTTCAACAGTAGTAATAACTCTAGCTGTTCTAATATTATCGATTAATTTGTCAATTGACAATCGCTCTCCAAAGTTATTTTTTAAAACAGTTTTAACATCAGACCACTTTGCCAGTCTACCATGTTTGTGCAGTTGAAGTTTAGCCTTACCTACAATTTTATCTTTAATGTATCCTGCAAGAACTATCTGAGCATTTTCATCAAAACTATTTATAATGTAATTAAGAGCATCTACCCTGTCCAGAAAATCAATTAAATATTTACTATTGCCATCGAATTCAGGAAGTTTTGAAATTAAATCTAAAACTAATCTAAATTTTTCCGGTGGGCTTAAGGCGTCCATTTTGGTGATCCAAAGAAATGTGTATAGTTTGGTGTTTCGAATACTCACTCAGCTTAAATGTTGGCTTTAATTTGTTGGGCTTCGTCTGATGTAGCCTTAGATAAAGACAAATAGCAATACAGGCTTTTTTTATTATTAATTTTTTTCTGTTCAGTTTTTGGAAAATGTTTTTTTTTTTTTTTTTTTTTTGTATCTTGCCTTTTCCAGTTAGTTGTAAATAGTTTTTCTAATTTTTTTTTTTATAAACTTTTTTTTTCAGATTTATCAAATTCAAGCTTTTTTTATAATTTAAATTACTTGTTTCACAGATTTTCAGGTTTAAACTTAATGTTGGTAGGTTTTTTTTTGCAATTTTATTTATTTAATTTTTGAGTTCACATTTTTTTCTAAGCGGTCGCGGTGGAAGCGTTTCAGTAGAGCGGTGGAATGTTAAATTGTTTTCATTTGTTTAATTTTATTCATTTTTCAAGCACTATCTATTTTTCGTCAAACGAGTTGCCTTTGTAAAAACTGTACGAAATTTAATGTTTTTATTTTCCACGCACCAACTACTTTTTTATTTGACTGCGCCAATTATATGTGTTTTATTTAAACACAATAAAAAACTTGTTAAATTTTATTTTTAAGGTTGAATGTTTATTTAATAAAAGAATACATAAGAAGTTAACAATAATAATTGACTTCTTTTTTATTAGAATGATCATTAAATAAGACACGGTTTCGGCAAGAACAGAAATATAAGTGACGAAAGAACTTACATACAAAATACTATAACTGACTATTGTCTAAATAATACGCAATGAAACTGGACTTAAAGCTTAAGCTTAATCCCTTGGCGTTATTTTGTTGCTAGGGCAATACTTAATTATATTCTCCAGCTTTATCTTCGGAGAAGATGAAGTTGGAGAAAACATAGAAAGCTAAGTGGGCACACAAGGTATTTGCTTTCCAAAAACATTGTGTGCCAAAAAGCTATTTGGAGTGTGTACGCATTGGGGTAATATGGAAGCACATTAATATATAACAATATGGAGTACCTGCACAATTGTTCTAGTTGTTGAGTTATATGAGTAAGGCCGCGGTCACGCAGTAAGCGGCTGAGCGGCTGAGCGGAAAAAACATATAAAACATATGAAATCACATAGAAGCGGCCACGCTATGAGCGAGCGGCGAAACAAAATTCGGAGCGGCTAAGCGGCGCCGCTCAGCAACCAAACCTGTTTTAATTTTTAGTAATGTTTTGAGCGGCAAAAAGTAAAGATGGCCAAAGTAAACATTGAGTTGTTAATTTCGTGTGTGCAATCTCGACCAGATTTATGGCAAGATAGAAATGCCAACTTTAAAAATAAAAATATTACTGAGAAACTATGGAAGGAAGTTGGTGAAATTTGTGGTTTAAGTGGTAAGTTTTTATTTAAAGTTTATGTGATACATAGTTTAGTGCATAGCAAGTTAACACCTGTGGTTTAGTGTGCAAAATCAAAAAAATACTCCGTTATTTTACTTCGCACATCCAGAGCTGTATGGGTACTACTATTAAAACGGTAACCTGCTGCTGCTGCTGCGTTGCCAGTTCGTACTGCGTCGTTTGGCATTGCTGATGTTACTTGTATATAGTCCAAATCACTGTTTCCATCGCACTCTCTCACAAAATTGTGCATACCATAAAGTTAAAGCCAATATCTGCTCTGGAGAAATAGCAATTCTTTGTTTTATTAATCTAGGATTCACTTTTTCGAGCAGCAAATCAAAAGATTCGATTTACATACGTAGATATTGCCAGAATCTATCTGGAAATTTTCGTAGATTCAAAAATAAATGATTAAATTCTCCAAACTCCGATCTTAATTGGTTAATCGGATGAACACCAAATCGTCTTCTTTTTTGTATACGTTTAAGTAATTTGTACACATACAAACGATTTTCCGACAGTAAAATAGGGCGAACTGTTCTTGTCAACGGCATTTTAACTACTAATCGCTCAAAAGCAGTCGCTCAGTGCCTGGCTATACGTCGCTTAGAGCTGCCACTCAGCCGCTAGCCGCTCAGCCGCTTAGCCGCTCAGCCGCTTACTGCGTGGCCGAGGCCTAAGAATGAGAAGTATTAATATTATTATACATAATACTTTATTGCTAATTAATACTACATTTATGAAGTTAAAATGAAACATAATTATTAATTATTGATCGAAGCTCTAGTCTCAACTTTCATCCGTAAATGATTCGCTTTCATCAGCATTGGAATCGCTTCCGGCGCTTCTTTCCTCATAATATGTAGGCAAATAAAATTTGTAAAGTTAAACTGAAAATGAAAATTCTTAAAATACTAGCTCCTTGCTGCGTAGAAAAAAATAGGGCAAAACATTGTTTTTGAAAGAGTTATTATAAGGTGCCCTGAACGAACCCCGTACGAACTAATACCATAATGGTGTTAGTTAACTTTCAAATACGAATTAAAGCCACAACCCAAATATGGCTGAAATTCACTTTCAAATTTGAACCTAAACCATCACTGAAACGTGAACTAACACCATATGATAGTAAATCACATTCGATTGTGAACTTATGCCATATCATGTTCATATTACAGGTTTCTTGAAATCCAATGGAAAAGTTTTTATGGTGCCGTGCCGTCAAATAACGCGAAAAGTGAAATAAGGCCAATTTTCAACGGTTGAACTTACATATTTCACTTAACAAATCTCGAATGCAAAACTACTATTTAACTAAAACAAGTAGTTTCAGTTTATGGCGTATAAGCAGTGTGGTAGGTATTAAAGGGAATGCTGCCCCTGCAATCCTCCTGCCTGAGCCTGTTATAGGATTTGTTGTAGGTGCTAGTTTGGGTGGGGCAAAGTTTCTTTTGGATTTATTATTTATTTAGTTTTGAGCCGAAATTCATGATTTTCAATTTGTACTATTCGAAATTCTTGCAATTCGAGATTTTGTCATTGATGAGTTTGTATCTTTCCCCAACCTCGTTTATGCGAATTAATTTTCACATTCAAATGAGAATCAAGATCACTTTCTTAAACGAACTTACACCATA
This sequence comes from Baccha elongata, assembly GCA_951217065.1. Taxonomy (NCBI): domain Eukaryota; kingdom Metazoa; phylum Arthropoda; class Insecta; order Diptera; family Syrphidae; genus Baccha; species Baccha elongata. The sequence goes on along the minus strand of CATNUY010000229.1, from coordinate 848,565 downwards.
AGGACTTAATTCAATTACAAAATTGAATTGAATCCATAATGGGATTATGGTTCTAATTCGCGTTTGAAAAAAAGTGAACTAACACCATTATGGCGTTAGTTCGTATGGGGTTCGTTCACGGCACGTTTTATAATCCTATTAGTCCAACATTTTGCCAAAAGCTTTCAAGTTCATATATAAGAGTTTCCGAAAAAAACAACCCTAGCGCCATCTATTCGGTAATTGAAATAGCCTTAGTCATTTCTTACAACATCAGCAGTGAAAATCCAGTATAGATCGGTCCAGTAGTTTCTGATCGGAATAGTAAGCTACCCATGAAAAAAGTAAGGTACCCGTGCGCCAACTAATTAAAATAGCCTATTACCCACTACAACATTAGCTATCGGTTAGTGATAGTCCCGTCAAAATCAGTCCAGCTGTTATAAAGATCAGACAGAACAAACAGACAGACAGACACAAATTTTAAAATGTATGTTTTGTTAAAAGAGCCGTATATGCTTTCATATGCATCTTGTAAAAAGTATTTATATTGACATTTCAAACAGACACACAACAGGAACATTAAATAAATAACTTGAAATTTAATCGTTTGAAATTCGTACCAAAACACAATAAAGATCTGAGGAACAACAAAAAAGTACAATCTGCATCTTATATGAAGTATGTATTTTTTTTTTGTTTTTGTTCAATGTTTTGCATAGAAGTGTAATATAGGCATTTATATAAAGTACCTTGATGAGTCATCTTCATTTAAATCAGAGTTGTTAAAGAATGCAGTACTTTGGTACTTAGTACTATTAAGTTTTGACTGCAAGTTAATACTGTGCTTAAATACTTTAATATAAAACCGAAACAATTAATAGTCAATTTCACTGTTCGGACTGTTAAAAAAAACAGTCAACTTACTGAATGTTAATTTACTGCAGTACTTTAAGACTGGTACCAGTCTTGGTTAGCCTGACAAGCGTGAAGAAGAAAACGAGAGCAATTTTTTGGAAGACTTGGTTTTTTTTTTTGATAATAATTGGAATAACTTAAATTTAGATTTAAATAAAATTTTTTTGGAAATTTTCTGGAAAAGAAAATTTAGTTGTTTTGCGTTTTAGAGTTTTGTTTTGAAATTTTGGATTTTGTGGAAGTGGCAGCTGAGAGCCACCATAGTTTTTTTTATGGAGTTGTGTTTAAGCCCAGAAAGGAGCTATTGTCGAAACGGAAGAAGAAGAGCATTTTCAGCTAAGTATTTGATTATTAGTTTTTTTTTTTATAGTTGTGTAATTTTTTTTACTTTAATTCGGTAGGTTGGTTTTATTGAATATAACCAATAAATTGTTTTTTGAGGTATTTTTATACCTACCGTTTTGATTCTTGTGTTCCCTTATTTACGGGACACAAGACATTTCGGTGTTTTTGCCATAGCGGCTATTTTCAGTGTCTTGCCCTTTATTTACTTTTTTTACGTTGTTTGATTTTTTTATCTTTTAACTTGTAAAAAGATTCTTTTAATTTATTAAAAAGATTCTGAGTTTTCGATCAGACACTTATGGTTTCTCGGACAATTTGTTCCAATAAATAAATTGGCACGAGTACGATAACTTTGGCGCCAAGAATTGATGACTGTTTTTTGTAGAACAGACCAATACAAGCATTTTTTACTATGGGTGGGGGGGTCTATCTCCCTCCGTTTGGGCGGAAGGGCCATTTTATAAAAACAATGCTAAAAATTTCCCTGCAACCCCCCTGGTTGGACACACTATAGGATTTGGCGTGGGTGCGAGGTGGGGTGGGTGCGAGGTTGGGTGTATGCAAAGTTTCTGTTGCATTTAAAGATGCCCAAGCATCATTACAAAAACGAACCTATGTACGTACAACATTCACCGTATAACAAAAAAAAAAAAGAAAACTCTTAAAGGGTGTTTTTTTTAGAGGAATAGAACTTTAAATTGCTATAAAACAACAATGGAATATTCGATTGACATGATTTTTTATATATTCGAAAGATAATCTTGTGGCATTACATTTTAAATATGATTTCTGGCATATGACGGCCAAGGCTGGCTCGGACGTCCAATTTTCGATGACTTTTTGCAACATTTGTGGCCGTATATCGCCAATAACACGGCGAATGTTGTCTTCCAAATGGTCAAGCGTTTGTGGCTTATCCGCATAGACCAATGATTTTACATAACCCCACAGAAAATAGTCTAGCGATGTTAAATCACAAGATCTTGGAGACCGATTCACAGGTCCCAAACGTGTCTTTCAATAAATCGATTGTGGCACGAGCTGTGTGACATGTTGCGCCGTCTTGTTGGAACCACGGCTCTTGGACATTATGATTGTTTAATTCAGGAAGGAAAAAGTTAGTAATCATGGCTTTATACCGATCACCATTGACTGTAACTTGTGGCCATCATCGTTTTTGAAAAAGTACGGACCAATGATTCCACCAGCCCATAAAGCGCACCAAACAGTCAGTTTTTCTGGATGTAACGGTGTTCCGACATACACTTGAGGATTAGCTTCACTCCAAATGTGGCAGTTTTGTTTGTCGACGTAGCCATTTAACCAGAAGTGCGCTTCATCGCTAGACATCGCTAATGGACGTAGTGCGCGATACGTATTCCGCACAGAACCATTATTTTGGAAATAAAATTGCACAATTTGCAAGCGTTGTTCAGGCGTAAGTCTATTCACGATGAATTGCCAAACCAAACTGAGAATAAATCACTTGACAGCTGTTAAATCGGTCACCGTCTTGAAAAGTAATGCCAACTTAAAGTTCTATACTTCGAAAAAAAACACCCTTTATAAGAAAGTAGTTTTAGTAATTTTCCATTTTCTCAAAAACCAGAAAACATAAAATCATTTTGTTTTCAGTTTATGTTTTAAAATTAATATGAACAACGAATTTTATAAAAAAAGTAGGATTTCATTTTACAGTTTTGAAAAATCACACTTCAAAGTTTTTTTTTACCTTTTTTTCGCAATTTTTGAGTTTAAAGTCCGTTTTTTCACAGACTATGAAACGGTTTCACTTGATTTAAAAAACATCTAATAGAAAAAAGTATTCGCTTTAAAAAAAATATAAAACTTAGTTGTAAGTATTACGGTTATTTTTTAATATTTGTTTTAAATTTTTAGCACTGTTTTTATAAAATTGCCCCTCCTGCCCAAACGGAGAGAGATAGACCCCCCCACCCATAATAAAAAATGCTTGTCTTAAACTGTTCTACAAAAAACCGTTATCAATTCTTGGCGCCAAAGTTATCGTACTCTCCCCAATAAATTATATTTTAACTCCCAATGCGGGACAGAAATTATCTTCTTTTATTTTATATTATTTAATTGAAGACTTATTTTGAGCTTCTCAATTTTAAGGCAAGGTTTTTGTAAAATCTTCCTGGCACCCACAAATATTATATATATAAGCTAGTACGCGCAACACTGTACTTACTTTTAATATCCCCTTTGTTCTTAGCTTCTTAAAATTTAATCGTTTGCTTTCAAAAGATTAATTGTCAACATCTTTTTATCCAAACAGATTTTACTTTCTTTTTGTGTATACCAGATATTTACCTACGTTTAATATATTTTTTTGTATTATAATACGTCCCACTCCTATAAAAGAGCTAGGCGGTGGAGTAAGTAGCATAAATATTGCTGAAACTGCACTATTGTTCACATATATCTCTTTCCCACCTTCCTGTTGATTTTGTTTGACATTTCGTCAATAACAAAAATAATAACTAGGTACCTATCGATTTTTCCTTTCGCGGTGCCGGCTGCACTTATTTTGTAGTTCGATTATTTTATTTGTTTTCTTTTATTTATTGTTCATTGGATTCGTAAATAACCACAGTTCGCGGTATTTTCGTTTATATTTATAAAAAGTCTTTCAACAAAATTAACATTTTCAATGCCATGCACTGAATTATTTGCAGTATTTGCACCATGCTCCTCGATTCTGCATGATGATTCTCATGACATCTAAATAAACGAACATCAACTTTAGCGTCGACGCATAAAAATGCACTCGAAGCTCTCTACATTTGCAACGAAGACGGGCTTCCATTTTCCAAATATCAATTAAATACTTTCATGTTCTGGAAATTTTGCCTGTGACAACAGTAACAAACCAACTATATTTTTCTCTTAAATTTTATTTTAGTCCAATCGGACATCACACTGATTTTATGAGCCATTTGAACGATTATAGCCAAAGTGAGAAAAACTGATGGACACCGATTAACACCCTCTGAATTATTTCTTAGACCAAGTTTTTCGGTGCGAGATTATTCCAGAGTAAGATTAACATCGAATGAACTCTGATCAAAAAACATTTTTCAGATAGTTTGAAATCTCGAGGTAATTCAGAGTAAAGCCAGCTAAATTGTTGAGTTAACTCTGAGTTGATTCGGGATCTCAAACTGACTGAAAAACGTGTTTCCATCAGAGTTAACTCGAGGTTAATTTAAATAGTATCGCAATCGCAATGAAAAACTGTGTCTTAGTCAACAAAATAAGTTCGAGGTAAGTGTTATCAATACTTACTTATTTATTACAACCTATTTCAACTCATTCGGACATCGACCGATTTTGCAGAGCAGGCTGTTTATCGGTATCAATTTTCCTCACTTTGGCTATAATCGTTCAAATTGTTCTCAAAAATTGGGTGATTTCCGATTGAGCTACAATAAGTCTTAATTGATAGGTCTTGAACAGTTTAACACACTGACTCTAACCCCGATTTTCGTCCTTGAATGGGAAAAAAATTACAGGGTGTTAATCAATTAGAATCATTTTTTCACATTTTAAGGTATCAAAACATAATTCAGATCGGCATTGTCTGAAAATAGGCTGAATGGTTTAGCTTCATTTACACCGTGATGTAAGAATCGATGTGCGTAACATTTCGGGCGACAGAATCAGTTTGCTAGGACCTAGACCTAGACAATTTAATGTAAAATCGTCAATGTAAAATGTTCTCATTTTTTGTCAAATGACAATTATCCATAATTGTTGGGATACTATACGCTTGTACGTTAACTCTATGGTGGAAAACTGGAGGGTATCCCCGTTAAGGTCCTTTTCAGACCACAAATGGATCCTCTTCAGTCTTAACTTTAAAGCCACCACCCTATAGAAACCCAAAAAGAATTGACTGGCAAAAATTCAGTGAAATTATTAAATAGAAATTAAGCAAAATTCCAAACGTTAATCCAAATTCTGTGGCCGAGCTCGAGAGAAAGGTTAAAACTTTCGAAGCGGCTATGGGTGTCGCCTTCAAGATCTCGTGCCCAATAAAATTTAGCAAAAAAACCCTACCTCCATGGTGGAATGAAGATCTTTCAAATCTTAGAAGATTGACGAGAGATGTCTTCAATATATGTTATAAGCATAAGTATTTCAAACCGTATAAAGACTGTCTTAAATTATACAAGCGTACTCTAGCATCAGCCAAGCAACAAGCATGGAGAGAGTATTGTCAATCAATAGAAAATATCAGAGACTCAGCAAGATTGGGGAAGATTTTGTCCAAAGAACACTCAAACCCCTCCTTTCTTAAAAAGGAGGATGGTACGTGAACTGAGTCACCTGTTGAGTCTCTGGAGCTAATGATGGCAACACACTTTCCAGGTTGCACAGACAGTTATCCAATATCACATCGACCCCCTGAAATATAGTCAGTGCATTTAGAGGAAATAACGTCCGTCATAACTAAAGAAAATATAGTTTGGGCTATAAAAAGTTTTTCTCCGTATAAATCTCCTGGCCTGGACGGCATACTCCCTATAATGCTACAAAAGCTACAAGACGTAGTAGTTCCATGGCTGGAGTATATTTTTAAAGGGTGTCTCTTGCTTAATCATGTTCCAGAGTCTTGGAAACAGGTTAGAGTTGTTTTTATCCCAAAGGTGAGAAGGCGGGGCCATGAATCGGCAAAAGATTTTCGCCCGATTAGTCTGACCTCTTTTGTGTTAAAGACCTTAGAACGCATCCTAGATAATCGCATTAGGGAAATTCTAACTATTTCCCCTCTATCAAAATCACAACATGCATACCTCAAAGGCAAGTCTACTGAGAAAGTTCTTCACGAGGTTGTGCGTACAGTTGAACAACACAGGGAGGAGTTCTTTCTCCTCTACTATGGCTTCTTGTAATGAACAAAATCCTAGTGAAACTTGAGGAAGGGGGGGTGAAGGTTGTGGCGTATGCCGACGATTTAGTTTTGCTGGCATCTGGTAAGTTCCTATCTGTGATTAGTGAAATCACTGATAGGTCCCTGCGTAAAGTAAACAGCTGGGCCATAAGCTGCGGTTTCTCACACTCTCAACCCATGCTAAATATCTGGGTGTAATTCTTGACCCTTAACTAAACTGGAAGTTGAATATTGAAGAAAGGGTTTAAAAAAGCCAGCATAGCTTTTTATGCCTGCAGTAAAACATTCGGTAAAAATTGGGGCCTCCAGTGGAAGATGATTCTATGGACGTACACCGCATTAGTACGACCAACACTAACATATGGATCGATTGTCTGGTGGCCTGCCTTAAGCAAAGCCTACAATACCGATAAGCGTAGGTACCACAGGAGCGCTGCGATCCTGCCCTTCCGATGCCCTGAGCGTTTTTTTACACCTTCTTCCTCTCGACCTACATATAAAATATTTAGTATCTTGCACTGCTCTCAGACTTAAGGAAATTGGTTGTTGGACCGACAGACCCTTCGGTCACTGCAATATTACCAAATTGCTACCCCCGGGCTTCGTTTCGACTAATACCGATTACCGCACTCCCTCTCTGTAAAGGTTTCAACGTCACATTCCCTACCCGAAAGGAGTGGGAGGATGGAGATATAACGAAAAATTACGACACAATCATTTTTACGGATGGTTCAAAGATGGAGTGCGGTGTTGGAGCAGGGGTCTTCTCTGAAACACTAAATGTATCTAAGTCAATTCGACTGCCAGACGCTAGCGACCACGCTAGCGTTTTCCAAGCGGAATCGTTTGCAATCAAAGAAGCATGCAAGATACTTAAGCAAGATCCAAATCAAAACCGTAATACTGCTATATTTATAGATAGTCAGGCTGCCATCAAAGCCATTGATGCTGCCTCAATATCCTCTAAACTCGTTCAACAATGTCTTGATGAGATCGCAGACTTTAAGCCTGAAGGTCACTTTGATCTGGGTCCCAGGTCACAGTGGTTATCAGGGAAATGAAAGGGCTGATGAGCTTGCCAGGCAAGGATCGGCCCTTCACAGCTCACTTGCCGAAGCAGTTAGTATTCCGCTGGGGGCTGTGAAGGGCATTTTCTTGTCTCATTATCTATCTGTATCCAATCGTAGATGAAATTGGTCTAACTAACTTTGCCACCTCAAGAAAGATGTGGCCCAGCTATGACAAGTCCCGCACAAATGAACTCTTATGTAGAACTCGGTCAGACATAGCCAGGATCATTGCAGTTAGCACGGGTCACTGGCCAATAGGAGAGCATGCAGCAAAAATGGGCATTCCGCACAATACTCATTGCCGTAGCTGTGGAAATGAAAGGGAAAAGGAAACAGTGACCCACTATCTCTGCTGCTGCTCTGCCTTGGCAAATCCAAGATGCCAATTCTTTGGTCAGTACTTTATTGACAACTTTACCGAACTTACTGTTGTGAGCATAAGTAACCTCATTGGCTTTTTGAATGCAACCAAATGGCTATAAACGTAACAAGCCATATCAATACCTCACCTCTTCTATGTGTAGATAAGATGGATCAAGAGAAGCACATGATTTTTGCAGCAACCTTTTCTCTAGCCGTGTAGGCGGGCTAAGCCTACTGCGGGCATCATGTTTTTCCCTAAATCGAACTGATCTCAACGGAAATTTGGTCCTACCCTAAGCCATCCAGCACCCTGCCTGTTTTAGGTTTTTAGCGAAGACAGACATATAGGAGCTAACAGCCTGGCATAAAGCCTGGTGGGGGGAATGGGCCACTTCCCTTGAGTGAGGTATCCGAGGATCTCCTTGTCTTTCTATACGGAAGTTGGTAACTAAAGGGATCTACTCCCAACCAAAACAATTTTCAAACCTTATAACATAAATCAACGTACAAATATCTCACATTTTCCATGGGCCAAAAAACGGATCAAGAGAGCTACATGATTCCCGCAGGAAACACTTCTTTAGCCGTGTAGGCGGGTTGTGTCTACGGCGGACATCATGTCTTTCCCTAAACCGAATCGATCTCACGAGGAAACTGGTTCTACCCTAAGCCACCCAGCACTCTGCCTGTTTAGGTTTTTGGCGAAGACAGACATATCGGAGCTAACAGCCTGGCATAAAGCCTGGTGGGGGGTATGGGCCAGTTCCCTTGGCTGAGGTACCCGAGGATCTCTTTTTTCTCTGTGTTAAATGGTAATAAAGGGATCACCTCCCAACACAATTCCAAACCTCAATACAATATCCCAACCTCCACATAATGATAGGTCTCATGAGTTTATGGTATCAAAACGGCGCACTAAGCGCTAATTGGGTTTTATTCTATTTGAATAGCCGCCATTCCTACCTACCTACCTATACGCTTGTACGCCCCTATACATATGTGCTTCGTGTAAAATTAAACTTTCATTTATGACAGTGAACAAAATTCGAACCCCTCCCCTTGAGAAATTCCTGCGCTCGGGTCTGGCTGAGACGAGAGCTTTGATGAATAATTATCTCTCTCTCTGGCAGGCCGATGGCCGCATCCAAATCGGACCTTCATATTTGTTATGAAGGGAGGTTTTTCTATACATTGCAGTAGAAAGTATTTGGTTATGTCAAAAAGAAAAAAAACTAAATATTTTTTGACACTTTTTAAGACGTCTGGTAGAAGCATTGCCACACTCGAAAAGTCTTGGACCAGCATTTTTGCTATGAGCTGAGAGCACTGAATATAATAAAACTAAGTTTGATCGGTTATACCAATTATCTAATTTAAAAAAAAGCGATTTATTTAGCTGCTATAACTCACGAAAGCCGCCATCTTGAACTGCAAGACTTGCGTTTTTATCATGACCTACTCTTGATATACTATTTTATTCTTATTTGCTGTGGGCTCTTAGACTATATATGATAACAATAATAATAATAATAATATTTTTATATATATAAAGTAAACATGAGACATAATTATTGATCAAAGCTCTCGTGTCAATCAGACTCGAGCGCAGAAATCGCTCAAGGGGAGGGTTTCGAATTTTGTTCACTGTCATAAATGAAAGTTTAATTTTACATGAAGCACATATTTATAGGTAGGTACAAGCTTATAGTATCCCAATAGTTATGGATAATTCTATGTTTGCGTATTTGATCGATTGTATATTACCTAACTTTGATTGTATTACTCTATTGCTTAGCATGGATACTATCTATTCTCTTAAAGGAATATGAATTCCAAAGTCAATGAGGAATTACCTTACAATTCCTCGGTAAGTACGTTGTTGAAAGCTCCTTCCACGTCTAAGAAAGTAGCCAAAGTATACTCCTAGTAATGTAATGTGTTTTCAACTGTTCGCATAACCTCATGAAGAACATAAATGCAATTATTTCCCATTTTGGAATATTGTGTTGTGCCCTAATACTGTCAGCCATGCAAATCGAATAGAAATGGTAAATGGTTCAAAATGGGTTTGCATCTTAATTGTAAGAGCTTACGCATGCCAGGCTTTATTTTCTTAGGGCCTGAGTCGAAGCATCGTCCGTAGACTTATTGCGTTTCGTGGCTTGCTTTTTCAGAAAGCCTGAACAATTTTGGAAATAACGATCTTATCAGAGAGATCCTTTTCACTTAGGATTCCAGCTGCCTCTTTCTTTGCAATCTTGCTTAGAATATAGGTAGCCTTCTTGAACCTTCTGTATAGGTGTCTCTCACTGGTGTTATCATTAGCTCCCCTATGTCGGGCTTCGCTGTGATAGAAGTTCTTTCTAGATCCGCTGGCGTTTGCTTCGCTAGAATTTGTCGCTACGAAAGCAGGCAATTTAATGAACGAGTTAATCCAAGCGAGAAAAGTCTTGGAATCAGAAAAGAATCTGTTTTCGTCGATACGAATAGAATGTAAAGTTGTTTTTATGATTGAAAAAAGAAAACATTCTAGCGTTCTAGCTCTAATGCAGAACGCCAAAAAATGTTCAAGGGCTTAGTATATACCCTAAGAATATACCTAAAGGAATTGAATATATGTTTTTCAAGATTTCAGATTTCAATTGTATGATGTTTTTTAACCCCCAAATTCGCCACAAGTGTTGTCCTATGGTCATATATTTTCTTAATCGAGGAAAAATAAATTGGTTATCATCAAACTGCGGCACTTGTATATCAAAGTTCACAAATCTCTCTAGGAAAACTCAAAACAACATGTCCCTATTACAATGAATTTTGGGCATTCTGCCTCATTCGTCCCATATCATGTCTATAGACAGAGACATACAAAGGGGCCCATTTTGCCCCATGTAACTGTTATGCCCCGGCGTCTCCCCCTTCCCACGTTTGTGGAATGTATTCTTAATTAAATATTAAAACAAATGTTTGTGTGAAAATGCATATTTCAAAGGTCTGTTTTTAATAAACTTTAAATTTTTCGTGAAGTGCTTGCAGCACAAGCTTACAAGAGATCTTAAATCACGTAAATTTTAATTTTACATTAAAAAAAATATTATGTTTTTTTTCAATTTTTCTAATTGTTTATAAAAAAAATATTTTCTTAAAAAAAAATAAAAAAAACAAAACTACACTTCTTTAAATTTGACCCAAAATAATAATTTAATATTCAAACATATGTTTGCAATTTAATATTTTTTTAATTGAATTTTTAAATTATAAAAAGCCACTTTAAATTCTCGAAACAAATGCATTAAGATTCAAACCACGTAACATATAAATGTTTCTTGCAAATAGTTGCAATTTGAAGAATCCCAATAGCTTATTGAAAATAAAAGATTTGATTTTCACTACGTTACAAATATTATGTTTTATTTCGCTTTCTTAAGGTCAAGTTAACCACTCTTGTATTATATGGCTTTATTTAAAGTGATGAGCTTAGCAATTTTCAACTAACAGATGATGCTTAAAATGCATGTAGGCACATAATTATTATATACGTTAAACAAGATTAGCGGCTTAAGTACAGCTTATCTTTACAGCTTTAACTTTATACAGCTTCATCGCCTGCTAATGAGGGGAAAGCACTAAGTATATAATAGAGTTAATGATCATTCAAGATAAAAGATAAGTTCAAGATTCAAACATAGGGTATTACAGCTGAAGTTTGGTATTTAAATATAAATATATTTTTTTTATAGTTTTTTTTATAAATGCATGTCTTAAGTTACAGAAATATTAATTCGAAATTAATAATAATAATATAGTTTGAAATTATAAACATGCTCCCCGCCTTGAAAGGATCTGCTTTCAAATATTCTGCATCTCTTCTGTAGATATTTCGTCTATCTTGACTGGCAAAACGCATATTTTGGATATGGCCCTCTTGACTGTTCCGTTTTGAGTTTTTAAGTTGACGACTCTAACATGACCATCAGCACCCTTGAAAACTTGAACGATTCTTCCCATTGACCATTTTAGAGGTGGTAAGTTGCCGTCCTTGATGATCACCAACGTTCCCAGCACAATGTCTTCAATGGGACTGCTCCATTTATGCCTCTCTTGCAGTGTATTTAAGTATTATCTGCTCCATCGTTTCCAAAAGTGTTGCTGCATTGACTGCCTTAGCTGCCAGGAGACAAGTCTGCCAATTTTCTGGTTTGTTAAATCTGGTTCTGGTATGGACGTCAAAGCAGTACTGATGAGAAAATGAATAGGAGTTAGAGCATTCAAATCAGCAGGATCATCTGAAATGGGACTTAAAGGGCGAGAGTTAACAATGGCTTCTACCTGACATAAAAGTGTGTGAAGGTCATCATAATTTAAACTTGCATAACCAACTATACGACGTAAATGATACTTTGCTATCTTAACCGCCGCCTCCCATAAGCCTCCAAAGTGGGGAGACCTGGGTGGAATGAATTTCCAATCAATTCCCTTGGCAGCACATTCGTTTAGGATAATATTGAATTCTCGTTGTTGGCTATCAAATAATCTTTTCAACTCCTGTAATTTTGAGTTCGCACCGACGAAATTGGTGGCGTTGTCAGAGAAGATCGTTCGAGGAATTCCTCTCCTTGATGTAAATCTTCTTAAAGTCGTCAAAAATGAAGCAGTGGAAAGATCTGCAGCCAATTCCAAGTGAATTGCCTTTGTAACCATGCGCACGAATACGCAGACATATGTTTTTGTTGGTCCTCTTCCTCTAATTCCAGATTTAGTATAAAAGGGGCCACAAAAATCGATGCCGCTATGAAGGAATGGCTGAACTCGTTGACATGGCAAATTTCCCATAATCTGTTGATGCACTACCGGTCGCGCTTTGAAGCATCGAACACATTTGTTGATAACCTTTCGTATAGTGTGTCTTCCTCCCAAAGGCCAAAACCGCTCTCGTAAAAAATACGTAAGAGCTTGGCATCCTGCATGATGATTTTCAACGTGATAATGATAAATTATGGTTTCAGTAAATATATGGATCTTCGGAAGAATTATCTGATGTTTTTCGTCGAAAGAAAGCAGAGAGTTATATAGTCTTCCTCCAAGACGAATAAGACCTATTTTGTCCAAAAATGGGTTTAAGGTTCTCAAAGTACTGCCTTTATTCAGTTCCATTCTGTTTGAAAGCAATTTGGAGTCATCTGGAAATGATTTAATCTGAATTGTTTTAATTAGCAGACTTAAGCCAAAATCCAAATCAGATACAGAAAGCGGTGAATTTATTCGGTATCCTTTAGGGACAGTTGAATTTTCTATGAACCGGTTAATGTATGCAAAGGTTTTTCTTATTCGGTTAAAATCCTTTATGTAAATGCAATCTTCAGCAATATCTAAAAGTTTTTTTGTTGTTGATAAACAAGTCTTGACTGAGCGCCGTTCAGGTAAAATATCATTTGGAGAAGGTTCTAACAAAGGCCAAAATATTTCTTTTTCTATTAAAAAACAGATTCCTGAAAACCAGATGTCTGAGTTAATTAGGTTTGAAGGTGAACTTCCACTTGAAAGTATATCCGCAGGATTAAGGTTCGTTCTAACATGCCCCCAATTATAGTTTCCAGAAAGATCCTTAATTTTAGCAACCCTATTGGCTACAAAAGTGGTCCAAGTACATGCTGGTGCCAAGCAAGGACGATGGTACCATTGGATGTTTTAAATGCACCGTTAAAAACTACTCGTAACTTGGTAGTAGTACTCTCAGGCTTTAGTACACAGTGGTGAGGAAGAAAGTAATGATATTTTTGAAGTATATCAGCAGGCGCTATGCGAAGATGATTAAGTTTTTTATATTCTGATATGAAATCAGCATACATTTTTTTTGTTTCAGGATAACGATTAAGCTTGGTCTCTAAGTTGAAAAACATCTTCTTTGCGACTTCATAAGAAGATCCTAAAATATTCGGAGATTTTTTAAAAGGAAGTCTTACTGAATATTTTCCGGACGGCAAGCGAGTGTATGTTTGTAAGAAGTGATTTTCACAATCTTGTTCTTCTTGCGATAAGATTTGACTGGGGGGCTCACGTGGTTCCAATTCCCAGAAACGTTTAATTAGTTGATTGAGCGACAAATCATCAGTGTTGTTATCTTGTTTATTATTATTTACGTGAAGACAAAAGCCCCTTGCAGAGTTGTTACTTATATCTCCTGATACTATCCACCCAAAACGAGTTTTTTGTAAAATGGGCATTTTAGCACCTAGCCGGATTTGTCCGACGGAAAGCGATCAAAAAATAGCGAAGCTCCAATAAGAATATCTATTTTTTGAGCCTTATAGAAAGTAGGATCCGCAAAATCTATGTTCTTAGGTATGGCAAACGCTTTTGAATCGAAATTACGAATGGGTTGATTTTCTGTAATTGAAGGAAGTATACAACAGTCGATTGAGCTCGAATATTCATTTATGCGAGATTTTAAGGTTATATTTATTTTTCGATTGATTGCAGCTTGAGAAGAATTGATGCCGCTAACCGAAATATCTATTGCAGTTTGTTTAAGAGACAACATATGTGCAAAACGCGAAGTAACAAAATGTAACTGCATAACTGTATAACAGCAGTAGCGAGAAATACAAAATTATTGGATTCTCTGTTTGACGAAGGTAAATTGATTTTAGAAGAGGTTGTTACGGTAGTATTTTTAGCACCTGATTGAAAGCGAGGTTGAGTGGCGAGGTGTTGAGAAGACGAAGGTAAATGAAACGATGTTTCTTCGGCAGGGATGACGACATCACTTGCGTTGGTATTGTTGTTGGTTTCTAAGTGCAATAAGGAGTTATGCCGACGGTTACATTGCTTACAGTGCTTTGCGCCACAAAACCTAGTTGGATGCCCAGTTCGTAGGCAATTTAAACATAAATTTAATGATCTCGCTTCAAGAATCCGCCTTTCTACACTAAGCGAAGTGAAATCTCTACAGCTATAAATATTATGACCATCAGATTTACAAAATAAACATGCACTACTTAAGCTTGATGAATTTGTAGTATTTGAAGCAATAAGTACCTTACTTGATTTCTGCTTAGTATTTTGAACGCATGTTAATCTTCTGTTGTTTGTTGTTTGCTGCAAAGAACACTCCATGTTTTCAAGCGTCTGACATCTTTTGTTGAGGAACGTTGACATTTCATCCCACGTTGGAATAACATTTAGTGGAGCATCTTCTTCCCATTAAGCTTGCGTTTGCGTATCCAGCTTGTTGCCAATCAAAAATGTTAAAAGCCCGTCTGCGATTTGCTCTTTGGTACCCAATGACTGCAAGGCACGTAGGTGAGATTTGACCGAATCTGTTACTTCACTCAGAATTTGAGACGTTGCACAATTCACAAAACGAAGTTCAAACAACTGTCGGATGTGAGCCTGAAAAACTAATCTTTTATTACTAAATCTAGATTTTAATAATTCAAGAGCTGCAGTGTAGTTCTTCTCTGATAGCTCCATTGTTTCAATCGCGAGTAATGCGGATTTTGTCAAGCACGAACGCAAATGTTGAAACTTTTCAGTTCTAGTGAGCTCTTCATCCGAATCCACTAGCGTCATAAACATTGAATAAAAGTTTGGCCATTCAGTGTAGTTGCCAGAAAATATTGTTAATGGAATTTTCGGCAAATGAGCATTTTGCCTTTGTACAAACGATGTATTTAAAGTCTCATTTTGAACACTAGGCATCGCACGAGGTTTTTTAGAGTTAATTAAAGTTAAAATTCGCGATTTAATTTCGCAATAATTTTCATCAAGAACCGAACGTTTATCACCTACAAGTTCCGTCGGATCAAGTAATTCTAGAGCGGTATGAGATTCATCAAACTTATTATAATAATTTTCAAGCATGCCCAACCTGGTCTCTAATTCGGAAAGAGACATTTTATCACCAGTGTCCCACTGGTGATAAATGCTTTTTAACTTTGTAACACAGCCAAGAACAGAGGAGCGCTTGGTTTTATATGTGCTAATCGATGTGTCTTTATCGGGAGTAGACATGATTAGAGCACTCAATTATATTGAACCGAAAAGTTTTAGTTTATTTAATTAAATGAACAAATGTTTTAGGACTTAAACTGGTCCTGTCACGGTCGCCAAATGTTTGCAATTTAATTTTTTTTTAAATTGAATTTTTAAATTATAAAATGCCTTTTTAAATTCTCGAAACAAATGGATTAAGATTCAAACCACGTAACATATAAATGTTTCTTGTAAATAGTTGCAATTTGAAAAATCCCAATAGCTTATTGAAAATAAAAGATTTGATTTTCACTACGTTACAAATATTATGTTTTATTTCGCTTTCTTAAGGTCAAGTTAACCACTCTTGTATATGGCTTTATTTATGGTGATGAGCTTAACAATGTTCAACTAACAGATGATGCTTAAAATGCATGTAGGCACATAATTATAATATACGTTAAACAAGATTAGCGGCTTAAGTACAGCTTATCTTTACAGCTTTAACTTTACAGCTTTAACTTTATACATCTTCATCGCCTGATAATGAGGGGAAAGCACTAAGTATATAATAGAGTTAATGATCATTCAAGATAAAAGATAAGTTCAAGATTCAAACATAGGGTATTACAGCTGAAGTTTGGTATTTAAATATAAATATATTTTTTTTTATAGTTTTTTTATAAATGCAATGTTACAGAAATATGAATTCAAAATTAATAATAATAATATAGTTTGAAATTATAAACAATATACATAATCAAAAAATAAAAGATAAATAATAAAAATATATAATCAAATATATATAGGTAAAAGTAATTAACTAAAAACTTTTCAACTTCAAGTTTAGTTAAAACAACTACTTAACGCGTGAATTTGATTTGCAAATATGGGAAATCTATTTGTAGGTATCTACTTAAGTGAATTTGAATCTTGTTAATTAATAGATGTTTTTTTTCTTAGTATTTTTGGTAATTACTTATAAGTATGTTTTAAAAATGAACCAGAGTATCTACAGCATTTTCGATCTAGTAATTTTGCAATCTGAAGATGATGACAAAAAAATCATATGAGTGATTTCAATAAAAGGTAGGTAGGTACTAAATAAGTACATGTATTGCGTGAAGGTGCATTGTTCATCAAGTGCATCGGTCGGTTAAAAAATCTGCCGGGGTGATACCTAATAAACTTTTTTATTACATTATTGAACTTATTGAATCTGTATTTATTAACATGCTTTATGAAATAGTCAAATACATAAATTTTTTTGTAACGATCGTTGGTAGTTTAAGCCATAAATCTGGTTGGTTTAATGTATAAATGTAAAGTATTTGTTGATATAGATTTGTATTTGAATATTATATTTGTAAAGTATGCGTACATGTTTTATTATTTTAGTTGTATAATCTTCACATAAAAGTCAAGTTCAATTAGGAATTCACCTCGGAATTCGAGTTACCTAGCTATAAACTCGTATGAACTTGTATTAAGACATCCTAAAAATTGTCTCAAAACCTACATATGGTAGGATTTCCGATTCTATTCTATTTAAATCTCAGGTCGAAGCTCACAAAAATCCACATTTTGAACAATTTTTGCAATTATCTCGTTTCCTATGGGTTTTTCGTTATTTCTATTTATTACAATATTGCAGAAAATTAAATTCCCTACATTTTTTGCCTTAAATATTTTTGTGTACGTGAGTCGTTTTCGAGATAGAAGGCGTAGGTAGATTGCGCGGCTAGATCAACATTTAAGGTCAACCAGTAGTCCCTGTCAAAAACACGCCTTATAAAGTTTACTAATTTTTAAAAAATACATAATTATTAATAATTTTCATTTCTTATTAACTACTAGGGGAAAGGGAATAGGCAATGGGAGGCAAGTAGGACTTAACCTATTTTTGAACTAGTTTTTGCCACTTTCTTCTTTTGAGCAATATAAGTATTAGTGAAAGACGTGTTATGGGCGAACTCATCCACACGAATCATAAACAAAGTGAAGTTAGTCCCAGTTTAAACCCTGGTTTGAGATTTTGAAACTGTATTTTAAATATACTGTATAAAATGTTCCCTAAGCTGAAAGAAAAGCTTTAAACAGCAGTAGTTCGTTGCGCTTACCATACGGTTCACAATGTACAAGAGAAAATTGACGGCAACTGAGATGAAGATGCTTCACATGACAGCAAAAGTAACAAAGCTAGATCGAATCAAAGGTACAAAAATCCGAAGAAGCCTCCATTACGTCAAAAATAACATCGTTGATAAAAAACAGCATAACAAACTTAGCTGATACTGTCATATGTACTTAAAGAAGAGACGCTGCGAATCCCGTCCAAAAGGCACTTTCAAAAAACTTTCCAGTACATTCGCGGAAGAGAGGCTGGCCCAAGGACTCCTGGAAAAATAAATGCAGTGGCACCAGAATTCAGTTGGTCTCAGACATGGAACAATCCATTACTGGAAAAAAATGATCAGCATTAAAAGAGAAACGACGCAAATAACGGAAAAAAGGTTAGGGGAAGGTCCAAAACAGTTTTAAATGTTGGGCAAGATAATGATCTTTTTAAACATTTGCTTACAGTAAGAAAAGATTTTTAGGAATTACAATTCCGGATGTTATAACTTGGACAAAAGAGTATGCGTGTGTCTTCTTCTTGTTCGCCTTTTTCGATGATGTTATGATCTCGAATGGGATCGCACCTTTCCCACTTCTTCTGTGGGGTTCGTCGTGTTGAATTCAGAAAATGTCGACAAGTTTCCCGGTTATGGATTGTTCCACGATGGTGCCACTGCATTTGTTTTTTCCAGGAATCCTTGAGCCTGCCTCTCTTCCCCGATTGTACCGTAACGTTTAACGAAATTGCCCTTTGAACAGGGTTCTCAGCGTCTCTCCTAAGTACATGACAGTACCAGCTGAGTTTGTCATGTCATTTTATCAACGATGGATTCAACTTCTCTTTGTTTATGATTCGAGTGGATGCGTTCGCCCATAACATGTCTTTCACTAATATTTATATTGCTCAAAAGAAGATACTGGCAAGAATGTGTACAAAAATATTTAAGGCAAAAGTTGTAGGGAATTTAATTTTCTACAATATTGTAATGAATACAAATAACAAAAAACCCATAGGAAATGAGATATTTGCATAAAATGTTCAAAAAGTCGATTTTTGTGACATTTGACCTTAGATTTTAATAGACGCGGACACCCTATTATATTAAGGTTTTGAGTCAACTTTCAGGATGTCTTTATACAAGCTTATACGAGTTTACAGCTAGGTATCTCAAATTCCAAGAAAAATTTTAAAAATAAAAATAATAGTTAATGACATAAAATTTTGAAAAAAATTAGTTTAAACTTTTTTTTTTATTTATTTTTTTTAAATTTTGAGTTTGAAAATTAATTTTTTTAAAACTGTTTACTTAAACAACTTAATTTAAAAATAAAATAAAAGAGTAGTTTTCTGGCTTTCCAAAAAAATACAACAAAGCTGTGTTTCATTCACCGTTGTTTTTAAATAATTTGTTTTCTGATTTAAGTCAATGTTTTAGAAAATTGCCCCTCCCGCCTAAACGGAGGGAAATAGACCCCCCCTCCAGCAGGGATGAAAACATCACTTGCGTTGGTATTGTTGTTGGTTTCTAAGTGCAATACGGAGTTATGCCGACGGTTACATTGCTTTGCGCCACAAAACCTAGTTGGATGCCCAGTTCATAGGCAATTTAAACATAAATTTAATGATCTCGCTTCAAGAATCCGCCTTTCTACACTAAGCGAAGTGAAATCTCTACAGCTATAAATATTATGACCATCAGATTTACAAAATAAACATGCACTACTTAAGCTTGATGAATTTGTAGTATTTGAAGCAATAAGTACCTTACTTGATTTCTGCTTAGTATTTTGAACGCATGTTAATCTTCTATTGTTTGTTGTTTGCTGCAAAGAACACTCCATGTTTTCAAGCGTCTGACATCTTTTGTTGAGGAACGTTGACATTTCATCCCACGTTGGAATAACATTTAGCGGAGCATCTTCTTCCCATTTAGCTTGCGTTTGCGTTTCCAGCTTGTTGCCAATCAAAAATGTTAAAAGCCCGTCTGCGATTTGCTCTTTGGTACCCAATGACTGCAAGGCACGTAGGTGAGATTTGACCGAATCTGTTACTTCACTCAGAATTTGAGACGTTGCACAATTCACAAAACGAAGTTCAAACAACTGTCGGATGTGAGCCTGAAAAACTAATCTTTTATTACTAAATCTAGATTTTAATAATTCAAGAGCTGCAGTGTAGTTCTTCTCTGATAGCTCCATTGTTTCAATCGCGAGTAATGCGGATTTTGTCAAGCACGAACGCAAATGTTGAAACTTTTCAGTTCTAGTGAGCTCTTCATCCGAATCCACTAGCGTCATAAACATTGAATAAAAGTTTGGCCATTCAGTGTAGTTGCCAGAAAATATTGTTAATGGAATTTTCGGCAAATGAGCATTTTGCCTTTGTACAAACGATGTATTTAAAGTTTCATTTTGAACACTAGGCATCGCACGAGGTTTTTTAGAGTTAATTAAAGTTAAAATTCGCGATTTAATTTCGCAATAATTTTCATCAAGAACCGAACGTTTATCACCTACAAGTTCCGTCGGATCAAGTAATTCTAGAGCGGTATGAGATTCATCAAACTTATTATAATAATTTTCAAGCATGCCCAACCTGGTCTCTAATTCGGAAAGAGACATTTTATCACCAGTGGGACTCAAAATCATGCTTTTTAACTTTGTAACACAGCCAAGAACAGAGGAGCGCTTGGTTTTATATGTGCTAATCGATGTGTCTTTATCGGGAGTAGACATGATTAGAGCACTCAATTATATTGAACCGAAAAGTTTTAGTTTATTTAATTAAATGAACAAATGTTTTAGGACTTAAGCTGGTCCTGTCACGGTCGCCAAATGTTTGCAATTTAATATTTTTTAAATTGAATTTTTAAATTATAAAAAGCCTTTTTAAATTCTCGAAACAAATGGATTAAGATTCAAACCACGTAACATATAAATGTTACTTGTAAATAGTTGCAATTTGAAGAATCCCAATAGCTTATTGAAAATAAAAGATTTGATTTTCACTACGTTACAAATATTATGTTTTATTTAGCTTTCTTAAGGTCAAGTTAACCACTCTTGTATATGGCTTTATTTATGGTGATGAGCTTAACAATGTTCAACTAACAGATGATGCTTAAAATGCATGTAGGCACATAATTATAATATACGTTAAAGAAGATTAGCGGCTTAAGTACAGCTTATCTTTACAGCTTTAACTTTACAGCTTTAACTTTATACATCTTCATCGCCTGATAATGAGGGGAAAGCACTAAGTATATAATAGAGTTAATGATCATTCAAGATAAAAGATAAGTTCAAGATTCAAACATAGGGTATTACAGCTGAAGTTTGGTATTTAAATATAAATATATTTTTTTTTATAGTTTTTTTATAAATGCAATGTTACAGAAATATGAATTCAAAATTAATAATAATAATATAGTTTGAAATTATAAACAATATACATAATCAAAAAATAAAAGATAAATAATAAAAATATATAATCAAATATATATAGGTAAAAGTAATTAACTAAAAACTTTTCAACTTCAAGTTTAGTTAAAACAACTACTTAACGCGTGAATTTGATTTGCAAATATGGGAAATCTATTTGTAGGTATCTACTTAAGTGAATTTGAATCTTGTTAATTAATAGATGTTTTTTTCCTTAGTATTTTTGGTAATTACTTATAAGTATGTTTTAAAAATGAACCAGAGTATCTACAGCATTTTCGATCTAGTAATTTTGCAATCTGAAGATGATGACAAAAAAATCATATGAGTGATTTCAATAAAAGGTAGGTAGGTACTAAATAAGTACATGTATTGCGTGAAGGTGCATTGTTCATCAAGTGCATCGGTCGGTTAAAAAATCTGCCGGGGTGATACCTAATAAACTTTTTTATTACATTATTGAACTTTTTGAATCTGTATTTATTAACATGCTTTATGAAATAGTCAAATACATAAATTTTTTTGTAACGATCGTTGGTAGTTTAAGCCATAAATCTGGTTGGTTTAATGTATAAATATAAAGTATTTGTTGATATAGATTTGTATTTGAATATTATATTTGTAAAGTATGCGTACATGTTTTATTATTTTAGTTGTATAATCTTCACATAAAAGTCAAGTTCAAATAGGAATTCACCTCGGAATTCGAGTTACCTAGCTATAAACTCGTATGAACTTGTATTAAGACATCCTAAAAATTGTCTCAAAACCTACATATGGTAGGATTTCCGATTCTATTCTATTTAAATCTAAGGTCGAAGCTCACAAAAATCCACATTTTGAACAATTTTTGCAAATATCTCGTTTCCTATGGGTTTTTCGTTATTTCTATTTATTACAATATTGTAGAAAATTAAATTCCCTACATTTTTTGCCTTAAATATTTTTGTGTACGTGAGTCGTTTTCGAGATAGAAGACGTAGGTAGATCAACATTTAAGGTCAACCAGTAGTCCCTGTCAAAAACACGCCTTATAAAGTTTACTAATTTTTACAAAATACATAATTATTAATAATTTTCATTTCTTATTAACTACTAGGGGAAAGGGAATAGGCAATGGGAGGCAAGTAGGACTTAACCTATTTTTGAACTAGTTTTTGCCACTTTCTTCTTTTGAGCAATATAAGTATTAGTGAAAGACGTGTTATAGGCGAACTCATCCACACGAATCATAAACAAAGTGAAGTTAGTCCCAGTTTAAACCCTGGTTTGAGATTTTGAAACTGTATTTTAAATATACTGTATAAAATGTTCCCTAAAATGAAAGAAAAGCTTTAAACAGCAGTAGTTCGTTGCGCTTACCATACGGTTCACAATGTACAAGAGAAAATTGACGGCAACTGAGATGAAGATGCTTCACATGACAGCAAAAGTAACAAAGCTAGAACGAATCAAAGGTACAAAAATCCGAAGAAGCCTCCATTACGTCAAAAATAACATCGTTGATAAAAAACAGCATAACAAACTTAGCTGATACTGTCATATGTACTTAAAGAAGAGACGCTGCGAATCCCGTCCAAAAGGCACTTTCAAAAAACTTTCCAGTACATTCGCGGAAGAGAGGCTGGCCCAAGGACTCCTGGAAAAAATAAATGCAGTGGCACCAGAATTCAGTTGGCCTCAGACATGGAACAATCCATTACTGGAAAGCTTGCCAACATTTTCTTAGGTCAACCCGCATAACCCAAAAAGCAGATCAGTACCTTCCAACAAGTTAAGTTTTTAGTATACCAAAAAATGATCAGCATTAAAAGAGAAACGACGCAAATAACGGAAAAAAGGTTAGGGGAAGGTCCAAAACAGTTTTAAATGTTGGGCAAGGTAATGATCTTATTAAACATTTGCTTACAGTAAGAAAAGATTTTTAGGAATTACAATTCCGGATGTTATAACTTGGACAAACGAGTATGCGTGTGTCTTCTTCTTGTTCGCCTTTTTCGATGATGTTATGATCTCGAATGGGATCGCACCTTTCCCACTTCTTCTGTGGGGTTCGTCGTGTTGAATTAAGAAAATGTCGACAAGTTTCCCGGTTATGGATTGTTCCACGATGGTGCCACTGCATTTGTTTTTTCCAGGAATCCTTGAGCCTGCCTCTCTTCCCCGATTGTACCGTAACGTTTAACGAAATTGCCCTTTGAACAGGGTTCTCAGCGTCTCTCCTAAGTACATGACAGTACCAGCTGAGTTTGTCATGTCATTTTATCAACGATGGATTCAACTTCTCTTTGTTTATGATTCGAGTGGATGCGTTCGCCCATAACATGTCTTTCACTAATATTTATATTGCTCAAAAGAAGATACTGGCAAGAATGTGTACAAAAATATTTAAGGCAAAAGTTGTAGGGAATTTAATTTTCTACAATATTGTAATGAATACAAATAACAAAAAACCCATAGGAAACGAGATATTTGCATAAAATGTTCAAAAAGTCGATTTTTGTGACATTTGACCTTACCCAAGTAGCATTTTGTACCTATTATGTTACAAATTTATTGTATGTCGTTTACAATTCATATACAGTTGCTGAAAAAATATTTTGTATGTTTACGTTAACTAATAGGATGATTGGTAAACAAATTGTAACACACAGAATGTTGTTGAAACAACACATATTCAAACGTAAACGTACTGTAAACCAAATTTCGTGAATGTTATACCAATATCACAAAACATTTACATTTGTAGCACTTTTGTAAAGCTATTATCAAAACTTAACTGTTACAAAACGTTTACAGTAAATAGTCACAGTACATCTTCAAACGAAAACGTACTGTAAATCAAATATCGTTAATGTAATATCAATATCACGAAACGTTTACATGTGTATCAGTTTTGTAAAGCCATTATCATAACTCTACTCTTACAAAACGTTTACAGTGAATAGTCACATCACATCTTCAAACGTAAACGTACTGTAAATCAAATATCTTTATTGTAAAATCATTATCACGATACGTTTACATTTGTAGCAGTTTTGTAAAGCCATTATCAAAACTTTACTCTTACAAAACGTTTACAGTGAATAGTCACATAACATTTTCAAACGTAAGCATACTGTAAAACATTTCATTTACAGATAATGTAACACCTATAGCATTGATCGGCCATTAATGTTTCCATTTTTTATCAAATTGGAAAACCAAAAAAATTGAAAATCTATTTTTGTTGATATTTAGTAAAAAAAAAAAGCATGTTAAGTTTTGATTGAAATTAGACTTTGAATTTTGTCTTACAAAATATTGAAAAATATAGTTTTTGTGGGAAAAAAAAATTGTCTCAAATATTTTTATAAGAAATCATTTCTAAAATAAGAAAGTTTTTACAGGCCCCTTATTTTTATCGACCTGTTTTACAAAACTGGTAGAAAATATTTTTCGCGTTCGACATTTTGCCTTTACTTGCACAAAAAATATAATTATTGATTATTTGTATACCTGCCATATTATAATAATAATGTCAAGAATAAGATGGAAATTGTTTAAGTTTTGGTTTGTATACATATAGTAATATGATCTCAAATGGCATTACGTATTTACCTATACAGTTTAATATTTTTCTGTAAACGATTTGTACCTAGTTTTTATGTTATTTATTTCGAAGTGTTTTTGAACGTTTACATTTGTAAACGTACAAATCAGGTACATCAAATAGAATTTGTTCATATACTGTCAACACGACATTTCATTCCCCAAAACCGTTTAAATTTTGGGTACAGTGAGTAAACATTTCATATACGCCTGAAACATTACAGCTACGATGTTAACGTTCAGTAAATATTCTGTAGCTCTGAAATGCTCCTTGGGTAGATTTTAATAGACGCGGACACCCTATTATATTAAGGTTTTGAGTCAACTTTCAGGATGTCTTTATACAAGCTTATACGAGTTTACAGCTAGGTATCTCAAATTCCAAGAAAAATTTTAAAAATAAAAATAATAGTTAATGACATAAAATTTTGAAAAAAATTAGTTTAAACTTTTTTTTTATTTATTTTTTTTAAATTTTGATTTTGAAAATTAATTTTTTTAAAACTGTTTACTTAAACAACTTAATTTAAAAATAAAATAAAAGAGTAGTTTTCTGGCTTTCCAAAAAAATACAACAAAGCTGTGTTTCATTCACCGTTGTTTTTAAATAATTTGTTTTCTGATTTAAGTCAATGTTTTAGAAAATTGCCCCTCCCGCCTAAACGGAGGGAAATAGACCCCCCCTCCGGCAGGGATGACAACATCACTTGCGTTGGTATTGTTTTTGGTTTCTAAGCGCAATACGGAGTTATGCCGACGGTTACATTGCTTACAGTGCTTTGCGCCACAAAACCTAGTTAGATGCCCAGTTCGTAGGCAATTTAAACATACATTTAATGATCTCGCTTCAAGAATCCGCCTTTCTACACTAAGCGAAGTGAAATCTCTACAGCTATAAATATTATGACCATCAGATTTACAAAATAAACATGCACTACTTAAGCTTGATGAATTTGTAGTATTTGAAGCAATAAGTACCTTACTTGATTTCTGCTTAGTATTTTGAACGCATGTTAATCTTCTATTGTTTGTTGTTTGCTGCAAAGAACACTCCATGTTTTCAAGCGTCTGACATCTTTTGTTGAGGAACGTTGACATTTCATCCCACGTTGGAATAACATTTAGCGGAGCATCTTCTTCCCATTTAGCTTGCGTTTGCGTATCCAGCTTGTTGCCAATCAAAAATGTTAAAAGCCCGTCTGCGATTTGCTCTTTGGTACCCAATGACTGCAAGGCACGTAGGTGAGATTTGACCGAATCTGTTACTTCCCTCAGAATTTGAGACGTTGCACAATTCACAAAACGAAGTTCAAACAACTGTCGGATGTGAGCCTGAAAAACTAATATTTTATTACTAAATCTAGATTTTAATAATTCAAGAGCTGCAGTGTAGTTCTTCTCTGATAACTCCATTGTTTCAATCGCGAGTAATGCGGATTTTGTCAAGCACGAACGCAAATGTTGAAACTTTTCAATTCTAGTGAGCTCTTCTTCCGAATCCACTAGCGTCATAAACATTGAATAAAAGTTTGGCCATTCAGTATAGTTGCCAAAAAATATTGTTAATGGAATTTTCGGCAAATAAGCATTTTGCCTTTGTACAAACGATGTATTTAAAGTCTCAATATGAACACTAGGCATCGCACGAGGTTTTTTAGAGTTAATTAAAGTTAAAATTCGCGATTTAATTTCGCAATAATTTTCATCAAGAACCGAACGTTTATCACCTACAAGTTCCGTCGGATCAAGTAATTCTAGAGCGGTATGAGATTCATCAAACTTATTATAATAATTTTCAAGCATGCCCAACCTGGTCTCTAATTCGGAAAGAGACACTTTATCACCAGTGGGACTCAAAATCATGCTTTTTAACTTTGTAACACAGCCAAGAACAGAGGAGCGCTTGGTTTTATATGTGCTAATCGATGTGTCTTTATCGGGAGTAGACATGATTAGAGCACTCAATTATATTGAACCGAAAAGTTTTAGTTTATTTAATTAAATGAACAAATGTTTTAGGACTTAAGCTGGTCCTGTCACGGTCGCCAAATGTTTGCAATTTAATATTTTTTAAATTGAATTTTTAAATTATAAAAAGCCTTTTTAAATTCTCGAAACAAATGGATTAAGATTCAAACCACGTAACATATAAATGTTTCTTGTAAATAGTTGCAATTTGAAGAATCCCATTAGCTTATTGAAAATAAAAGATTTGATTTTCACTACGTTACAAATATTATGTTTTATTTCGCTTTCTTAAGATCAAGTTAACCACTCT
This sequence comes from Baccha elongata, assembly GCA_951217065.1. Lineage (NCBI taxonomy): Eukaryota > Metazoa > Arthropoda > Insecta > Diptera > Syrphidae > Baccha > Baccha elongata. The sequence goes on along the minus strand of CATNUY010000229.1, from coordinate 821,573 downwards.
TGTATATGGCTTTATTTAAAGTGATGAGCTTAACAATGTTCAACTAACAGATGATGCTTAAAATGCATGTAGGCACATAATTGTTATATACGTTAAACAAGATTAGCGGCTTAAGTACAGCTTATCTTTACAGCTTTAACCTTACAGCCTTAACTATTATACATCTTCATCGCCTGATAATGAGGGGAAAGCACTAAGTATATAATAGAGTTAATGATCATTCAAGATAATAGATAAGTTCAAGATTCAAACATAGGGTATTACAGCTGAAGTTTGGTATTTAAATATAAATATATTTTTTTTATAGTTTTTTTTATAAATGCATGTCTTAAGTTACAGAAATATGAATTCAAAATTAATAATAATAATATAGTTTGAAATTATAAACAATATACATAATCAAAAAATAAAAGATAAATAATAAAAATATATAATCAAATATATATAGGTAAAAGTAATTAACTAAAAACTTTTCAACTTCAAGTTTAGTTAAAGCAACTACTTAACGCGTGAATTTGATTTGCCAATATGTGAAATCTATTTGTAGGTATCTACTTAAGTGAATTTGAATCTTGTTAATTGTTAGATGGTTTTTTCCTGAGTATTTTTGGTAATTACTTATAAGTATGTTTTAAAAATGAACCAGAGTATCTACAGCATTTTTGATCTAGTAATTTTGCAATCTGAAGATGATGACAAAAATTCATATGAGTGATTTCAATAAAAGGTAGGTAGGTACTAAATAGGTACATGTATTGCGTGAAGGTGCATTGTTCATCAAGTGCATCGGTCGGTAAAAAAATCTGCCGGGGTGATACCTAATAAACTTTTTTATTACATTATTGAACTTATTGATATGAAATAGTCAAATACATAATTTTTTTTGTAACGATCGTTGGTAGTTTAAGCCATAAATCTGGTTGGTTTAATGTATAAATGTAAAGTTTGTATTTGAATATTATATTTGTAAAGTATGCGTACATGTTTTATTATTTTAGTTGTATAATCTTCACATAATAGTCAAGTTCAATTAGGAATTCACCTCGGAATTCGAGTTACCTAGCTATAAACTCGTATGAACTTGTATTAAGACATCCTAAAAGTTGTCTCAAAACCTACATATGGTAGGATTTCCGATTCTATTCTATTTAAATCTAAGGTCGAAGCTCACAAAAATCCACATTTTGAACATGACAGCAAAAGTAACAAAGCTAGATCGAATCAAAGGTACAAAAATCCGAATAAGCCTCCATTACGTCAAAAATAACATCGTTGATAAAAAACAGCATAACAAACTTAGCTGATACTGTCATATGTACTTAAAGAAGAGATGCTGCGAATCCCGTCCAAAAGGCACTTTCAAAAAACTTTCCAGTACATTCGCGGAAGAGAGGCTGGCCCAAGGACTCCTGGAAAAATTAAATGCAGTGGCACCAGAATTCAGTTGGCCTCAGACATGGAACAATCCATTACTGGAAAGCTTGCCAACATTTTCTTAGGTCAACCCGCATAACCCAAAAAGCAGATATCAATACCTTCCAACAAGTTAAGTTTTTAGTATACCAAAAAATGATCAGCATTAAAAGAGAAACGACGCAAATAACGGAAAAAAGGTTAGGGGAAGGTCCAAAACAGTTTTAAATGTTGGGCAAGGTAATGATCTTATTAAACATTTGCTTACAGTAAGAAAAGATTTTTAGGAATTACAATTCCGGATGTTATAACTTGGACAAACGAGTATGCGTGTGTCTTCTTCTTGTTCGCCTTTTTCGATGATGTTATGATCTCGAATGGGATCGCACCTTTCCCACTTCTTCTGTGGGGTTCGTCGTGTTGAATTCAGAAAATGTCGACAAGTTTCCCGGTTATGGATTGTTCCACGATGGTGCCACTGCATTTGTTTTTTCCAGGAATCCTTGAGCCTGCCTCTCTTCCCCGATTGTACCGTAACGTTTAACGAAATTGCCCTTTGAACAGGGTTCTCAGCGTCTCTCCTAAGTACATGACAGTACCAGCTGAGTTTGTCATGTCATTTTATCAACGATGGATTCAACTTCTCTTTGTTTATGATTCGAGTGGATGCGTTCGCCCATAACATGTCTTTCACTAATATTTATATTGCTCAAAAGAAGATACTGGCAAGAATGTGTACAAAAATATTTAAGGCAAAAGTTGTAGGGAATTTAATTTTCTACAATATTGTAATGAATACAAATAACAAAAAACCCATAGGAAACGAGATATTTGCATAAAATGTTCAAAAAGTCGATTTTTGTGACATTTGACCTTAGATTTTAATAGACGCGGACACCCTATTATATTAAGGTTTTGAGTCAACTTTCAGGATGTCTTTATACAAGCTTATACGAGTTTACAGCTAGGTATCTCAAACTCCAAGAAAAATTTTAAAAATAAAAATAATGGTTAATGACATAAAATTTTGAAAAAAATTAGTTTAAACTTTTTTTTTATTTATTTTTTTTAAATTTTGAGTTTGAAAATTAATTTTTTTAAAACTGTTTACTTAAACAACTTAATTTAAAAATAAAATAAAAGAGTAGTTTTCTGGCTTTCCAAAAAAATACAACAAAGCTGTGTTTCATTCACCGTTGTTTTTAAATAATTTGTTTTCTGATTTAAGTCAATGTTTTAGAAAATTGCCCCTCCCGCCTAAACGGAGGGGAATAGACCCCCCCTCCGGCAGGGATGACAACATCACTTGCGTTGGTATTGTTTTTGGTTTCTAAGTGCAATACGGAGTTATGCCGACGGTTACATTGCTTACAGTGCTTTGCGCCACAAAACCTAGTTGGATGCCCAGTTCGTAGGCAATTTAAACATAAATTTAATGATCTCGCTTCAAGAATCCGCCTTTCTACACTAAGCGAAGTGAAATCTCTACAGCTATAAATATTATGACCATCAGATTTACAAAATAAACATGCACTACTTAAGCTTGATGAATTTGTAGTATTTGAAGCAATAAGTACCTTACTTGATTTCTGCTTAGTATTTTGAACGCATGTTAATCTTCTATTGTTTGTTGTTTGCTGCAAAGAACACTCCATGCTTTCAAGCGTCTGACATCTTTTGTTGAGGAACGTTGACATTTCATCCCACGTTGGAATAACATTTAGCGGAGCATCTTCTTCCCATTTAGCTTGCGTTTGCGTATCCAGCTTGTTGCCAATCAAAAATGTTAAAAGCCCGTCTGCGATTTGCTCTTTGGTACCCAATGACTGCAAGGCACGTAGGTGAGATTTGACCGAATCTGTTACTTCCCTCAGAATTTGAGACGTTGCACAATTCACAAAACGAAGTTCAAACAACTGTCGGATGTGAGCCTGAAAAACTAATATTTTATTACTAAATCTAGATTTTAATAATTCAAGAGCTGCAGTGTAGTTCTTCTCTGATAACTCCATTGTTTCAATCGCGAGTAATGCGGATTTTGTCAAGAACGAACGCAAATGTTGAAACTTTTCAATTCTAGTGAGCTCTTCATCCGAATCCACTAGCGTCATAAACATTGAATAAAAGTTCGGCCATTCAGTATAGTTGCCAAAAAATATTGTTAATGGAATTTTCGGCAAATGAGCATTTTGCCTTTGTAAAAACGATGTATTTAAAGTCTCATTATGAACACTAGGCATCGCACGAGGTTTTTTAGAGTTAATTAAAGTTAAAATTCGCGATTTAATTTCGCAATAATTTTCATCAAGAACCGAACGTTTATCACCTACAAGTTCCGTCGGATCAAGTAATTCTAGAGCGGTATGAGATTCATCAAACTTATTATAATAATTTTCAAGCATGCCCAACCTGGCCTCTAATTCGGAAAGAGACACTTTATCACCAGTGGGACTCAAAATCATGCTTTTTAACTTTGTAACACAGCCAAGAACAGAGGAGCGCTTGGTTTTATATGTGCTAATCGATGTGTCTTTATCGGGAGTAGACATGATTAGAGCACTCAATTATATTGAACCGAAAAGTTTTAGTTTATTTAATTAAATGAACAAATGTTTTAGGACTTAAGCTGGTCCTGTCACGGTCGCCAAATGTTTGCAATTTAATATTTTTTAAATTGAATTTTTAAATTATAAAAAGCCTTTTTAAATTCTCGAAACAAATGGATTAAGATTCAAACCACGTAACATATAAATGTTTCTTGTAAATAGTTGCAATTTGAAGAATCCCATTAGCTTATTGAAAATAAAAGATTTGATTTTCACTACGTTACAAATATTATGTTTTATTTAGCTTTCTTAAGGTCAAGTTAACCACTCTTGTATATGGCTTTATTTATGGTGATGAGCTTAACAATGTTCAACTAACAGATGATGCTTAAAATGCATGTAGGCACATAATTATAATATACGTTAAACAAGATTAGCGGCTTAAGTACAGCTTATCTTTACAGCTTTAACTTTACAGCTTTAACTTTATACATCTTCATCGCCTGATAATGAGGGGAAAGCACTAAGTATATAATAGAGTTAATGATCATTCAAGATAAAAGATAAGTTCAAGATTCAAACATAGGGTATTACAGCTGAAGTTTGGTATTTAAATATAAATATATTTTTTTTATAGTTTTTTTATAAATGCATGTCTTAAGTTACAGAAATATGAATTCAAAATTAATAATAATAATATAGTTTGAAATTATAAACAATATACATAATCAAAAAATAAAAGATAAACAATAAAAATATATAATCAAATATATATAGGTAAAAGTAATTAACTAAAAACTTTTCAACTTCAAGTTTAGTTAAAACAACTACTTAACGCGTGAATTTGATTTGCCAATATGTGAAATCTATTTGTAGGTATCTACTTAAGTGAATTTGAATCTTGTTAATTGTTGTTTTTTTCCTGAGTTTTTTTGGTAATTACTTATAAGTATGTTTTAAAAATGAACCAGAGTATCTACAGCATTTTTGATCTAGTAATTTTGCAATCTGAAGATGATGACAAAAATTCATATGAGTGATTTCAATAAAAGGTAGGTAGGTACTAAATAGGTACATGTATTGCGTGAAGGTGCATTGTTCATCAAGTGCATCGGTCGGTAAAAAAATCTGCCGGGGTGATACCTAATAAACTTTTTTATTACATTATTGAACTTATTGATATGAAATAGTCAAATACATAATTTTTTTTGTAACGATCGTTGGTAGTTTAAGCCATAAATCTGGTTGGTTTAATGTATAAATGTAAAGTTTGTATTTGAATATTATATTTGTAAAGTATGCGTACATGTTTTATTATTTTAGCTGTATAATCTTCACATAATAGTCAAGTTCAATTAGGAATTCACCTCGGAATTCGAGTTACCTAGCTATAAACTCGTATGAACTTGTATTAAGACATCCTAAAAGTTGTCTCAAAACCTACATATGGTAGGATTTCCGATTCTATTCTATTTAAATCTAAGCTCACAAAAATCCACATTTTGAACAATTTTTGCAAATATCTCGTATGGGTTTTTCGTTATTTCTATTTATTACAATATTGTAGAAAAAAATTCCCTACATTTTTTGCCTTAAATATTTTTGTGTACGTGAGTCGTTTTCGAGATAGAAGGCGTAGGTAGATTGCGCGGCTAGATCAACATTTAAGGTCAACCAGTAGTCCCTGTCAAAAACACGCCTTATAAAGTTTACTAATTTTTAAAAAATACATAATTATTAATAATTTTCATTTCTTATTAACTACTAGGGGAAAGGGAATAGGCAATGGGAGACAAGTAGGACTTAACCTATTTTTGAACTAGTTTTTGCCACTTTCTTCTTTTGAGCAATATAAGTATTAGTGAAAGACGTGTTATGGGCGAACTCATCCACACGAATCATAAACAAAGTGAAGTTAGTCCCAGTTTAAACCCTGGTTTGAGATTTTGAAACTGTATTTTAAATATACTGTATAAAATGTTCCCTAAGCTGAAAGAAAAGCTTTAAACAGCAGTAGTTTGTTGCGCTTACCATACGGTTCACAATGTACAAGAGAAAATTGACGGCAACTGAGATGAAGATGCTTCACATGACAGCAAAAGTAACAAAGCTAGATCGAATCAAAGAAACAAAAATCCGAAGAAGCCTCCATTACGTCAAAAATAACATCGTTGATAAAAAACAGCATAACAAACTTAGCTGATACTGTCATATGTACTTAAAGAAGAGACGCTGCGAATCCCGTCCAAAAGGCACTTTCAAAAAACTTTCCAGTACATTCGCGGAAGAGAGGCTGGCCCAAGGACTCCTGGAAAAAATAAATGCAGTGGCACCAGAATTCAGTTGGCCTCAGACATGGAACAATCCATTACTGGAAAGCTTGCCAACATTTTCTTAGGTCAACCCGCATAACCCAAAAAGCAGATCAGTACCTTCCAACAAGTTAAGTTTTTAGTATACCAAAAAATGATCAGCATTAAAAGAGAAACGACGCAAATAACGGAAAAAAGGTTAGGGGAAGGTCCAAAACAGTTTTAAATGTTGGGCAAGGTAATGATCTTATTAAACATTTGCTTACAGTAAGAAAAGATTTTTAGGAATTACAAATCCGGATGTTATAACTTGGACAAACGAGTATGTGTGTGTCTTCTTCTTGTTCGCCTTTTTCGATGATGTTATGATCTCGAATGGGATCGCACCTTTCCCACTTCTTCTGTGGGGTTCGTCGTGTTGAATTCAGAAAATGTCGACAAGTTTCCCGGTTATGGATTGTTCCACGATGGTGCCACTGCATTTGTTTTTTCCAGGAATCCTTGAGCCTGCCTCTCTTCCCCGATTGTACCGTAACGTTTAACGAAATTGCCCTTTGAACAGGGTTCTCAGCGTCTCTCCTAAGTACATGACAGTACCAGCTGAGTTTGTCATGTCATTTTATCAACGATGGATTTTCTCTTTGTTTATGATTCGAGTGGATGCGTTCGCCCATAACATGTCTTTCACTAATATTTATATTGCTCAAAAGAAGATACTGGCAAGAATGTGTACAAAAATATTTAAGGCAAAAGTTGTAGGGAATTTAATTTTCTACAATATTGTAATGAATACAAATAACAAAAAAACCCATAGGAAACGAGATGTTTGCATAAAATGTTCAAAAAGTCGATTTTTGTGACATTTGACCTTAGATTTTAATAGACGCGGACACCCTATTATATTTAGGTTTTGAGACAACTTTCAGGATGTCTTTATACAAGCTTATACGAGTTTACAGCTAGGTATCTCAAACTCCAAGAAAAATTTTAAAAATAAAAATAATAGTTAATGACATAAAATTTTTAAAAAAAAATTTTTTTATTTATTTTTTTTAAATTTTGAGTTTGAAAATTAATTTTTTTAAAACTGTTTACTTAAACAACTTAATTTAAAAATAAAATACAAGAGTAGTTTTCTGGCTTTCCAAAAAAATACATTAAGGCTGTGTTTCATTCACCGTTGTTTTTAAATAATTTGTTTTCTGATTTAAGTCAATGTTTTAGAAAATTGCCCCTCCCGCCTAAACGGAGGGAAATAGGCCCCCCCTCCTGTACGATTTTTTTCTTGTCTTAACTCCATCTACACGCTCAAGCTTTTTGGTGCACCTTATACCAATCACCCTGTAGTGGAAGAAAAACGCCCAGGTTAAAATCTAACAGAAAAGTGATTCTTTATTTTTCATACGAGAGCGATACTGATTACTGTTATCAAGATCTGTTCATGCTACTGTATTTGTAAGCTTTAAAATACATAATTTAATGAACAGTGACTCAATCATTTAATCAGAGATATAAAATATACAGTGAATCTATCATTTAATATATAACATCTCCCTTAACAAGGTTTTTTTTTAAAGATAAAATTAGATAGTTCACAAAAAAATTTTATTAAAAAATGTTCAAAATTCAACTTATTACAATAGGCCAATATTATGAATTTTAATTAATATTTATAATAATAATAAGATAGTTACTTAGGATAACGAATTTCTTACGGGGTCGGGGTTGCTTCGGAGATGGTGATTTTATATGAACTCTTATTTCATCATGTTCAATACATGGTAGTTCGTTTGATAAGAATTATTCACGCCAACAGAAGAACACACCTCGGAAGAACTGGTCAAGAATTTCTGGAAAATTGAAGAAGTTCCTCTTGATGATACAAGAGAGGACGAGTGCAGCCGACACAACTCATCCACTCATTCTCCCAGTACAGATGGAAGATACGTCGTCCAAATCCCATTTCGTAACGATGCACTTGAGCTTTTGCGGGTCGTACCGCTAGGCTCTACAACAGTTCTACAATCTGGAGCGACGGCTCCAACACCAACTCACTCTACCAGAGAAGTACATCGCCTTCATGTGTGAATATAAATGACTTGTCCATAAGGAACGGGTAGGTCAACACGGCGACCACCCCCACTGCTACTATATCCCACACCGTGCGGTTTTCAGCAAATTCCGTGTGGTGTGTAACGCATCAGTCAAGACCACAACTGGTGTCTCACTCAGTTTTGAGTTGTTTTTATAATAAACATATAGGACTAAAATCATTTGGTAAACAAAATACACGAAACTGCATGCAGTGTAAAAAAACAATAAAATCGTGTTAAAATAAGAATTGAAAGATTAAAAAAAATGAAAGGATCAAAATTAATTATTTAAAACGTTATTGCAGGAGGAAAAACTTTATAACAAAATATGAAATTTCTAACGACCAATAATGTTCTCTTTTGACAGCAAATTAAATACACAAAAAAATAAAATTTTGAGATACATTTTTCACAATGATGCATTTTTCTCACTGCGTATTTTTATATCGATTTCCTGGATTGATACAAATTATCAACTCGTTATTTATTTAATTTTGTTAGGCCGCGGCTCCATCAGAAATATTTATTTCAGATATTATGTCAGTGGTTATTTCTGAGGTTTATATTTTTTTACTATATGGGCAGAAAGATTTCTTGATATTTCATTCTAAGCGACAATTTCCGCAAGGAGTACATTCGCATAATTCATGTGATTCAACAATATTCAGTAATTTTTGTTTTTTTTTCATTAAATTTTATTATTTTATGCCATTTTTGCACACAATAACAACAAAACAATACAAAAACATAAACTAATTGGTTGAAAATGGCTGCCAAATAATAAAACGTCAAATTTATTTCTCCATTTATTTCTTCTACCATGACAAGAAATAAATAGAGAAATGTATGTCTAAAAATAAAAGAAATCAAGAAATAAGGGGCCTCCACAAGAAATATTGACTACATGACACATTTCATGCAATCATTCATTTCAGGTGGAGGCTCGGGGTTAAATGCTAACGATATATACAGAATTTATATATAAAAAAAAACAATAATTAAAAACTTACATCTAATGAACATTATTTTGACTAAATAACATAATTCTTAAATTAAGTGATTTGACATTATCATTACTGGAACTAATAAGATTATAATTATTATTATAAATATTTATTAGAAGATTTAATGGGATATTAGCGCCATAGTTTGATCTACTAAAATGTTACAAATTGGCAACTGCCTTCTTAAATTAGTGAATATTTTGCACAGTTTCCAGTAAAATAAATTAACTGAAAGTAAAATATGTCATATAAATACAACAATTGTGTACTTTTCTTCCCGTTTTTCTAATTGGTGCATTTATTCATCTAAGTTCAGGAAACAGTGCATATTTTACACGACAGACAATTAACTTGAAATATGAAATATAAAAATTAGATTTGGCCAGCGGCCATATTTAGAATGAAGAAAATGATTAATTATTTCATTAAAGTATCGACCTAATTATGCTGCTTTTGGTATTTTTAAATTGTTTTTTTCAGTATTTTTCTAAGAAAATGAAGAGCAGACAAAAAATAACAAATTCTGAAAAGTTAATTTTCAAGCATCGAATTAAAAATCATTAATTCATTAACATTTTCTGGGCGCTCGAATTTTTAACGGGGTAGGACCGAAAATCAGTCGACAAAATGTGTTCCGTTTTCAAATTAGTCACTCAGACTCATATTTATTCATGATTTTCTGGTGAAAATCAATATTTATGAATATTTATTCATGATTTTCTGCTGAAGCGAAAGCAAGAGATGAGGGGCCAGAATGGGAAAATGCCATTAAAAGTGAGTACCAATCATTTGTTCATAATAAAACTTAGACTGTTTGTAGTTTGCCTAAGAAACGAATAGCTATAACAAGCAAATGGGTGTTTCGACTGAAACGAACAGTAGATGGGCAAATTGAAAAATATAAAGCTCGTTTGGTGGCACGTTTATTTACCCAAAAACCTGGCTTTGATTGCACCGAAACGTATGCACCAGTAGCAAAGTTGGTTACGTTAAAAATATTGCTCGCAACCGCGAATCAGGAGAGCATGCATATTCACCAGATGGATGTCAAAAGTGCGTTTTTGAATGGTGACCTGTCTGAAGATATTTATATGCAGTTACCAGAAGGTATTGACTCTGGAAATAAAATCTGCAAACTCAGTAAGGCTTTATATGGCTTAAAGTAAGCGTCCCGAGCTTGGAATATGAAGTTCAACAATTTCATGATTCGGATTGGATTAAGACGATGTGAGTCAGATCTACACGCATTGGTCAAGGACCAAAACTATAATCTTTACGTCCTGTACGTCGATGAAATACTGCTGTTTTGTCAAAACATTGAAATGATAAACATCATAAAACAGCTGTTGTCAAAAGAATTTGAAATGACTGACATGGGAAGAGCAAGAGTGTGATACATTCGTGGAACAATAGATTTGAAAATGATATACCAAAAAGAAGATACTGCCGAAACCCTGGTGTGTTTCTGTGATGCTGACTGGGGATGTGATAAAATTGACCGGAAATCTACTTCAGGATACGTGTTTAAGTTATTTGGAAATACCGTGAGCTAGGCATCAAAGAAGCAATCAACAGTCAGTTTGTCGTCAACAGAAGCTAAACTGATTGCTCTAACTGAAGCAGTATGCCAACTCAAATGGATTCGAAAGATGCTGGGTGAACTAAACGTAGAATGCTCCATTCCAGTAGTCATATTTGAAGAAAATAATTCCAGTATTAAAATTGCTGAAGATTCTTAGGAAAGCAAACGAATGAAACATTTGTACATCACATATCATTTTATTCGAGATGAAATTACAAATGCCGTTATTCGACTAGAACAAAAATCAACGGAAGATCAACAAAGCATTAGGAAGAAATTTGTTTCTAAAGCATCGTAAAGGTTTAAATTTAATTTAATTTCTTTTTGTTTAGTGTACCCACTTATGATTTAACTTGAATTTATAGTTTCTATTAAATTAAGGGCGGTGTTAAATTATATACTTTGTATAAAACTACTTTCAGTAATTTATTTGAAACTATATTAATCTTAGTTTACTTTTCATTTCAAGTTTTTTATTAATTTGTAAAATAAATTTAGTCTTCTTTCAAACTTCATTTAATAAAGTTCTTATTTTATAATAAATTGGATTTATTCTTTTCAATTGGATTTCGATCATTCTGACAACTGACCCCCTTGTAGTGAAGCACACTAACGGTGTACCCCAATCAGAATTGTCGATTGGCTCTCAATCGTTGTTTTTCATGCCAACTGACTGGGTCTTTGCTTACAAAAAACTTTTTTTGCATCTGAAGTACACTCTAACTATACTGTTCCCAATTTATATTTACCCAAGATCCCATCAAAAATTTCACTAAAATCTTTTTTTAGCTCGTCTACTACAGTGGGCAAAGAATCAAAAAGGGTATTGATTTGTTTATTCGGTTGTCGTAGCTCAAAATTAAACTGCCTTAGAAAATTTCTTCACAACAAGGGTGGGTTTATGGTATTAGTAACAACGAATATAACCACGTTTTCATGGCCCTCATAATTAATACTTGCATCAAACTCACCCAAGACTTCGATTGAACTACCTCCGTAACCAGCGTATGAACTTGCGCATCTTATAAGCACTGACCTTTGATAAAATTTATCAAAAAATCCAGCTGACATCAATGAAAGTGGAGCACCGGTATCACATGTCATGTCCAGTTTAACGCCATTAATCACAACAGGCAGCTTGTAAACTCCATCTCCGTTGCAGCTGACTCTATTGTAAAGATAGAAAAGTCATGAGTTGAATTATTTGTGTTTAAATTATTATCAATTTTTTTATCCGAAACATCTACAAAATTAACTTTTTTGTCTTTGCAGACTGATGCTAGGTGTCCTACTCTGTTGCAAGAGTGACATGTTGCTTTCTTAAATTTACAGTTATTCGACTGATGATTCTTCCAACCGCAATGGACCCACGCAGTCTTCACCTTGTTGTGGTTGCTCTTGGAATTTTCGAAACGTTTTTTGTCTTATTCACAAACAAATCATCGCCTGGTGCTGATGCTGAGCCGTTATCAGAATTTTTCGCCAAAAGCTTCGACTCAACTACCAATGCCTTCTTGTACGAATCCTCTAACTTCAACGTCTCATCTTCTATGCATAGTCTTTTAGTGCCAGATTGTTTTATTGGATTTTGCTAAAAATTTAATTGTTGTTAAAATATTTCATTAAACAATTCAAAATTTTATACAAAAAAATTAAAATAAATATTTTTTTTTTATGTTTTGAACTTGAATTTTTTTTTCTCAAAATCAATTACTGAAAGAAATAGGATCAAACTCAAAAACAATCATGTGGGTTAAGCTTTAAGAAAAAGTATAAAACATTATCGTATGTGCTTCAGTTGATTTTTAATAAATTTTTCAAAATTCACAAACGAAAAAGTTATTACCTTTAATTTGACACCAAACTCATCCTTTAATTCCATGAGTAAACACCCACCAAAAATTCTTTACCTCCCTCGGGCGATCGCTTCATAAAAGTTGTTTTTAACAGTTATAGTGAGAACTTGTTTCTAGCTTCTAGGAGTTATTACCTTAAGTGTGTAATAAAGTTATTTTTTCCTTTCATAACCAGATTAGAATAATTCCTAGCAGAAAGTGCTATATTATTTTGGAAATGTAAATTATGTATATTGTGTGAAATTGATTTTTTCAATGTTTTCGATGATTTTTTAATCGAAATTGCGCAAATTACGTTTACTATATATTTTTACGTATTTTTTTATTTTCCTTTCAGATCCTCCTTTTGCAAGAAGCTGATAGTAAAAATGTAAAACTTGTTAATCATTTTCAAACAAAAAATGGCACGATACACAAATACTTTTTATTCAAGAGAAGAAAAACCAAAAACAAAAAAGTGAAGAATTATTTTTACTATTATATGGAAAATATATTAAAAGATGAAATTTCATTTCACATTTTGAAAACCCAGTTAAACATAATGTAATTCCCTAAAAGACATAACAAAAAAAAAAAAAACACCAAAACCTACTTCATGCAAATCAAAAACAAATCCTTGAAATGAATTAATAAGTAATTTCAGCATTCAAAATAAAATCGCCAGTTAAGTTTAACATAAAAACGATTGAAACGATAAGCATTTAAAATATTCTAAATAATAAACGTTTTTGATTTATAAGTACCTAACAATAGTAATATTTTCATTAAAACTATCAATATTAATATAATGAGATCGCTACATAAATTATCATAATAAAACAACTAAAGGGAACAAAATAAAACGGGGTAAGGTCGAAGAACCTACAAAGGATATTTTTTAAAATTTGGTTGATTTAAAACATTCCACCACACAGTATGGCCTCGGTCGCCGCTTGGCTGCCATTTGCACGGGCGGCGGCCATCGGTTGGGTGCCGATAGCAACGCATCCTCTACCACCACCACCTATACCAAAGGACCGAAGAAAAACCGACGACGAGAAACTCTTGATAAACGTGTCCGGGCGACGTTTTGAAACATGGCGAAACACCCTAGAAAAATACCCAGACACCCTTCTCGGTTCAAACGAACGTGAGTTCTTTTACGACGAAGACTGCAAAGAGTATTTTTTCGATCGGGACCCAGACATATTTCGTCACATTCTTAACTATTATCGCACCGGAAAACTCCATTATCCGAAACACGAATGTCTCACTAGCTATGACGAGGAATTAGCTTTTTTCGGCATCATGCCAGATGTTATTGGCGATTGCTGTTACGAAGACTATCGTGACCGGAAGCGTGAAAACGCAGAGCGTCTAATGGATGACAAGTTATCCGAAAATGGCGATCAGAACCTGCAGCAACTCACAAACATCCGGCAAAAAATGTGGCGAGCTTTTGAAAATCCACACACATCAACGGCGGCACTAGTCTTCTACTATGTAACTGGGTTTTTCATTGCAGTTTCAGTAATGGCAAATGTCGTTGAGACCGTTCCTTGTGGTCATCGACCCGGTCGAGCTGGGACTTTGCCCTGCGGCGAACGATATAAAATTGTCTTCTTTTGCTTGGACACAGCATGCGTCATGATATTCACAGCCGAATATTTACTAAGATTATTTGCGGCACCAGATCGATGCAAATTCGTTAGGAGTGTGATGAGTATTATAGATGTTGTCGCTATCCTACCATATTATATCGGCTTAGGTATAACGGACAATGATGACGTGTCTGGGGCGTTTGTTACGCTTCGGGTGTTCCGGGTATTTCGTATTTTTAAATTTTCACGACATTCGCAAGGTCTTCGTATTCTTGGATATACACTGAAATCATGTGCTTCCGAACTTGGCTTTCTTGTGTTTTCACTGGCTATGGCTATAATTATTTTTGCTACAGTTATGTTCTATGCTGAGAAGAATGTAAATGGAACAAATTTTACATCGATACCTGCTGCCTTTTGGTATACAATTGTTACGATGACAACATTGGGGTAAGTATAAGTTTCTCTTAATTCAAATTTCTTTATATGTATGAACAAAATATAATTACCAAAGTCAAAAAATTTAATATACTCAATCAAGCGGTAGGTAAGCAATAAATTTTTGTCAACATGTTGAACTAAACAAAAGAAAACTCTTGTTGTTTAAACAAATTTAAGAATTATTTTTTTTTATTTTTTATTTATGAGCCAACTTGTCTTGTCTTCGTGAGGACATCATCAGGGCACTAGTTCAAAATATACTATTTTCTATTTGATGAAGTTAGCATGGTGAATAATTTAATTTTTTAAGTGTTACACATTTTTTTACCATAATAAAAAAATACTTGTATAAATAAAAAAGAAAAAAAAAACAAACAATGCAAATACAAAAAAAAATACATTAATTTAATAAAATAACAAAACAAAAAAATTTAAAATTAAAATCTTGAATTTGTAAAAACAACAATTATTTTATTGTTTTGTGTCAACATGTTGAACTAAACAAAACAAAACTCTTGTTGTTTAAACAAATTTAAGAATTATTTTTTTTATTTTTTATTCATGAGCCAACTTGTCTTGTCTTCGTGAGGACATCATCAGGGCACTAGTTCAAAATATACTATTTTCTATTTGATGAAGTTAGCATGGTGAATAATTTAATTGTAGTGTTACACATTTTTTTACCATAATAAAAAATACTTGTATAAATAAAAAAGAAAAATAAAACAAACAATGCAAATACAAAAAAATACATTAATTTAATAAAATAACAAAACAAAAAAATTTAAAATTAAAATCTTGAATTTGTAAAAACAACAATTATTTTATTGTTTTGTGAACTGGACCAATTATTTTTATAGTTTAAAGATGGTGATATTTTGGCTCTTTTGGTCTTTTTGAAGTTTAATGCGAATAAAAAAACTCTATTCCATTATTCTCCCAACGTTTCGTAAGAATTCCTCTCTTATTCAGGGGAGATTTATTATTCAATCTGTTAAATGTAAAATACAAAATAAAACCAATTGGAAGTAGGTACATTTTCCAAAAACAAATTATCTTACTTTATATTACTAAATCGTATTATATCTGCTACTTTACTCCATTAATGCATCAATCCGACGGCTACGACACAACATTGAAAATAAATCAACTTATATTAAAAAGACAATTAAAATAATTAATTAAACAACTAACTATATTCTAACAATATAGAAGAAGAAATACGCGGGCGGCTTCTCAAATCCAACAGAGCCTACTACAGTCTGTCAAAGCTCTTCAAATCCAGAAATCTCACCATAACTTCAAAACTACTGCTGTACAGGACCATGGTCCTGCCAGTACTCACATATGGATCCGAGACTTGGGTGCTTAGCAAAAGGCACTCTGACCTCTTAGCCGCGTTCGAGAGAAAAGTCTTAAGGAGAATTGTTGGCCCCATATGTGAGGAAGGACGATTCCGGAGACGGTACAATCATGAATTGTACGCAATCTACCTTGAAGCAGATATCGTGACAAAAATTAGGCTCGGTAGACTTCGGTGGGCAGGGCACCTAGCTCGCATTAGCGAAGAGGAACCTGCTCGGAAAGTTCTTTGTGGTACATTCTATGGCAGACGACAGCGTGGTAGACCATGCTTGCGCTGGAGAGATGGCGTAGACTAGGACGCCCGGAGCCTTGGGGTGCGCAACTGGATGGCGTCGGCTCCAGACCGGGATAGGTGGAGAGACTTGTTGAAGGAGGCCAGGACCGGACCCCGGATGTCGAGCCGATGATGATGATGATGAAACAACTAAGCTTTCACAGAATCATTCAGGTACTTTAGTTACAATGCTAACGCATAGCTTTGTTTAATATTATCGGTGTCTTCTTTTGTGTTCATGATCCGTTTTATTTTTTGTTGTATACGTAGGCTTTCTAATGTGAGTCTTGTGTTTAATCTCCTTTCCCTGTCTAGAATTTTTGCCCCTTCGAAGTCCATCGAGTGTCAACTTTGTGCTACGTGTTGGGAAAGCCCTGTTGCCTCTTTGTTTTTCTTTACATCTGCTTCGTGTTCCGCAAGTCTTATATCTAAACTTCTCTTTGTTTGGCCTATGTAAGTTAAGACAACACCTTCTGGTGTCATTCCCATTCCTTTCCCCATCACCTCTCCCTTAACCAATGGTCATTTTTGTTGACTATACAATATTAAAAATGTGTACAACTTAAATTCTAAGAAATTATTTTACCTTTGTTCACCTTTACATTTTCTTGTATTATTCAAAATTGTATAAAATATTGTCAACCTAAATTCCAAGAAAATATGTTCACCTTATTGCAATGTTGCATTCTAGGAATTCAGTTAAGAATTGGTTATGTTTACTTATAAATAAGAAATAAAGTTTAATAAAAGTTGAGTTGTAATCAGTAAGCAAACGAATGGTGTTTTATTTTTTTAATCGAATGATCCTCACTTCGATAACTGGCCCGAGCTATTCTGTACCAAAAATTGAAAGTATCGCGTAACATAAGAATCGCGTACACTCAAAACCTAAGCATAACCCGTGAAAACTGTGTAGTGCGTTAACATAAGAACCGCGTACACATAATAATAAAAAAATATATAACCGGAAGCAAAAGTGTAGTGCGAAACGTAAGAACCGCGTACACTGCTACGAAAAATAGTGCGTTAACATAAGAACCGCAAATACGAAAAAATAAAAACTCCAAATTAAGCGTTTTGCGTTACAAAAAACATTGTGTAGTGCGTCAACATAAGAACCGCGTACACGACAAAAAAACTGTGTTAAGTGTAGTGCGTTACATAAGAACCGCGTACACAATAGGGACTGCTGTGTAGTGCGTAAACGTAAGAACCACCTACTCAGTAATAACAGCACAGTATAAACTTTTAAATTGCATTCAAACCGTGGACCAGCCGTTTCCTAGTAGCAGAAGCAAAGAGGATACAAACGGAACCCCAACGATGCAGAGAATTTTGCTGTAAGATCAACATCATTATTCAACAATATTTTAAGCTTTACTTATTAAACCCATTACAATTATTATAATTATGTTTTTATAAAATAGGAACTTACTTACATTCCTATTTTTTTACTGCAAAAATTTAAAGTCAAGAAATAATTCTTATTACATATTTAATAAACGTTTTTACGTTCTCATACTATATAAGAATAAAATCATTCGAATTAAATACCTACCGTAAAATAAAAAATTTCAAATAAATTTTATAATATACAACTTAAATCAAGTTACTTAATCCTTCCTCGAACACTCCTTTTTTTATCCTCCTTTTTTCAAAATGGCTACACTCGAAGAATTGTCAGAGCGAATAACGCAATTAGCCGATGCTGTAAACCAGACTATAGATCAAATTAAGCTAGTGAATAGTCGGTTACACCAACTGGAGAGTAGGGTAACACCACCTCCCCAAAATTCCCCTAGCACCTTGACGAATTCAAGAACTGAACAAGACCTTTTAGACATCACAAAATTGACCGACTGTGTTAGGGATCTTCAAATTTTTGATGGGAATGCAGTTCAATATATTTCGTGGATCCATAATGTGGAGTCCATATTAAATGATTATCAAATCGTTAAAACTAAGCCCATCTATAGGGCGATTCTACAACACATACGTCAAAAAGTAAGGGGTCCGGCCGATGCCGCCCTCATATCATATAACATATTTGACGAGGATTGGCAAACCATAAAAAAATGTTTATCACTGCATTACGCAGATAAACGGGATTCTAGAACATTAGAACATGAATTGAACACAATGACCCAAGCGAATAAAACTATCGACGAGTTTTATGCACGAGTCAATCACCAGTTGTCTTTACTTATTAACAAAATTAAAACAGAAGATTATACTCCAGAAAATATAACCGCCCTGACAGAAAATTATAGAAATAGAGCCATAGATACATTCATAAGAGGTCTTAATGGAGATATTTCTAAAATGTTAATGATACAGAAACCCTTAACCCTTCCAGAGGCATATACCTCTTGTCTAGAATTTCAGAACTTAAATTTTAGAAATTTTTCGATACACAACAGAAATTCAAGTAATACTATTACATTATGTAAATGATGTGACCTTTGGTTTATCAACTTTTTGAATTAATAAGTGGGCTTCAGGTCAAAAAATGAAACAACGTTAATTTGTGTTCGACGTTTCGTCCATGAATATGGACAGGAAAGATGTGCAATCTATATTTGTATACATAATATTATTAGTTACAATTCACAATATATTTAACATAAAAAAGAAGAAGACTTACAAATGTTACATTTATATTGCACTTTAAAATAAATATGTAAGCTGAACTTACAAGTAAAATCAAAACTTTATAATGAAATAAGAAACAAATAAAACACATATTCTCCTTGATTGTAGTTGTTAGCGAGCTTTTTTCCCTCTTTTCTCTAACAGATGTTTGTATTGTGGGCTAACGTTCTCCATATCTGTACGTCTTTTGATTGTATTGTCGGCATTAATGATGTGAAGAGTTTCAATTATCATTCTCTTATTTGGGTTCTCTTCGCGTTGTAAAATTTTTGTGTCGTCGTAGCTTGGGGAATGCTGAAGTGTGATGCAGTGTGCTGCCAGTGCTGTCTTCTGTGGTGCGTTGTTTTTAATGTCAGATTTGTGTCCTGATAATCTTTTTTAACGTTAACAACTACAATCAAGGAGAATATGTGTTTTATTTGTTTTTTATTTCATTATAAAGTTTTGATTTTACTTGTAAGTTCAGCTTACATATTTATTTTAAAGTGCAATATAAATGTAACATTTGTAAGTCTTCTTCTTTTTTATGTTAAATATATTGTGAATTGTAACTAATAATTGTGTATACAAATATAGATTGCACATCTTTCCTGATGATGTCCATATTCATGGACGAAACGTCGAACACAAATTAACGTTGTTTAATTTTTTGACCTGAAGCCCACTTATTAATTCAAAAAGTTGTAATACTATTACTTCTCCGGTTAATCAAATAATTCCGTCAAAACACCAAACGGAAAACAGAGTCCCTCAGATAACACACAGGGAAAAGATCCAAGTGTATAATAACCAGCGTTATGGGAACTCAAGACCAACCTGGAATAGCCCACTGCCTTCTAGGCCAAATAATCTAAAGCCTCCACAGCCTATGGAAGTGGACTAATCGATTCAAAGCCGTCAAATCAATTATATGAATCGACCCGAAAATAATGCAGTGCCAAAAAGATTCAATGGATCTGATAACCTTCCAAGGAAGCAGCAACGTCTCTTTGCAACAGACGTTACCACAGATCAAGACATGGAGCAAGAAAATCAAGATGAAGAACAATTAAATGAGGAATATTTCAAAGCCTCCGAAGAAGCATGGGATGAAGATGGCAACAATGACGATCTAGCTGAGCTAAATTTTACAACGGAAGCCTCTCTAGCGTACCATACTTAGAATATGTTACTAGAGATGGCGAAATCTTAAAATTCTTGATAGATGCTGGAGCTAATAAAAACTTCATATCTGAAAGAATTGCTTACAATCCTTAACCAGTCATTTCTCCATTTAAAATACAATCCGCCACTAGACAGTTACAAATAACTCGTAAAATCAGTGCTCAATTTTGTAAACCTATAGGTAATAACGTTCTCTTCGATTTTTTTGTCCTACCAAACTTAACTTCTTTTGATGGTATCATAGGTGATGATGCCCTTAAAACATTGGAAGCCGTGATAGATAGGAAAAACAACATCCTTTTCTTAGCTCCAAACATCAAAATTAAACTAAAAGCAAAAGAATCTAAAGAAGTAAATAATATTCAAACAAATTCAGATCTAGACACTCACATTCAAAACCTTTTATGCAAATACAAAAAGCTTTTTGGACCAATCTCAGACAGTGGTATAATAGACACTAGTGTCCGTTCAGAAATAAGAACTGCTTCATCCGAGCCCATATACACAAAATCTTACCCTTACCCAGCTAACCTAAGAGCAGAAGTCGAATCCCAAATTGCCAAAATGCTTTCTGATGGCGTTATAAGACCATCTAGAAGCCCTTTTAATTCGCCACTTTGGATTGTCCCAAAGAAACCAAATTCCGCAGGCGAAAGGCAATATAGACTTGTTATTGACTTTAAACGATTGAATGCAATAACTATTCCAGATGCTTATCCTATTCCGGATATAACAAATACTCTTACGAGTCTAGGAGAATGCAAATTCTTTACGACCCTCGATCTTACGTCCGGCTGTCATCAAATTAGAATGAAAGAAAGCGATATACCCAAAACTGCATTTTCAACGGCAAATGGCAAATATGAGTTCACTCGTCTGCCATTCGGGTTAAAAAATGCGCCCGCCATATTTCAACGTATGATTATTGATGTCCTGAAACCTCTCATAGGCAAAATATGTTATGTGTACATTGACGATATTATCGTCTTCGGTAAAAGCAAATCCGATCACTTAAGGAATCTTGAGCAAGTTCTGCTATTCCTAGACAGCGCAAATTTGAGAGTGAACTTAGAAAAATCAAAGTTCTTAAGAACTCATGTCAATTTTTTGGGATACATCATCACTCAAGAGGGAATTCGCGCAGATTCCGGAAAAATAGCTGCAATACAAAAGATCCCACCCCCAAAAAATCTTAAAGAACTAAAAAGCTTCTTGGGTCTTGCTTCCTACTACAGGAAGTTTATCAAAGATTTTGCTAAAGTAGCAAAACCCTTGACCAATATTACAAGAGGCCAAAATGCTCAAATTAATGCAAATCAATCCAAAAAGGTCGAAATCCATCTTGACGATCAAGCCTTAAAAGCTTTTAAAAGCCTCAAGGACTTATATCTTCCGATATCCTCATATTTCCAAATTTCGAAAAATCTTTCATTTTGACAACCGACGCCTCCAATTACGCCATCGGAGCCGTCCTATCGCAAGGTGAAATTTGGAAAGATAGGCCCATTACATTCATCTCTAGATCATTGAACGAAACAGAAGAAGGATACTCAACTATTGAAAAGGAAATGTTAGCAATAGTGTGGTCCCTTGATAAGCTCAGAACATACATTTACGGTGCAAAGAACATTAAAATATTTACAGACCATCAGCCACTAACATTTGCGCTGAGTAATCGCAATAATAACGCGAAGCTTAAAAGATGGAAAGCACGAATAGAAGAGTTCAACTATACTCTTGTTTATAAACTAGGAAGATCGAATGTCGTCGCAGACGCACTTTCGCGACTTCCCGTACTTAAGTCTTCATCCGGAACTCAACACAGTGCTGAAGAAGATAGCAGTGATCTTATACCACATTGCGAAGCACCTATTAACGTTTTTAGGAACCAACTTATCTTCTCTGAAGGCATCAATGAAATGACCTGTTACTAGGAACCGCATCAAAAATATCAAAGACATTATATTAAGCTGCACTCTTATGATAAAGAAACTCTTACAAAACTTCTAAAGGAAAAATTAAATCCTAACATACTTAACGGTATCAAAATTCCAGAAAAGTACATTCCACTTTTACAAGAAATTTATAAAACAACATTTAGCCGGTATAACATAAGAATAACACAAAGACTAGTTACAGATATAAGTACGGAAGATAATCAATTCAAAAAATACAAGATGAGTATAAAAGAGCTCATAGGAATTATATAGAAAATAAAAATCAAATCCTTGAAAATTATTATTTTCCCCATATGACTAAACTAGCAAAAAAGTTTGCAAACTCTTGTGATATTTGTTGTTTAAACAAATATGACCGGCACCCAATTAAACCAGAATTACAAGCTACACCAATCCCATCGTATCAAACAGAAATCCTACATATGGACATAATTGAAATAAAAAAAGAGAAATTTATAACATGCGTAGACAAATTTTCTAAATTTACAAAATTTTTCCATATCAAAAATAAATCCGTGTTACACATTCGAGACAAGATTATTAAATTACTCCATTTTTTCACTGCTCCAAAAACTCTGGTAACAGACAATGAGAGTAGTTTCATAAGCCCAATCGTACTGAACTATATCGAAGGCTTAGGAATAAATGTTTATTTGACTCCGCCACAAAGAAGTGAAGTCAATGGAACAGTAGAACGAGTCCACTCAACAATAATTGAAGTAATAAGATGTCTCCAACAAGAATACCCAGACTTAAATATAAAAGAAATTATAAATATTGCAACAGATAGATATAACAACACTATACATTGAGTGACAAAAAGGAAACCGGTCGATATTTTCTTTGGCAGGTCTCAAAGGATCAATTATCAGAACTTAATAAATTTTAAAGACATAGTAAATACAGATCTTAAGTTTGAAATCAGAAGAATCAGTTAAAAAATCATAACAAAAATAGATAAACACCTCGGTGCTATGACCCTGGTGGTACAGTTTTCAAAAGAAACAAACAAATTAAGGCTAAGGACAAACCAATTTACCATAAAGAACACGTAGGACTAGATAACAAAGTAACAATAACTACAACTAACGGCAAACGCATTCACAAATCGGACCCTAAAAACTTACCTTATATTCCAGATTAATCACTATCCTTCAAGTGGAAGCAACTGTTGACATCTACGAATACCAAAGCCCACTTATTGCCATCAAACAAGGAGCAGCAAGAATAATTAACGGACATTTCAAATTAATCCATCTCATCAACTTAACTAATTATGAAGAAGCATTAAACAACATCAAAATAAACATAAAACGTTTCATCCCAAACACAGGCGTTTACATTCCGCAATTGGAACTCCAAGAATCAAAGATAGAGAACCTCCTTGAACAACTGCAAGATAGAGGACCAACGATGAAAAAACGATCAATGAACTGGATTGGATCCGCTTGGAAGTGGCTGGCAGGTAATCCAGATGCCACAGATTGGGACAACATTGTAACTAAAGGTAACCAACTCATCAACAATAACAACAGGCAATACCACATTAATCAATACTTTAGTAAAGTCACTGATACTCTAATTGACAAATACAATAAAATAATTGAAAAAATAGATACAAAAAATTCCGAGAAATATGAACAAATCATTTTTAACAAACTTACTCTATTAAAAGAGGAAATAGGAAAAATTGTTCTGGCAGGACAACTCGCTAAAAAAGGAATAGTTAATTCAAATCTTTTAAAAAAGGCTGAAGTGGCAAATATTCTTTCAAAAACTGTCACACTTCCCTTTAGAAATGAACTTCAGGCAATTAAATACGCCGAACCTATGATGCTCGTTAAAAATTCCATTTTACTTTACGTTATTTGTCTGCCTCAAACTGAGGAAACAGAATTTAACAATGTCAGGACAACAATTAAAAACAACAAAAGAGTGCATTTAAACTATTCAAATTTATTTATATCACAGTTTCTTAAATATGGTGTCACTGAAAAATGCTTTGAAATTGAACAAACTACCGTCTGCAAAAGATCTCAACTTCAAAAACTGACGATTGAAGATTGCGCGCTCACACTCTTTAATGGCCAAAAAGCCAAATGCAATATCGACTTTGAAAGCAGACCAGTAATAGAGCTCATCAACGAGAGCACACTGTTCCTCACCAATTATATTGGTAACATAACATATGGTAGAAATACTCAAAACCTTAACGGTACATTTATCATTAATTTCTATAACGAATCTATTGAAATAAATCACACAAAGTATACAAACTGGGAAAACAGGTTCTATCACATACTACCTCCTTTACTCCAAACCAATCTCACAAATTGCATCTAGACAATGTAAAAAAGCTATCAAATATTTCCTCGAATCCTGGTATTTTTTTAGGTTCAGATTTTGTTATTCTAACTATAGGAATCATTCTCATTTTTTATTATAAACGCAAATCCAAGAATAAGGAAACATTGCAAATTCCTCCTCACGAACCAATTAAGCTACAAATTTCGTCATATGACCCAATTCCAGTTGGAACTCCCTCAGTTGGTCATATTAAATTTTAATCTTCGAGACGCAGATACTTAAGAAGGGGGGAGTTAACACAACACTTTCTGGTGTCATTCCCATTCCTTTCCCCATCACCTCTCCCTTAACCAATGGTCATTTTTGTTGACTATACAATATTAAAAATGTGTACAACTTAAATTCTAAGAAATTATTTTACCTTTGTTCACCTTTACATTTTCTTGTATTATTCAAAATTGTATAAAATATTGTCAACCTAACTTCCAAGAAAATATATTCACCTTATTGCAATGTTGCACTCTAGGAATTCAGTTAAGAATTGGTTATGTTAACTTATAAATAAGAAATAAAGTTTAATAAAAGTTGAATTGTAATCAGTAAACAAACAAATGGTGTTTTATTTTTTTAATCGAATGATCCTCACTTCGATAACTTGTATACTAGATCACATTTCTCGTTTTCTTTACCTCTGCACTCAAGTTCTTATACTAACTTGTGTTGTTGTTGTTTTTCTGTTTTTGACTTTGTGTTCGTAAAAATAGATTTAAGTGTTAGGTTTGATTCGTGTGCATATGACACATTCTCTTTATTTATAACTTTATGCAGACTTCTGTTGTCTGTAAGGCTTGGAACATAATAATGTGGAGAAAATTGTTTCTCTCTTTTTTCACCTGCACTTATCATTCCTGGGCATTTATTGTTTTTATTTTTATTTGACTTTACTTTTAAATTTTCATTTCTCTTTTTAAGTAGGTTATATATTAAATAGTGTGAATAATTATTAGTTTTAATATTGTTTTTATTTTGTTAATATTCTCTATTTCATATATTTTGTCACTCAGGTCGAAAACCTTATTTATGAAATTGAATCATCATCATCATCATCATTGGCTCGACAACCGGGGTCCGGTCCTGGCCTCCTTCAACAAGTCTCTCCACCTATCCCGGTCTCGAGCCGACGCCATCCAGTTGCGCACCCCAAGGCTCCGGGCGTCCTGGTCTACGCCATCTCTCCAGCGCAAGCATGGTCTACCACGCTGTCGTCTGCCATAGAATGTACCACAAAGAACTTTCCGAGCAGGTTTCTCTTCGCTCATGCGAGCTAGGTGCCCTGCCCACCGAAGTCTACCGAGCCCAATTTTTGTCACTATATCTGCTTCAAGGTAGATTGCGTACAATTCATGATTGTACCGTCTCCGGAATCGTCCTTCCTCACATATGGGGCCAACAATTCTCCTTAAGACTTTTCTCTCAAACGCGGCTAAGAGGTCAGAGTGCGTTTTGCTAAGCACCCAAGTCTCGGATCCATATGTGAGTACTGGCAGGACCATGGTCCTGTACAGCAGTAGTTTTGAAGTTATGGTGAGATTTCTGGATTTGAAGAGCTTTGACAGACTGTAGTAGGCTCTGTTGGATTTGAGAAGCCGCCCGCGTATTTTTCTTCTATATTGTTATCGGCTGCTACTATTGACCCAAGGTATTTAAAGGATTGCACCACTTCAAATTCGTGCTCCGCTACCCTGATTGTTTGACCAACTGTTCCTCTCGCTTTCGACGCCACCATGTACTTTGTTTTACCTTCACTAATGTGCAGCCCCAGATTTTGTGCCGCCTGCTCAATCTGGATGAAGGAATCGTGTACAGCTTGCTCGGTTCTTCCGATGATGTCGATGTCGTCTGCGTAAGCCAGTATCTGGCTGGACCTGTTGACGATGGTCCCTCTTGTTGCCGTTTTAGAGTCACGGATTGCTTTCTCCAACGCCAGGTTGAAGAGGAGGCAGGCCAAACCAACCATAGAGGAGAGTATCTTATAGGCGGTACTCAACAACGTGATACCTCTATAGTTGCTGCACGTTGTGACATCTCCTTTCTTATGTATGGGGCATATTATACCTTTTCGCCAGTCTTCTGGAATTTCTTCATGCTCCCACACGTGCACTATAATATCATGAATTGCCTGACGTAGAGCTGGCCCACCGTGTTGAAATAATTCGGCTGGTATACCATCAGCTCCCGGGGCTTTATTTTTCTTTAGCCGGTCTATAGCCTTCTCAACCTCTTCTATGCTTGGTGACGGCAACATAGGGTATTCGTCTTGAAGCAGTGGAGCCTCCACTTCTGCAGTGAGGTGACCATTTAGCAATTCATTAAAGTACACTTCCCATCGCTCCAGTATGCTTTGTGGATCGGTGATCAGATTTCCCTCTCCGTCCTTGCAGTATGTGCAGCGTGGTGTGCACTGCATCATGTTTCGGACGGATTGGTAGAACTTCCGCGCCTGGTGCGGACCTCGCTCTCGGCTTTTTTCTATTTCACAGATTAAGTTCTTCTCCCAGGCTGTTTTTTTCTGTCTGTGAAGCCGTTTTTCTATTCTTCTGAGCTCTTTATATTCTTCTTCGCGTGCCCGCGTTCTATGAGATTGTTGCATTGCTCGGTACGCAACATTCTTACGTTCAGTCGCTAGCTTGCATTCATCATCAAACCAGTCGTTCCGATATCTGCGACTGCTGCCTAAGATGGAGTTGGCAGTACTAATGACAGTATTCTTAAGGCGTGTCCACTTCTCATCTACGCCCAGCATACTGGCCCCAGGACTTACTCTCCCTAAATCAAGCGATTCTAGGGCGAGTCCTAACGCATTACCAAAGGTGTTACTGGCATTTTCATTGCGCAGGGCAGCCGTGTTGATTCGAACTTGATCGGCGGATGCAATACGTCTTCGCAAGGCAATCCGCCCTCGGAAGACCATACCAACAAGATAGTGATCCGAGTCAATATTGGCGCCTCGGTACGTTCGTACCGTCATCAAGTTCGAGTAGTGGCGACGGTCTATCAACACGTGGTCTATTTGGTTACGAGTGACTCCATCAGGTTATATGAAATTGAATGCTGTGTTTATTTTTTGGTTAATTGGCTGGGTCGAATGGAAGGGGATTAAACACAAGACTCACATTAGAAAGCATGAACACAAAAGAAGACACCGATAATATTAAACAAAGCTATGCGATAGCATTGTAACTAAAGTACCTGCCTGATTCTGTGATAACTTAGTTGTTTAATTAATTATTTTGATTGTCTTTTTTTTTTGTCATCATAAATCGTTTAATAGTTAAATTATTTTCAATGTTGTGTCGTAGCCATCAGATTGATGCAATAGTGGGAGTAGATGACGTGAAATAATACCAAACGAAAAAATACTAAATCATAAATTTGGTCTTATTTCATTTTTCGAAACGAAATAATACTAATATGGCTTTATTTCGATTACTAAAACGAAATAATGCCAAAAAAGTTATGGAAATAACGCCAAATTTGTTTAAATACAAAATTTGGCGGTATTTCGTTTTCAAAATGGAAATAAAGCCAAATTTTTCATATATAGATGGTGATGTGAAATAACGCCAAACGAAAAAACGCAACCTCCCTGCCCGGGGCTACTATAAGAATCGCAGTGGGTGCGAGTTTGGGTATATGAAAAGTTTTTGAATAAACAACTCTGCATACACCCAAACTCGCACCCACCCCAGATCCTATAGTAGGCCAATCAGGGGGGTTACAGGGGGCAGCATGCCCCCCCCCCATACCAACCTCGCTGTTTATACGCCATAATTTAAAATGTCTTGTTCTTGATCATTGGAAACGAAATAACGCCAAATTGGCTTTATTTCCACTTCTAAATTGAAATAAAGCCAAGCTCCAAATTTAGTCTTATTTCGTTTTTGAAAACGCAATAAGAGCAATTTGGCGTTATTTCGTTTGGTGCTATTTCACGTCAAC
The DNA here is from genome assembly GCA_951217065.1 of Baccha elongata. Taxonomy (NCBI): domain Eukaryota; kingdom Metazoa; phylum Arthropoda; class Insecta; order Diptera; family Syrphidae; genus Baccha; species Baccha elongata. The sequence goes on along the minus strand of CATNUY010000229.1, from coordinate 793,027 downwards.
GTGGGAGTAAAGTAGCAGATATAATACAACATTATTATGTACCAATTAAGTAAATGGCTGTGGCATCACGTCTCGGTGAGCATCACACACGGATGAATTTTGGCACATTTTATGAAAAATCTGCAAGTTATTACAAGACCCAGAAGTCGCTCCATAGATGTACGCTATTATTTACTAATAGCTCGTTTATTTTCTTTTAAGAGTAAATTAACTTCAAAATAGTTTATTAGAATAAGTGAAAGTAAGTATTAATGAAAATGATATAGGACATTGTTCGTTCTGTTGTCAGGCGCGTACGATTGACCATGAGAAAAACATCCATTTTTTAAATGAAAACCATAAACATGAAAGGATCGACCTTGTGATTTGTTAAGCGTCATGACAAATGCAAGACGAATCGGAAATTTAATTCGTTTAAACTCATAGAGGATATCTAGTGGGATCATTGGCGTACTCGGTATGAGATCTGTAACGAATTCCTTGTTATCCAAAACTCCATGCCACTGTAACATACACCAAGATATTCCATTTGTTTTGACCTATTACTCATCAAAGAGCTGCTCTACTAACCACCGTTTTAGTAGACACCAAATGCGATTATTCTTCTTAAAAGTAACTTAAAAACTGCAAGATGAAACAGCGGCAATGAATTCAAATGGAACAAAACTGCAAGACTACTTAAGAGATAATACATATAGGTTTCTTAATGCATCTGAACATCCATCATATCAAACAACTCTACTTCATATTACAGAGATATTCTTCACAAAAAGTTCGAGAAAAAGAACGATTGCATTTGGGGAAGAGTCATAATATTCACGACGGTAACAATCCGACTGCAGTCTAATTTATTCTATTTCAAACTCGATTCAGTTGGTGAACCTAGATCTTGTGTTCACCTTTCAACCACAACTCAGCACAGACACACTATTTTCTAATCATGGATCTAATAATCTTTCTGACACTTTTACTTTATTTTATTTGTATCTAACTTATTAAAAAAAATTTTTTTTCTTCTTCTTTTTTTTTGTTTTTTTTAAATACAAACTTAATTGTAATATTAATTATTCAAATTTGTAGCTTCTATTATTTAATTTTTGTTAAATCTCATAACTTACACATTTATTTATAACATTATGTACCATAAATATGTTGTCTTTCTTGACAAAATCAATAAAACATAAAACATAATCTCAGTTGCAAAAGTACTGTCTTTTCCTTCTATTACTGAGTCCATGCAACAAGAATAGGAGAAAAGCCACAAACCGAACCGACAAAAACTGACAGCAGTAAAAAAAATTAAATAACGTTCATTCAGGAACCGGTTTGTTGCCGGATGCTGTTTCATAAAAGAAACCATAAAAAGATTTTTATTCTGACTTCTGTTGGTATGCCACTCAAAAGAAAGGAATATCTATCTCTGTTCGTCAAATCTCACCTATATAACCTTTAGAAATGAAACCAACTTATTCGCATGACTATCTCGCACCGACTGCTCTTTATTTTCATCTCTGCTTTCTGACTGTGTTAACATACAGTGTTACCAGATACTACATTTACTTTTTTATAATGTTTTCGTTTTACTTTATGATATTACAAACAAACTATGATATAAAATTATGTTTTTATAGTGATGATAAGAGTTCAGTTATTTTTTTTTCTTTTCTAATAATAATTGATAAGATTGTATTTTTTTTTACTTAAAGTTATTACAATCAGTCCATGTAACGACTTGGTATTTTTCTTGTTCTCTTCGTTGGTGGTTCTAATGATAGCTTTGCAGTTTCTTCATTAGGCTGTAAAACTGCTCCTGTTGTTGTTGTTGCTGCAGTTTGAGTACTTGCTCTATGGGTTACTGGTTCCTCTTACTGACTTGTAATGATTTTCTTTAAGTGTGTTACATTTCGAAGGTAAGTTTTTTCTGAATCTTTTGATTCAATGATGGCTTCTGCTCCTTTTCGTTCTACCACTTTATGTACCATTGGGCTAAAGTTGGGTGAGAGTTTATTTGCCTTTGACATCGTTTTTACCAAGACTTCGTCACCAATTTTGATATCATTTAATTTAGCATGTCTTCTTCTGTCTACATATCTTTTCTCACTATCTTTTTTTTTCTTTGTCACGATCATACAATTCATCGTCAATTTCAAGTGGTTGCAAAATTTGTGGCAATTTATCAGGGATATTTCTGCTGAACATCAATTCAGATGGTGTTTTCATATTTGTAGAATGTTGAGTTGAACGATACATAAGAAGATACTCGTTTAAATCTTCAATCCAATTCCTGTTTGTATTTTGGCTTATGTCGAATTCCTTTCATTTTGCCAGATTTGATCGGAAAAGTTAACTTTTTTCCTCCCTATGGATCTTGAATAAAAAAAGTTGCTTTTTTCCTTGATTGTATTGTGTATATTTCTGTAGAAGCGATTTCAATCATTCACTATACTTTATTTTATTGCACAATTTACAACAAAATTAACCCACAATATGTTGTATTCAACAATTTTAATTGCTTCAATTCCTATTAAAAGAAACCACACTACACAATTAAAATGCTTTTCTGACAGAACGAAAATAAAATCATTTAAATATGTGTTAATCTTGGTACAAATCGAAATTCATGTCGAACTCCGATGTTGATCTGAAGGGAAAATAAACTACTTTTTTTTGTATATGATCATGATTATTTGAGATTTTTTCCCCTCAGATTAATCTTTTTCCGAAAAAGCAACTTAAGTCCGAAAAAAGTCAACTTTTTATTTGAGAGGAAATCGACATTAATGTTAGTCTTATTAAGATCGATCTATTCTGTCTTCCAACTTCTCCGTTCATATGTGGCCAATATGGTGTGTCACAAAAACTACGAAATTGTTCGCTTACTAATTGCCTGCCGTTGTCAACCGTCAATGTTAAAGGTAGTCCAAATCTAGCAAATATTCTATTTAACCTTTAAATAGTTTCGCAACTATCAATTTTTTTCATTATTTCGATTTCAATAAACCTACTGGGGTAATCGACGATGACCAATAAATGATGTTCTGATGGCAATGGGCCCAAAAAATCAAGGGCTAATTGTTACCATGGTGCATTCGGTAGTTCTTTTCTTTTTATTGGTTCTGGTGGTGGTGGTGCTGATACCAAAATACATGACACCTTTTAACAATTTCTTCAACATCCTTGTCTATTTTAGGCCACCATATTTTGGCACGGATTCTTTGTTTCATAACTGACATACCAGGATGTCCTTCGTGTGTTAGTTCTAGTGCTCGTTGGCGAAGATCATGAGGCATAACAATTCAATTGCTTTTAAGTAAAATTTCACCAAAAAAGAATAATTCTGTTTCAAATGGTTTATATGCGTTTAATGAATTGTTGGCTTCGTTCCATTTATTATTGTAAATGGCTTGTTTTATGATCTGAGTTGTTTTATCTAATTGTGAATGTTTTTCGATTTCGCATATTTGAATGGCTATTGGTGCCGCAGCCGAGACTATTGAATTGAAAAAATTTCTGCCTCTTCATCAAACGTCATTTGTGGTTTAGTATATTTTTCCAGGTCTTTGAATTATCTTATATTTGTACGCTTGGAGTCGTAATACCCAACGTTCGAATCGCAAACACGGCGTAAATCTTTTTAAATGTGATTCCTTTTGCGGACAGTTTGTGGATCAGGAATTTAATTCCTTCGACGTTGTGAACACATTTTTCATGGTTTAATTCTACCCCATATTCTTGCAACTTTTGCATAACCTTCCGTGCACGGTTATCGTGTTCTTCTTTTGTAGCTTCTTATACTAATATATCATCAATATAATTAACGCAGCCATCACAATCAATTGAAATCTGTTCCCTGATTTTCTGAAATATCTCAGGCGCACATGAATATATGTATTTTATTTTAGCAAACGTTTGGGTTGCTCTTTCTCATTACTTGCTACCCGCTTATATCTTGATCTTTTTAACAATTTTCTAACTTTTCCAGGATTTTACAATAGGTACAAACATTTTCTTTTTTCTGTTTTTTTTTTATCAGTTTACTTTGGCCAACTAAATGTTAAAAAGCCCCATTAAGCTGTGAGTGAAAGAGAAGACAACGTTCACCTTTTTTTTTTTTATCCCGTTTGAGATGAGTTGAGACTGGATCAACTCCTCTGATCGAAACTGTATGAAACGGTATGTGTATGAGTGATTATATGAAACAGAATTTGTATGTGTTTCGGCACATGCTTTTTTTTATGTAGCCATGTTCCCGTTTTACATTTTATGGTTATAAATATTAATGGAAACTTTGTAAAAGTTTTTCCTAAAAAAAAATCGCTTCATATAAACCAATAACTTTAACACAATAAACATAATTTATATTCCTTTTTTTTTTACCTCTTTGAACTCTCGAAATGTTCGTCATCCATTTCAAAATCCTTTTGTAGGCACAATTTGTTCTTTAGTTCTAATAAGTTTTATGTTTATCAATTATTTATTAAACTTTTATTTCCGTTTTTTTTTCACAACCAATAAGGTTGGATTTATATCTTTTACTGTTGAATTAATTTTATGTATATTTGTATTTATCCTCGTCGCCACTTTAGAAATGAAACCAACTTATTCGCTTGACTATCTCGCACCGACTGCCCTTTATTTCCGTCTCTGCTTTCTGTCTGTGTTAACATACAGTGTTACCAGATACTACAGTACCTATGCCCTAGGGACATGGGCACATCCAGGCGAGGACCAACAGAGTTGCTCCATCTCAACTGCCATCTCAGGCCTGCTAGTTGCACAGTTGCTAAGCTCGTCGGGGGAGGGGATCTTGCAGCAGGAGAAAAGAGCGAGTCGTTACTTTCTACAAACCTGGAACCGTGTTGTTTATCCATCCGAATTTAAATTTTAGGTGTTGAAACCCGAAGAGTCTACAGGAGAGAGTAAAGTAAGATTTCCACTTATGAAGATGGAAGGAAGTAAAAAAAATAAAATGGGGAAGCACAGGTAAGCGTTCTTCCGGAGGTTAATGAATCTCTGATCTAGAAGGAAACCAAAAATCTATAAATTATCCAAGATTTCTCGTACCTTATTTAGAGAAACCACCATTCGAGAAGTAGGGCAAGAGGAGTTATTCTTGTGGAAATTCGCCCTAACGTTACTACATCCACACATCCAATGAATAGAACCAGCTACTTTTGCTATGACCTATATGTTCTGATCTGACGTAACGGATTAAAAAATAACTGTTTATACTAAATTATCATGAAGTTGATACTACTAGTACTTAAAGTGACCACCAATTCCAAACAGAATCCTCTCCTGGAAACTTCTTCCTGGCGTACCTATATAAATCTTCAAAAAAAAGTGAAAGTGAACGTCCTACTTTTACCCAGTGCTAAACTAGTATCTCGAAAGATAGATGCTCAAAAAAAAATTTCCTCTGCACTATCCTTATCTATTGGCAATCTTGTGATGTATGGGTGTTCATAGGTACAAGTGACCACCACGCTCTAGTACCCACCCTCATATCATCATAACTGAGAGAACATCTTCTCAATTAACATGGAAATTCAGGTTGGCGTTAAATTATTACCAGAAATTCCCCTAGTAGTAAAAGAGGAGCCATTAACTAACCCATCTACATAAGTTATGACTCTAACCTTACCTTCATGACTCCTAATAATCAAACAAACAAAAGAAGTTTTATTACATAGTTTATTACATATATCTTGTAAACAAACAAAATCTAGGCACTTCCATTCATATCAACTTCTTGTTATAAATGAAATGTTTGATCAATATTATTTATTCAAATTAATTATTAACTTAATCACAATCTCAGCAAAAAAAAACTAAAATGAATCCATATAACATGAACAGTTAACATCAATACAAAAATTTCATCAGAAAAGTTCCGGTAAAAAAAATCAATAAAGGACAAAAATCAAAGGGTCAGTCTGACTGAACTGAATATTGCACATAAAAAAAATATATAATAATATCTGTACAGAAAACTGAATACCAAAACAAATATACTTTATTGTCATCAACAGAAACGTTGACGTAAATTCCTAATTCACAATAATGAATTTCTACTCTATCTGTGATAGAGTAGTTAGTTTTTAACAAAACTAACTAAAGTGTCAAATATGAATCCAAACAACAAACGTTGCGTATCAACAGAAAACCGTGTTCATTACAAAGGTCAGTTTTCGATAACAAAAATCCCCAAATTTTCTTAAAAATTTCCCCACACAGATCTTAAAAAAAAAAAAATTACGAATGAGAAAGGCTGAAAGAAAATTTATGATAAATGTAATTTTAAATGTGGAACACCATTTGTGTTCCATACGTACTTAAAATACCTCCCTACAACAGTGCACAATGCACTCTTGTTGGTTTAGTAACTTCAATGTTATTATTTATTAACTTTAGACATTTATCATATATTGTCCTCCTTCTCAAAAAAAAAATCTTTTTTTTTTTTAATTTTCATATGTTTGTAGTAGGTACCGTGGTACTGATTAGTTTATGGTTTCATTAATGACATTACCAAAGCTAATTTCTAACTATTTATCACTAAATAGAGACGAAATTCGTAATTACGTTGATACCTTAGCGGAAACCTTTACACTTAAGTTTTTTTATTAACAAATATACTCTGAATTTGTATCAAAAGTGGGTCCTGCTCATATTTTCATCTACGCATTCGTATTCAAAGATTTCATGACAAAAAAAAGTGTTTAAGTCCTTATCTTGTAAGCGATATTATCTCTTATAAATTTATCTTTACATTGAACTAAGATAAATAACTTTACTTTACTTTATTGGTACCAATGATAGTTTAAATATTTATTAGATTCCAATTTTTTTACCTTTACTTTAAGGTTCCACAAAAAAAACTTTATTTTTACTTATTTAGGCATTTACGATATCTAACAGAGATAGATAATTACAAATAAATCAAAACAACTTTACAGATAACAAATCTAAAAATTCTCTTTTCACCGACAATTTAATACAAGGACATCAAAAGCATTTCTTAAGCATTGATAACAAAAAAATTCGAATATATCTAGTTTTTCTTAATTTCTCAAAAACTAAGATACAATTTGGCATCCGGTTTCCTGTTTTTGACTAAAAATTAATAAGAGTATTGAATTTTGAAAATAAAAATAATTGTTAATCACATAAAATTTTTAAAAAAATTAGTTTAAAAATTTTTTTTTTTATTTTTTTTTTTTTCAAAATTTTGAGTTTGAAAATTAATTTTTTTAAAACTGTTCACTTAAACAACTTAATTTAAAAGTTAAATAAAAGAGTAGTTTTCTGGCTTTCCAAAAAAATATAACAACGCTTTGTATCATTCACCGTTTTCTTAAATAATTTTTTTTTCTGATTTAAGTCAAGTTTTTAGAAAATTGCCCCTCCCGCCTAAACGGGGGGAAATAGACCCCCCTCCCATAAGATTTTTTCTTGTCTTAACTCCTCCTACAAGCTCAAGCTTTTTGGTGCACCTTATACCAATCACCCTGTATAAAAAGAAATTTGGGGTAAGAAATTTCGCTGCATTGAAATAATAGTACCTAATATTTCGAAGGTTGAATCATAGACAACAAAAATACTAAAAGCAAAACTTAAGGTTGTAGTACACGGAATGTAAAAAACCACATGCTAATGTGTCTCTGACCTCCCGTATCAATGGTGTATTTGTGTTACTAGCGCAACATTTAGCGATGTTGTTATATTCACGAATATTTCGGTAGTAGGTACACCACATGTTTACCCAAAAATACACAAGTGCAAATGTAACCAGGAGGGTTGCATTCGATGTGGTTACATAAGAATGCACATGTATTTGGTGCTTACGTATGGCTAGTATACGGCATGTAGTCAAATGTTTCACTGCACACTATTTGGCATTTAAATGTGGTTTCCTAGTACACGATATGGAAACATTCATGCAGCGCTATCATTTTTTGAAACATTATTTTTAGTGTTGTGTCCTAGTTTAATATAAATTATGCAAACAAAAACAAAAAATAATTAAAATAATTTGTTTAAAGTGCCAATTACAAGAAGAAACATTCCAAACTCAAAAAAAAAATCTAAATTTCATTACAACTCTTAATATTCAGAAATTATCAAACAGTTATTCGCACAAAAACCCAATATTAATTTCGTTTAGATTAGATTTAGATACAACTTTATTTTCCATTAACATAATACATACAAACAAATTTATAAAGAATTTTAAAGAATCCGTCTCCCGAACCCAAAAATATATGAAAAAAACTAAAATATTCTTTAAAAAAAACACGAAATAAAAATATGTTTTCAACAAATATATACATATAAGTTACGCTTTTGCTTCTGTTACGAGAATGGCGTGCTAAAATAATGTGATCACAGCTTAGCGTGCATTTATGAACATATCCTTATTCGGAAGAATTCTACCTTATTTCATGAACGAAATCCACATAGTTTAAGGAGAAACGTGAAACTTAAAAAAAAATTATGAACTGATTGCCGTGTTACATATTGGAATTTTATTTAATAAAACAAGAGAAGTGAGTGTTTTAAGGCAATCTGTCACATTTACAATACGTTTAAAAACATTCAGAAACATTTATTAAAATAAATCTGATGCCGAAAATACTCTCAAATCAATATGCATTTTGGGGAGAGTACGATAACTTTGGCGCCAAGAATTGATAACGGTTTTTTGTAGAACAGTTTAATACAAGCATTTTTTACTGTGGGTGGGGGGGGGGTCTATCTCCCTCCGTTTGGGCGGGAGGGGCAATTTTATAAAAACAGTGCTTAAAACTTAAAACAAATATTAAAAAATAACGGTAATACCAACAACTAAGTTTTATATCTTTTTTTAAAGCCATTACTATTTTCTATTAGATGTTTTTTTAAATCACGTGAAACCTATGCATAGTCTTTGAAAAAACGGACTTTAAACTCAAAAATTGCGAAAAAAAGGTAAAAAAAACTTTGAAGTGTGATTTTTCAAAACTGTAAAATAAAATACTGCTTTTTTTTATAAAATTCGTTGCTCACATTAATTTTTAATCATAAACTGAAAACAAAATGATTTTATGTTTTCTGGTTTTTGAGAAAATGGAAAATTACTAAAACTACTTTCTTATAAGAGTTTTCTTTTTTTTTTGGTATACGGTGAATGTTGTACGTAGGTTCGTTTTTGTAATGATGCTTGGGCATCTTTAAATGCAACAAAAACTTTGCATACACCCAACCTCGCACCCACCCCACCTCGTCGCCACTTTAGAAATGAAACCAACTTATTCGCTTGACTATCTCGCACCGACTGCCCTTTATTTCCGTCTCTGCTTTCTGTCTGTGTTAACATACAGTGTTACCAGATACTACAGTACCTATGCCCTAGGGACATGGGCACATCCAGGCGAGGACCAACAGAGTTGCTCCATCTCAACTGCCATCTCAGGCCTGCTAGTTGCACAGTTGCTAAGCTCGTCGGGGGAGGGGATCTTGCAGCAGGAGAAAAGAGCGAGTCGTTACTTTCTACAAACCTGGAACCGTGTTGTTTATCCATCCGAATTTAAATTTTAGGTGTTGAAACCCGAAGAGTCTACAGGAGAGAGTAAAGTAAGATTTCCACTTATGAAGATGGAAGGAAGTAAAAAAAATAAAATGGGGAAGCACAGGTAAGCGTTCTTCCGGAGGTTAATGAATCTCTGATCTAGAAGGAAACCAAAAATCTATAAATTATCCAAGATTTCTCGTACCTTATTTAGAGAAACCACCATTCGAGAAGTAGGGCAAGAGGAGTTATTCTTGTGGAAATTCGCCCTAACGTTACTACATCCACACATCCAATGAATAGAACCAGCTACTTTTGCTATGACCTATATGTTCTGATCTGACGTAACGGATTAAAAAATAACTGTTTATACTAAATTATTATGAAGTTGATACTACTAGTACTTAAAGTGACCACCAATTCCAAACAGAATCCTCTCCTGGAAACTTCTTCCTGGCGTACCTATATAAATCTTCAAAAAAAAGTGAAAGTGAACGTCCTACTTTTACCCAGTGCTAAACTAGTATCTCGAAAGATAGATGCTCAAAAAAAAATTTCCTCTGCACTATCCTTATCTATTGGCAATCTTGTGATGTATGGGTGTTCATAGGTACAAGTGACCACCACGCTCTAGTACCCACCCTCATATCATCATAACTGAGAGAACATCTTCTCAATTAACATGGAAATTCAGGTTGGCGTTAAATTATTACCAGAAATTCCCCTAGTAGTAAAAGAGGAGCCATTAACTAACCCATCTACATAAGTTATGACTCTAACCTTACCTTCATGACTCCTAATAATCAAACAAACAAAAGAAGTTTTATTACATAGTTTATTACATATATCTTGTAAACAAACAAAATCTAGGCACTTCCATTCATATCAACTTCTTGTTATAAATGAAATGTTTGATCAATATTATTTATTCAAATTAATTATTAACTTAATCACAATCTCAGCAAAAAAAAACTAAAATGAATCCATATAACATGAACAGTTAACATCAATACAAAAATTTCATCAGAAAAGTTCCGGTAAAAAAAATCAATAAAGGACAAAAATCAAAGGGTCAGTCTGACTGAACTGAATATTGCACATAAAAAAAATATATAATAATATCTGTACAGAAAACTGAATACCAAAACAAATATACTTTATTGTCATCAACAGAAACGTTGACGTAAATTCCTAATTCACAATAATGAATTTCTACTCTATCTGTGATAGAGTAGTTAGTTTTTAACAAAACTAACTAAAGTGTCAAATATGAATCCAAACAACAAACGTTGCGTATCAACAGAAAACCGTGTTCATTACAAAGGTCAGTTTTCGATAACAAAAATCCCCAAATTTTCTTAAAAATTTCCCCACACAGATCTTAAAAAAAAAAAAATTACGAATGAGAAAGGCTGAAAGAAAATTTATGATAAATGTAATTTTAAATGTGGAACACCATTTGTGTTCCATACGTACTTAAAATACCTCCCTACAACAGTGCACAATGCACTCTTGTTGGTTTAGTAACTTCAATGTTATTATTTATTAACTTTAGACATTTATCATATATTGTCCTCCTTCTCAAAAAAAAAATCTTTTTTTTTTTTAATTTTCATATGTTTGTCGTAGGTACCGTGGTACTGATTAGTTTATGGTTTCATTAATGACATTACCAAAGCTAATTTCTAACTATTTATCACTAAATAGAGACGAAATTCGTAATTACGTTGATACCTTAGCGGAAACCTTTACACTTAAGTTTTTTTATTAACAAATATACTCTGAATTTGTATCAAAAGTGGGTCCTGCTCATATTTTCATCTACGCATTCGTATTCAAAGATTTCATGACAAAAAAAAGTGTTTAAGTCCTTATCTTGTAAGCGATATTATCTCTTATAAATTTATCTTTACATTGAACTAAGATAAATAACTTTACTTTACTTTATTGGTACCAATGATAGTTTAAATATTTATTAGATTCCAATTTTTTTACCTTTACTTTAAGGTTCCACAAAAAAAACTTTATTTTTACTTATTTAGGCATTTACGATATCTAACAGAGATAGATAATTACAAATAAATCAAAACAACTTTACAGATAACAAATCTAAAAATTCTCTTTTCACCGACAATTTAATACAAGGACATCAAAAGCATTTCTTAAGCATTGATAACAAAAAAATTCGAATATATCTAGTTTTTCTTAATTTCTCAAAAACTAAGATACAATTTGGCATCCGGTTTCCTGTTTTTGACTAAAAATTAATAAGAGTATTGAATTTTGAAAATAAAAATAATTGTTAATCACATAAAATTTTTAAAAAAATTAGTTTAAAAATTTTTTTTTTTATTTTTTTTTTTTCAAAATTTTGAGTTTGAAAATTAATTTTTTTAAAACTGTTCACTTAAACAACTTAATTTAAAAGTTAAATAAAAGAGTAGTTTTCTGGCTTTCCAAAAAAATATAACAACGCTTTGTATCATTCACCGTTTTCTTAAATAATTTTTTTTTCTGATTTAAGTCAAGTTTTTAGAAAATTGCCCCTCCCGCCTAAACGGGGGGAAATAGACCCCCCTCCCATAAGATTTTTTCTTGTCTTAACTCCTCCTACAAGCTCAAGCTTTTTGGTGCACCTTATACCAATCACCCTGTATAAAAAGAAATTTGGGGTAAGAAATTTCGCTGCATTGAAATAATAGTACCTAATATTTCGAAGGTTGAATCATAGACAACAAAAATACTAAAAGCAAAACTTAAGGTTGTAGTACACGGAATGTAAAAAACCACATGCGAATGTGTCTCTGACCTCCCGTATCAATGGTGTATTTGTGTTACTAGCGCAACATTTAGCGATGTTGTTATATTCACGAATATTTCGGTAGTAGGTACACCACATGTTTACCCAAAAATACACAAGTGCAAATGTAACCAGGAGGGTTGCATTCGATGTGGTTACATAAGAATGCACATGTATTTGGTGCTTACGTATGGCTAGTATACGGCATGTAGTCAAATGTTTCACTGCACACTATTTGGCATTTAAATGTGGTTTCCTAGTACACGATATGGAAACATTCATGCAGCGCTATCATTTTTTGAAACATTATTTTTAGTGTTGTGTCCTAGTTTAATATAAATTATGCAAACAAAAACAAAAAATAATTAAAATAATTTGTTTAAAGTGCCAATTACAAGAAGAAACATTCCAAACTCAAAAAAAAAATCTAAATTTCATTACAACTCTTAATATTCAGAAATTATCAAACAGTTATTCGCACAAAAACCCAATATTAATTTTGTTTAGATTAGATTTAGATACAACTTTATTTTCCATTAACATAATACATACAAACAAATTTATAAAGAATTTTAAAGAATCCGTCTCCCGAACCCAAAAATATATGAAAAAAACTAAAATATTCTTTAAAAAAAACACGAAATAAAAATATGTTTTCAACAAATATATACATATAAGTTACGCTTTTGCTTCTGTTACGAGAATGGCGTGCTAAAATAGTGTGATCACAGCTTAGCGTGCATTTATGAACATATCCTTATTCGGAAGAATTCTACCTTATTTCATGAACGAAATCCACATAGTTTAAGGAGAAACGTGAAACTTAAAAAAAAATTATGAACTGATTGCCGTGTTACATATTGGAATTTTATTTAATAAAACAAGAGAAGTGAGTGTTTTAAGGCAATCTGTCACATTTACAATACGTTTAAAAACATTCAGAAACATTTATTAAAATAAATCTGATGCCGAAAATACTCTCAAATCAATATGCATTTTGGGGAGAGTACGATAACTTTGGCGCCAAGAATTGATAACGGTTTTTTGTAGAACAGTTTAATACAAGCATTTTTTACTGTGGGTGGGGGGGGGTCTATCTCCCTCCGTTTGGGCGGGAGGGGCAATTTTATAAAAACAGTGCTTAAAACTTAAAACAAATATTAAAAAATAACGGTAATACCAACAACTAAGTTTTATATCTTTTTTTAAAGCCATTACTATTTTCTATTAGATGTTTTTTTAAATCACGTGAAACCTATGCATAGTCTTTGAAAAAACGGACTTTAAACTCAAAAATTGCGAAAAAAAGGTAAAAAAAACTTTGAAGTGTGATTTTTCAAAACTGTAAAATAAAATACTGCTTTTTTTATAAAATTCGTTGCTCACATTAATTTTTAATCATAAACTGAAAACAAAATGATTTTATGTTTTCTGGTTTTTGAGAAAATGGAAAATTACTAAAACTACTTTCTTATAAGAGTTTTCTTTTTTTTTTTGGTATACGGTGAATGTTGTACGTAGGTTCGTTTTTGTAATGATGCTTGGGCATCTTTAAATGCAACAAAAACTTTGCATACACCCAACCTCGCACCCACCCCACCTCGCACCCACCCCAAATTCTATAGTGTGTCCAAGCAGGGGGGTTGCAGGGGGGCAGCATGCCCCCCCTTACATACCTCACTGTTTGTACGCTTTAGTAATTTTCCATTTTCTCAAAAACCAGAAAACATAAAATCATTTTGTTTTCAGTTTATGATTTAAAATTAATATGAGCAACAAATTTTATAAAAAAAAGTAGTATTTTATTTTACAGTTTTGAATAATTACACTTCAAAGTTTTTTTTTACCTTTTTTTCGCAATTTTTGAGTTTAAAGTCCGTTTTTTCAAAGACTATGCATAGGTTTTACTTGATTTAAAAAAACATCTAATAGAAAATAGTAATGGCTTTAAAAAAAGATATAAAACTTAGTTGTTGATATTACCGTTATTTTTTAATATTTGTTTTATATTTTTAGCACTGTTTATATAAAATTGCCCCTCCCACCCAAACGGAAGGAGATAGACCCCCCCACCCATAGTAAAAAATGCTTGTTTCGATCTGTTCTACAAAAAACAGTTATCAATTCTTGGCGCCAAAGTTATCGTACTTGTGCCGAAAACTCTTATAAGAAAGTAGTTTTAGTAATTTTCCATTTTCTCAAAAACCAGACAACATAAAATCATTTTGTTTTCAGTTTATGATTTAAAATTAATATGAGCAACGAATTTTATAAAAAAAAGTAGTATTTTATTTTACAGTTTTGAAAAATCACACTTCAAAGTTTTTTTGTACCTTTTTTCGCAATTTTTGAGTTTGAAGTCCGTTTTTTCAAAGACTATGCATAGGTTTCACTTGATTTAAAAAACATCTAATAGAAAAAAGTATTGGCTTTAAAAAAGAATATAAAACTTAGTTGTAAGTATTACCGTTATTTTTTAATATTTGTTTTAAATTTTTAGCACTGTTTTTATAAAATTGCCCCTCCCGCCCAAACGGAGGGAGATAGACCCCCCCACCCATAGTAAAAAATCCTTGTATTGAACTGTTCTACAAAAAACAGTTGTCAATTCTTGGCGCCAAAGTTATCGTACTCGTGCCTGCATTTTATATTTATACTTCTAGAATTTTTAAACAAGATTCAAACTTTTTGGGTCTCTTCATAAACTTGTTTATTTCTTGGTTAGGCTTTTTTTACACTGGTGACTCACAAGCTAAAGTTAGACTTATAACACAGGTCATCAACTTGTAATCCTCCGTCTCCTCCCGTAGAAAAAAAAATTTACATGCGCTTTTCTATACATGTACGTTTGAACAGGAAAATGCAAAATTTTAAGAATGGATGGTCTAGCCAAATTTGACAGTCCCATTTGAAATGCACGGGCATGCATATAGAGTTAAATCTCTGCAGTTTTGAAAATTTGTTGGCAAAAGTGGGAGGAGCCTCCTGAGTTGATGTTCTACTTATTTATTATTCTATGGCTTATAATGAGATATACTATATTTGTATTTGCATTTTCGGTTGTTTGTTTGTTTCGATATATAATAAGAAAAGAAGGTAAGGAATTCCCTTCAATTGAACTATCAGTTCAGAACCTACTTGCAAAAGAAAAGTGAAAAACAGTGCTTTTTTGGCACCATTGAAATCGACATTAGTTCTTTCATATTATTTGATGCAAAATATGGAAGTGAATCGATGACAATAATTACATAGAATAGTTTTTCCGTATTTTACTATTTCAAGGTAGGTAGGTAGGTAGGAATGGCGGCTGTTCAACTAGAATAAAAACCCAATTAGCGCTTGGCGCGCCGTTTTGATACCATAAACTCATGAGACCTACCATTATTTGGAGGTTGGGGTATCATTTTGGTGATTATGGTGTATCAAGGTTTGAAATTGTGTTGGGAGGTGATCCCTTTATTACCATTTACCATAGGAGAATAAGAGATCCTCGGGTACCTCAGCTAAGGGAACTGGCCCATACCCCCCTTTATGCCAGGCTGTTAGCTCCGATATGTCTGTCTTCGCCAAAAACCTAAACAGGCAGAGTGCTGGGTGGCTTAGGTTAGGTTAGGTTTGCGGGTTGCTGTAGGAGAGCCAATAGCTCAGCCCCAGCGCACTTAGGTCAATGTAGACCCATTGTGATTCCCATTTGAGGGTTTACCAATTCCTCCTCTTACCATACTCGTAGTCCATATTTAGTTCCTTAGTATCATCCCGGGGTGTTCAACCATCCGTTTCCTCTTGCGAATCTATATAGATTTGATATTGGGCACTCTGATAGTTCTTTGATCCTTTCGAAGAAGTATTTCCCCAGAGTTTTATTTCTTAGATGGCAGAGACTGGGGCAGTGACAGAGGTAGTGGGTTATATCCTCATGTTCTCCCTCGTCACTGCAACCTCTACATAGATCGTTTTCAGTAAGACGTAGTTTTTTGGCGTGATATCTTAGCATGTTATGGCCAGTTAAAACACCTTCAAACGTCGATACTGACTTCCTGTCTTTTTGAATGATTGCATTCGTTCTATTTTTGTCGTACTGCGGCCACAGTTTCCTACCTACCTCACAAGTGTTTAAGTTTGCCCATCTCGAGTTGGCTTTTGCCAGGATTTCACTCATTATATTAAGTTTGAGGTCGCATAACGGTGGTTTTACGCTCCTTTCTGAGAGTTCTAGGCTAAGTGCTGAGCCTTTTCTTGCCAATTCATCGGCTTTTCCGTATCCCATGATGCTAGCGTGACCGGGGACCCAGCAGAGTGTTATATTATGCTGTGTGGCAAGAACTTTAAGCTCTTCGCGACAGCTTTTCACAAGCTTGGACTTTATTTCAACAGAAGAAATTGCTTTTATCGCTGCCTGGCTATCGATGAGAATGGTAATATCCTCTGGGGGTAGTGCTATCATTGATGCCACTTTGGCAGCTTTCGTTACAGCTAGAACCTCTGCTTTGAATACACTGCTGTTATTGGGAAGTCTGATTGAGCATTCTATATTCAAAGCTTCTGAGAAGAAGCCAGCCCCAGTACCTATATCCATTTTTGAGCCGTCTGTAAAGATGGATTTGGTTGTAGGTTGTAAAACTTCATTATTAATACTTGGGAACAAGCATTGGAATGGCCTTTCAAAATCTGTAAAGGGAACTATGTAGTCAGACTCTACATTTGTTCCTGTGTGGATGTTCAAAATTTCAGAGTGTCCAGTTAAACTGGATCTCCATAGATTAGATTGGCTAATCCTGAGAGCGCTTTTTGCTGCAGTTTTCTGCATATAAAGGTCAAGTGGCAGAAGGTTAAGTATGGTTTCTAAGCCCGCCGTGGGTGTCGTGCGCAAGGCACTGGTTGATCGAATACATGCAAGTCTCTGGATGTTAGTCAATGCCTTAAGGTTTGTAGCTTTGTTAGCGGCTTTCCACCAAACTAAGCATCCATTTGTCAATATCGGTCTCACTATCGCAGTGTACATCCATAGAATTACCTTGGGTTTTGAGCCCCAGTTTTTCCCAAAAATTCTGCTGCATGAGTAAAATTCGATGGATGCCTTTTTGACTCTTTCTTGGACATTCATTTTCCAGTTCAATTTCCTATCAAGTATGATTCACAGGTATTTCGCGCTTTCAGATAACTTAAGGGGTGTGCCTTCAATTGGTGGCAGATGGAATTGTGGAATTATTCGTTTGTTCGTGAATAGAACTAGTTCTGTTTTTTGGGGATTAATACCTAAGCCACATTTTTGGGCCCATTTGTTCAGTGTGTTGATAGCTCTTTGGAGGATATCACTGATGGTGTCTAGGAATTTCCCCGTGGCCATTAAGACTAGGTCATCTGCATAGGCAATGACTTCTATCCCATTATTATTAAGCAGTACTAAGACCTCATTCACAACTAATATCCACAGCAGTGGTGAAATAACCCCGCCTTGGGGTGTACCTCTTGAGGCAGTCATTTTCAATTCTGTGTTAGCGAGGGAGGTGTTTACGTTTCTTTTGTTTAACAGGCTTAGTATTATTTAAGTAATACTGTTGTCAATGTTCATGCTTATTAAGTTTCTTTCTATAGCACTAGCCTCAACATTGTTGAAAGCGCCTTCAATGTCGAGAAAGGCTGCTAATGTGTATTCTTTTTGATCGAGTGATTTGTCTATAGTACTGACTACTGCATGAAGGGCAGTTTCAATACTTTTTCCTTTCATGTACGCATGCTGGTTCTGGGATAAGGTTCCTGGATTAAGCATGCTACGTATAAATACATCGAGTAGTTTCTCGAATGTTTTAATCACAAACGATGTTAGGCTTATTGGTCTGAAATCTTTTGGCGTAGTATGAGCTGGTTTACCGGCTTTGGGTATAAATACAACTTTGACTTCTCGCCAAGTTGCAGGTATATGTGTGTACATAATACATCGCATGAATAGTTCTTTTAACACTGGTATTATTAGGTGCTTTGCCTTTTGAAGCATTATTGGATTAATACCATCAATTCCTGGTGATTTGTATGAGGAGAAGGAGTCAATTGCCCACTCTATTCCTTTCTCACTAATTACTTTCTCCGGGACTATATTATTGTGGGGATTTTCGTAATTGCCATCTGTGCCTGGTTTGGGCTGCGTCTTAACACACCCAGGGAAGTGTGTATTTAGTAGGAGTTCTATTGTTTCGGTGCAGGATTGAGTCCATCTGCCACTGTTATCTATAAGATAGCCAGGGGTTACCGGTTCCTTTGAGAGGACTTTTCTCAATCTTGCTGATTCAGGGTATCCCTCAATGCTATTGCAGAAAGTCCTCCAAGATGTTCGTTTTGCGCTTTGGGATGCATTTTTGAACTTTCTTTGACCATCTTTGTAGAGGTCCCAATCGGACTCTGCATTGCTTCTTCTTGCGGCATTGAAGAGTTTTCTTGCTTCTTTTCTTAGATGTTGCAGCTCTTTATTCCACCAATGGGGTGATGTCTTTGTACTCGGAGCTATTACGGGGCAAGATTTTTCGTATGCGCTTTTGAGAATCAGGTTCAGTGTCTCAACCGTATTGTCAATATCTTTAGGTGACTCATAATTCAGGCCTTGTAATATGTTTCGTTTTTCCTCTACTTTTGTGACAAAACGATCCCAGTTAGTTTTTCTGAGATTTCTTTATGGTTCTTTTTGTTTTATATTATCTCCAATTTCAAATTCAATACTTCTGTGGTCAGAAAAGGAAGGTTAAGTAGATACTGTCCAGCCACTTAACGAAAAAGAGTTAGAGTTGTTAATAAGGGTTATGTCTAGCACTTCCCTTCTATTTCTAGTAACGAATGTTGGTTCGTTGCCTATGTTTCCTATAGCTAAATTATGTTCTATAATAAATTCAAGAATTGACTCACCTCGTGGGTTGGTGTTTGTACTACCCCATTGTACATGATGGGAGTTAGCATCACATCCGAGGATAAGGTCCCATCTATCATCTCGAGCTTTTTTGACAAGCTCCTTCGTCATTTCGTTGGGGGGATCGTCCGTCCCATGTGGCATGTAAATTGATGCGAAGACGATTGGATAGCCATTCTGTCTTTCGCATTTTACAGCGGTCTGGTCAATATTGCTGTGGGTGGATAAAAGAAATAGGTTAACCTGACTTTTAGCTACAATGCAAGTTCGAACTGTACATTCATTGTTCTTTGGAAAGGCATACGTTACCAGGTCTTTCGATTTAAGCCCTCGTATTTGACCTCAAACTACCCAAGGTTCTTGCACCAGAGCTAGATCAATATTGCCGCTTGTCATAGCATGTACTAGGTTGGCGCTAGCGGCTTTGCTGTGATGAAGATTAATTTGGCGTATCTTAATGCCGGCTAGTCGTTTCCCCACTTTTCTTCTTGTACACCGTCACAAATGCTCTTATCTTGCATCGGGTAATGCCGACGCGTATTTTGTAGCCACATTTGCGCAGTAGTGGCATGGATTTGTGACTGAGTCTCACAACAATCTCCATGCCTTTATCATTGTGCGGCCCCATTTCCTCCACCTGCCAGTCCTTACTTAAAAGTTCCGGGATGAGGTTTTGGATGTTGAGTTGCTTTCTTTCTTTCGGCAGATAAGGGCCGGGAAGGAATAGACGACCCTTAGGTTTGGCGAATTCTAGTAGTTCTTTCCTATCGCTAAGACTCAGGTTGGCTTTTGGCCATGGTGCTTCCGTGTTGGCGATGAACTTCTTTAACCATTTGAGGGTTTCCGCGTCATCACATTCCATCACTTTGAATCCTTTCAGAGATGTAAGCTGTCCAAAGTGCGGGATATGCCCAGCCTTTTTGTACGAGTCATTCACCCCATCCAGGATTCTGACTTCAATCAATCTCCATTGGTCATCTGACAGCCTCCGTTCTGGATTACCAAAGTCAACAACTGCGACCCGGTGACTGTCTCTGACCACATTGGATATAGTTCTTGGTTTTTTGTTTTGTTTGGGTGGAGGAGAGAATGTGTCGTCATGCCTACCTCTTTTTACACAAACCGCAACTGGCTTCGGTCCCGTGTTTACTACACCGGCGGCATTTGTTGATGCCAAAGGAGACGGTTGAGCTTTGCCATTCCCTCTCCCTCTAAGCTTCCTTGCGGGTTCCCTACTGCAGGACGGCACATTATCTAAGGTTTCTCTAGCTCTAGCTAACGATAATTGTCGTCTTTCCGTTAAGAAGCTAGGTTCTATACCCTTGAGGCGTTGGAGCGTTCTTCTGGCGTTACGTAATTTATTCGGGCCGTACTTCAGCGATGCTGTTTGAATGTCAGCCTGAGCAGTACCTCCTTCTTTGGTTTCCCTCTGCAAGGAGAGTACTGTACAGACACTGCCTATAGTCTCGTATCCGTCTTCCCGTGAGTCTACTTTTGGGATCAAGTTTCCTGCAGAACTCGTCGTAGGTCCCGACGGGCTTGTGCCTGTCACAGTCCCAGATTTGTTCAACAGCCTACACTAACCAGACAAGCCGATGAACCCACTACCGGTCCCGACGGGCTTATGCCTGTCACAGACTTTGATGAGTCCACCAACTTCTACACACTGCCTAACTATTTCCCTTCAAGTGCAGAGGCAGAAGGGTACCTGTGTGATACCGACGGGCTTGGGCCTGTCACAGAACTAGGTGCTCCCATCTTTCTCTCAGGTGTTGTTGCTGGCTTCGAGTGCACTGGTACCACTTTCAGTCCCGACGGGCTTAGACCTGTCACAGATTTGGGTAGACCCATTACACTCTTAAAGTTCGGGTCCATATGAGCTTCGTGTGTGTTGCTCGAAGGATCACGACTCCGTAGGTAGGCACAAGCAACTTGAAGCCTAAGTTGTTCCCTATCACTAAGACTCTCCCACTTTTTCCCTTCAAAAGCCCTAATCGTCTTCTTGTAACTCTTAATTCTGCTTCGGTTAGAGGCTACTGACGATGTTGAAATGGACGAGCCAGCAAAAGAGACAGTGTCATTGTCACCTAGGAATAAATTTTCTAGATTAATGACACTCTCTCCAACGCTGCCGTCGTAAGTAGCCTTAAGGGCTGAAGAAGATTCGAGAAGGAAGCTCTCCTCTTCTTCTGTCATGTTGTCGTCGTTGATTGAATCGGCTTCCGTTAAGAACTTCGTGCCCGATTCTTGCACGTGGTCCCCTTTTGTTTTTGTTTTGTTTTTTGTTTGTTGTTCATTTTTGTTCCCACGAGTATGGGGGAAGGAAAAGTCCGTCTGCGTATCACCCCCTGTACACAGATAAGGTCAGGTTACTCTTCGATTTGACCCGGTTTCGAAGAAGTACCGTTAGAATACAGCCGGTATACCCCTTGGCTGCAAACCATCCAATAGGCACGGTGACGTAACACCCTGGATTAAGGGATGGGCAGTTCTTGGTTCGTTACTCATCCAAATCACTGTAGATCCAGGTTTCCCCAGATTCACAGATCAGACGAATCTTTGAAACTTAAGCCTTCGCACCACATCAAGGTGACTACCCTTGCGAAGGGAGCTGGGTGGCTTAGGGTAGAACCAGTTTCCTCGTGAGATCGGTTCGGGAAAGACATGATGTCCGCCGTAGACACAACCCGCCTACATGGCTAAAGACGTGGTTCCTGCGGAAATCATGTAGATCTCTTGATCCGTTTTTCGGCCCATGGAAAAAGTGAGATATTGGTACGGTGATTTATGTTATAAGGTTTGAAAATTGTTTTGATTGGGAGTACATCCCCTAGTAACCAACTTCCATATAGGAAGGCAAGGAGATCCTCGGATACCTCACTCAAGGGAAGTGGCCCAATCCCCCCACCAGGCTTTATGCCAGGCTGTTAGCTCCGATATGTCTGTCTTCGCTAAAAACCTAAACAGGCAGGGTGCTGGATGGCTTAGGGTAGGACAGAATTTCCGTTGAGATCAGTTCGATTTAGGGAAAAACATGATGCCCGCAGTAGACTTAGCCCGCCTACACGGCTAGAGAAAAGGTTCCTGCAAAAATCATGTGCTTCTCTTGATCCATCTTATCTACCCATAGAAGAGGTGAGGTATTGATATGGTTTGTTACGTTTATAGCCATTTGGTTGCATTCAAAAAGCCAATGAGGTTACTTATGCTCACAACAGTAAGTTCGTTAAGGTTGTCAATAAAGTACTGACCAAAGAATTGGCATCTTGGATTTGACAAGGCAGGGCCATAGCAGTGATTGTTTGTCACTGTTTCCTTTTCCCACAGCTACGGCAATGAGTATTATGCGGAGTTCCAATTTTTGCTGCATGCTCTCCTATTGGCCAGTGACCCGTGCTAACTGCAATGATCCTGGCTATGCCTGACCGAGCTGGGCCACATGTTTCTTGGGGTTAGTTAGACCATTCCATCTACGATTGGATACAGATAGATAATGAGACAAGAAAATGACCTTCACAGCCCCCAGCGGAATACCAACTGCTTCGGCATGTGAGCTGTGAAGGGCCGATCCTTGCCTGGCAAGCTAATCAGCCCTTTCATTTCCCTGAAAACCACTGTGACCTGGGACCCAGATCAAAGTGACCTTCAGGCTATCATTAAGGCCTGCGATTTCATCTAGACATTGTTGAACGAGTTTAGAGGATATTGAGGCAGCATCAATGGCTTTGATGGCAGCCTTACTATCTATAAATATAGCAGTATTACGGTTTTGATTTGGATCTTGCTTTAGTATTTTGCATGCTTCTTTGATTGCAAACAATTCCGCTTGGAAAACGCTAGCGTGGTCTGGCAGTCGAAGTGACTTAGATACATTTAGTGTTTCAGAGAAGACCCCTGCTCCAACACCGCACTTCATCTTTGAACCGTCCGTAAAAATGATTGTGTCGTAATTTTTCGTTATATCTCCATCCTCCCACTCCTTTCGGGTAGGGAATGCGACGTTGAAACCTTTGCAGAGATTCAGAGAGGGAGTGCGGTAATCGGTATTAGTCGAAACGAAGCCCGGGGGTAGCAATTTGGTAATATTGCAGTGACCGAAGGGTCTGTCGGTCCAACAACCAATTTCCTTAAGTCTGTGAGCAGTGCAAGATTCTAAATATTTTATATGTAGGTCGAGAGGAAGAAGATGTTAAATAACGCTCGGGGCATCGGAAGTAAAATGTTAACTGTTTCGAACACAGTAAACATTTTACTTAAGCTATTTGAATCCAGAAAATAACTTAAAAGGTATACAGTCTCCTTTTACTACTGATGCTATATACGAGCAAATGTAAAAAAAATATTTTGTCATCGTTTTCATCATTTAAAGATTGTTTTTGCTAATAGCTATAATCATTGGCGCAAAATTATAGACGATTTAACTCGAAACTAAAAGCAATTGAATGTGGTTAAAAATACGTTTTTCCGTATTATAAACGGCATAAAGTATACATTTTCTTAATGAAGTTGGTATAAGATGCACCAAAAAGCTTGAGCGTGTAGGTGGGGTTAAGACAGGAAAAAAATCGTAAAGGAGGGGGGGTCTATTTCCCCCCTTTTAGGCAGGAGGGGCAATTTTCTAAAAAATTGACTTAAATCAGAAAAAAAATTATTTAAAAACAACGATGAACGATACAAAGCCTTGTTATATATTTTTGGAAAGCCAGAAAACTACTCTTTTATTAAATTTTTTAATTAAGTTGTTTAAGTTTTAAAAAAATTAATTTTCAAACTCAAAATTTTGAAAAAAAAACTAAAAAAAAAAATGTTTTAACTAATTTTTTTCAAAATTTTATGTATTTAACTATTATTTTTGTTTTCAAAATTTTATGCTCTTATTAATTTTTAGTCAAAAACAGAAAACCGGATGCCAAAATGTATCTTAGTTTTTGAGAAATTAAAAAAAAATTGAAAGTAAAACTAGTAAATAAAGTAAAAAGTTAATTTTTTTTTATTATTTGATTAAAATCAGATGGTATTTAATAAAAAATAAAAAAGGGATAATCCCCTTATTAATAATTGGCCTGAGCAGTGAGCAGATCAAATTTGGGAAAACAAAAAATAAGTGTTTTTCTTGGAAAAAAATACTTCTAGTTTTTCTTATTTTCTCAAAAACTAAGATACATTTTGGCATCCGGTTTTCTGTTTTTGACTAAAAATTAATAAGAGCATTGAATTTTAAAAATTAAAATAATAGTTAATTATATAAAATTTTGAAAAAAATTAGTTAAAACATTTTTTTTTTAGTTTTTTCTCAAAGTTTTTAGTTTGAAAATTAATTTTTTTAAAACTGTTCACTTAAACCACTTAATTGAAAAATTAAATAAAAGAGTAGTTTTCTGACTTTCCAAAAAAAAAAGTAACAAGGCTTTGTTTCATTCACCGTTGTTTTTAAATAATTTTTTTTCTGATTTAAGTCAATGTTTTAGAAAATTGGCCCTTCCCCTAAACGAGGGGAAATAGACCCCTCTCCCATAAGATTTTTTCTTGTCTTAACTCCACCTACACGCTCAAGCTTTTTGGTGCACCTTTTACCAATCACCCTGTATATTTAATGCAGCACACTAAAATCTCTGAGAGAATGACAGCTCACTCTTTTGAAATCGCTTTTGTGGAATGTAACTACACACAAACACTGCATTAATTCATCAACAACCCCTTTCAGGGGAATAAATAACTGGAAGTTAAAAAAGTGTTTATTCTTGAGTAAAAGTTAGACAACTGTTGTAAAATTGAAAAAAATGTTAAGTGGTGTCACGTTAATTAATTAAATATAATTTTGCGCTATTGATTTTATAACATAGATAAATCATGTGGAAGTTTCAATCTTTGCTCGTAGGATGTCGTTACTATCGACTTGTTTTTTTTTTACTCTAGTAGCAATTATTCTTGAGTTAAAAGGCAAGAGAAATAAAGAAAAACAAATACAAATATATACAGAAAAATTTTGTTCGGTTTGGGTTGAGGGATTTTCGTTACATGGAATTATTGCAATAATAATTCCTCGAATAATACCACAGAAGGAAGGGGATAGGACCCCCTCCCGTCTAAAGTTGTTTGTTTAACTTTATTAGCTTAATACAAGCAAACACTTAGAAACTAACAATAATAACTTAAGTCTAAAAATTCTTAAATCTAAAGAAAGCTAGGTAGGGTTGGAGGTTCGATAGAGGGAGGTTTTTAAGGAATCTTTGCTTTGGTGGAAGTCGAAAAAGCTTTGCATGGTATTGGTTAACCGTAGCATGCGGGTCATGGGTTCGTTACTTCCATAGCTAGTGCGATGAAAGTTTATTTTGAAAAGTGGTATTGAGCGAAGATTATTGGGATTGGTCTGGAGTGAGATTTTTTGGAGGAGCGCGGGGCAATCGATATTTCCGGCTAATAGCTGCTGAATAAAGACAATTTCAGCCACTTGACGACGTTTTTCAAGTGTTTGCATATCAATTAGTCTTAGGCGGTTTACGTAGGGAGGGAGGTTGTATTGATTTGACCAATCAAGGCCACGAAGTGCAAAACGTAGAAATCTTCGTTGAACAGCTTCAATACGACGGGAGTGAGAGATGTAGTAGGGTGACCAGACTTGGCTAGCATATTCAAGAAGGGGCCTTACAAATATAACATAGAGAGTTTTAGTTACAGAAGGATCGGAGAATTCTTTTGACCAACGTTTTACAAAGCCAAGCGCGGAGTTAGCTCTGTTTATAGAGGAGTCTAAGTGAGATCGAAAATTCAATTCCTTGTCACAGATAACTCCGAGATCACGTAGGGAATCAACTGGGGAGACGGGTACATTGTTAATAAAATACGTTCTGGGAGGGAGAGGGATACGCTTTCGTGAAAAGGTTATTGCTTGGCACTTGCTCACATTCAGTTCGAGAAAATTTTTCAGACACCAAGTTGAAAACCGATTAAGATCATTTTGGAGAAGACAGGAGTCAGAAGGGGAGGAAACACGCCTATAGATTTTCTTGTCGTCTGCGTTAATAGATATCAAAGAGTCGTTTATGACGAAATCGACATCGTTGATGGTTAAAATAAATATCAGTGGGCCGAGGTGGCTGCCTTGCGGGACACCAGAGTTGGCTAGAATTGAATCCGATTCAGAAGATCTGAAGATAACTTTTTACTTGCGGTCTTTTAAGTAAGATTGGATCCATGCTATAAATATTGGTTGAAAGCCTAAAGCATCAAGCTTAAAAAGGATTAAAGAATGAGAAATTTTATCAAAGGCCTTGCTAAGATTAGTTGCAATTACATCAACCTCATTGCCATCTTCGAGATCGCATAAAGCACCGGAAACAAATTCTACTAAATTGGTAGTAGTTGATTTGCCTTTCAGAAAACCATGTTGTTTAGGCGATACAAGTTGTTTACAATGAAACAGCATTGTATCGTATATAAGGCTTTCGAAAAGCTTCGGAATGCAGGAGAGTTTGGCGATTGGACGGTAGTTGGAAATTTCTTTCTTCGGGCCTTTTTTATGAATAGGGATTATAAACGAATTTTTCAAGAGAGAAGGAAAAATTCCTTGTGAAATTGAAAGCTGAAATAAGGCTGTTAGGGGCTTAACAAAATTGGAGCAACATTTTTTAAGTATTATAGCAGGAATCCCATCTGGACCCGCAGAAAAATCCTCTTTCAGATTATTAATTTTAGCCTCGACAGTTTCCGACGAAATTATAATAGACGTTAAGGATGTTTGCGTGCATTTGCTTAGATAAGAGAAATATTCTGAATCGGGTTTTAAGGTGCTCGTGGAAAAAGACTGACTGAAAAACTGGGCGAACAAGTTAGCAATCATTTTAGAATCATCTGAACTTGTATTCAAAAATGTTAAGGTAGAAGGGTAGCTATCAGATTTACGTTTGGCATTAATAAAGTGAAAAAATGTTTTAGGGTCAATCATTATGTTAGATTGCATTTGATTGAGGTATTCGTAGTAAAGAGAATCACAAAGTTGTGAAAAAATTGTACTGGTATTCATATAGTTAGTAAAGTCGGGGGGATGAAGAGGTGTTCTTAAGGCGAATAACAGGGACAGATTGAGAAAGACAGCTAAACACGCTTAAGTAAAAATTAGAAAAAGCTAATTCAATGTTTGGGTTTTGAGCGATGCTTTCGAAATCAACGGAGGCTAATAAGTTGTTAAGTTTACTGAAGTTAGCTTTACGAAAATTGAAAGACAAAGGGCTCTCAGTCAGGGTTGAATTTTGGGGAAAATCATAAGAGAATGTGAGGAAAAGGGGAGGGTGGTAGGCATCTAATTTAGAAAAAAGGTATTGTGAGATGTCTTAAAGAGCATTGAATCGATACGATTATGTATGGCTAGTAAAACTCAACGACCAGAAGAGTCGACATGATTAGAAGACCCGTCTACACGAAAGACATTGAAATTCGAGGGAAAAAGTTCGCAATCGCTTATATCCTGGGATAGATTTGTTTCAGACAGTGCAAAAATGTCATAAGGGAGTTTTTGAGAGTAAAGAAAGACCGGAGATGTTTTGGAGCGGAGACCTCTGACATTTTGGTAGTAAAGAGATAAAAATTTAGGGGCTGGAACGGGAGTTAGGGACGAAAATAGTTTTTGATATTTCTGCGGGTACTTTGAAGGTATGAATAACGTTTTGAACTGATGTGTGAAGCAAGCGCTGAAAGATCCTTTTCCACAGTATTAATGAATATGTTAAACCCTTCATGATAGCGGATGTATATTTGTTTAAGAACAGAAGGATCGGTAGGGAGGTCTTCCTTCTGAATAAATACCATGACATTTGTTTTTGTCTTACCATCAATACAAATAGAGTCAGGTTTGTCATATAAATATGAGAGATATAGGCGAACGTTATCATAGAGCCGTTGATCCCGTAATCTTGCCATTATATAACGGCCCTCTAAATCATTGACCGTCGATGTGGGACCAACCAATCGAGAAGTCAGTTTTACTGAGGGAGGGATCATTGGGTCGAAAATAGGTCGATGGGGTGTGGAAGGGGGAATAGAGATAAAGGATGGAGTAGGATTAGACGGGATATTCGTTGCAGGTGACTTGGAAGGATTGAGAGTGTGGGAGTGTATAAAATTGGGATAGTTTGCATTGAGGGGGTTGTTATCAGACGAGGAGGTGTGATGAGGTGAATGGATTACATTAGAAGTTAGATCAAATGAGACTCGCTTACTTAAAGGGTTAGAGGTGAATTTTGAAAAAGTGGGAAAAACATTAGTTTTGAAGCTCCAGTTTGAGTCTAATTTAGGGACTTTTTTGTTTATATTAGGTTTGGGTACATTTTTGGGTTTAACACTAGGTTTATTTTTAAATTCTAAGTGCGCTGATGATTTCTTCGTGGATTGTCTATTAGGTTTAAATGCACTGTTAGATTTATTTTGTGGTCTGTCAATCCATTTTGTTAAGGTCATCTGTCCTAGCCGGAAAAAGTCGTCAGAATACGAGGAAAAAAGCCATATGTATCTGGATGGTATGTTCACTTTAAAACTTTGATGACGCGATCGGGGTGATGAAATTTTTTGAAATTCATTAAAAGAAATGGTGAATTTACGCGAAAAAAAGTTTTTTATCCAATTAACATCAGCATGACGAGGAGCACCTCTGATAAAAAATGGAACGTTGTCAGATTTATTCAGCTTGTTTATCCTGTTGTTCCATTCTGACAGAGACCAAGTAGTTCCAAAACGTATAAGGGATTGTAATTTTTCTTCAGAAGGGCGTAGTTGAAGAGCAGCAGAAGGCGAAGGTGAAGCATTAGAAGGCGATTTTTGAATTGCAGGAGGAGGTGGAGCGGAAGAAATAGCAGGTAAGGGAATACGAGCATGTGGCGGTGAGTCCGATTATTCTTCCAGTAGAGAAGTCTCGAACATAATGGGTGTATGTTGCAGTTGACTTGGTATCCCATCAATTTTACTTGATGCATATTTAATTTCTTCGGTTAGTTGGCCAATGCTTATTCGAGTTTCAAGCATTTCACTGCTCATTAAATTAATAACACTCGCGGCGGCGTCTTCTAGAAGGGCAAGGGGTTGATGGAGACCAGGTGTAGTTACTTTAGATGTTGATTGAAGATGACAATCAAGGTCACTACGAATAGAATTTAAAGATTCCATTGTTTGCAAAGAGTTGGTAGTGATATAAGAGTTAAACGATGATTTCAAATCATTTTAAAAAAATTCAAAACGTTTAATTATATCGTCATTGTTATTGTTTGTAACTTATTCCGTTAACGCGGCGAGTTTTTTTTCGATGGAGTTGAATTTCGTTAAGCACCGATTGTTCACGCACTCAATTGTATTGTTAAGTTCTTCGAACGCTTTTGAAAAGTCATCAATTTTCACCAACTGACTCATGACACTTTTATGAAATTGATTGTTATTAGCTAATATAGAGTTAGTAAGGTCGCTATGGCATTTGATGGCAAGTAAAACGTGTGAAAGAGAAATTTCTTTACATTCATCACAGTAAAATGAAAAATGCAATAGATAATCCTTCAAACAAGCAGTTGACCTTCTACTTAGACCAATTCAGAGTGGGTAAAAAGATTTACCGCACAGCCCTTTGCATTTCACTAGCTCATCACTTTTTTTGTCGATACAATTAGCGAAGCAATTTTCCATTTCAATATGTATTCGTTGAGGACAATTTAAAAATTCACTTAGAATATATTGCACAGGTAGACACAAAGAAGCGAGTGGGTCAATAAGGTTGATGTTATTGCTAAGCAAATCACAAATTCGCAAGTGGGTCAGAGTTTGGGTTGGTCAGGAAAAACAGAAAACACAAATTGTTTATAAGAACGCAGTGAATAATGGATTTGGCAGAGGTAGAATTAGGTCAATTTATTATTAATTAATTGAAAAAAAAACAATGCGGGAACGAATAAAAATGCGACTGTATTGTTCGACGGATTTAACAACGATTTAGCGACATCTACGGTGAGTTTGAAACCATCTTGATTTCTCTTTGTTTATAAAATCAATGCTAAAACCTAGCTATAGTCCGGGAATGCGCAAAGCTGTATCTGATCTTACACTTGTGTAAAGTACAAATATTATGGGTACTACGTGAATTGCGTTATCTTACCAAAATATATGATTTAAGTATGTGGGCTTTAGGTCAATAAGAGATGTTTTTTTTATATAATTAATGCGACGTTTCAAACGTGTTTACGTCCATCATCAGGGGTTTATTAAATAATAAAAAAAAAAAATAAAAAAAAAAAATAAAAAAAAAATTATTAGGAACACCTTGTTCAACAATTCTTTCCATCCTACTATTATCAAAAAATATACCATATCTGTCTAACCGTATGCAGGCAGCCACGATAAGAGACAAAAATAAAATAAAAATAGCTTTCACGTCTGCACACACTCTTAAAAGGGAATTATTTACTAATACCAAAGGGAAGGTAGAGAAGATGGAGAAAGCTGATGTCGTTTACTAAATAAACTGTTTAGGTAAGAACAAGACCAAATGCGACGCGGTGTACATAGGCACTTCCAAACAGAAGCTTAAAAATCGTCTATGTGGCCATAAGTCAAACATCAACAGCAAGAGTCAACAGAAGACTGCGCTTGCTCAGCATTGTGTAGAAGAAGAATACTTGCCTGATTTTGAAAACGTTTCGGTGTTGCAGACTGAGAAGCATTATAATAAGAGAATGTTCTTAGAGATGCTGCACATTATTAAAAAAAAGATAAGGGAATTAACCGTAGATCGGACTGCGATAAGCTGAGCTATTCGTATAGCCAAGTAGTTAAGAGACCGTGCAGAGACGTTGATGTTTGAAATTTTAAATAGTAAATTTTAAGTAATATTAAAAATGTCATTTTGGTTTTGTTTTATTTACAATATAAGTAATTTTATTTTGTTTCTTAATGTGTTTAATATAGTTAACAAATATTTTATTTTACAGTACCTAATGTTCAGTTTTAAAGTCCTTTTGTTGGTGCTAATTAATAATTTTTATTAATTTGATGATACAAAATTTTTGTAAGTTGTGTGACATATCACAAATAATAATAATAATTGTTTTATTATTGAATAAAGGCCTGATGATGGACGTAAACACGTTCGAAACGTCGCATTAATTATATAAAAAAAAATCTTTTATTGACCTAAAGCCCACATACTGAAATCATAAATAAAGTACAAGGATATACGATATTCAAAAATAAAAATAAAAATTGAAGAGAAATAAAAATACAAGTTGCTGTTTTGCTTCTATTACGAGCTAAAATAGTACCAGCTGAAAATACAAGTGTGATCTAAGCTTAGCGTACATTTATGAACACACCCTTATTCGGGAGAATCCTACCACTTTTCATGATGGAAATCCACCACAGCTCATGATTTTAAGGGGAAACGTAAAAAAGTCATGAACTATCATAAATGAAAGAATACAAGATTGCGACACTTGGTTTTTTTTCAGCTTTTTGTTGTTGTTTTTTATCACTTGTGACGTAAGCACAAACAGAAAAACAATAAAATGGTGGCAGCTTGTAATGACTTAACCCAAACATGTGAAGCAAAGTGTGCAAGGTGTTTACGTAACAAGTGAAAATTACGTCGCAAGTGAAACAACAACAAAGTGAAAATGCCAAAGTGTCGTTATATTGTATTCTTTCATTCATGGGTCCATATCTAGTACGTCAATGCTTGTGTTCTTTCATTCATGGTGTGCCACTGCCGAATAAAACGAACATAGGGACGAGTATGGAATTCTTGCATTTGGTCGGTTACACTAATAGTCAAAAATGCTACTTCTACGAGATGTACCCCTATGTTTTGCTGCATTTAATTTAATATTCCTGGAAAGTTTCATATTTATTCTAGTTCGCAGTTAATACCTTTAATTATAAAATAAATTTTCAAGACTATTCTATTATTTGAATGTTCTGTGAATCATATTTTGTCGTCTTTTTATTTCTGCCTTTTCATTGTGCGGATGTTACTGCAGTTCAGGTTCAGATGTTAGTATTAAGAATGACGTTTGGAAGTTCTCTGTGTATCATCAAAGTATTTTTGTATGCTCTGTTTAATGAAAAGTCTCTCGGGTATTTTTTATGTGGCTTTTGTAACTATGGTGGACGTTTCTGATCTAAGCGAGCATTTTCTATTTGAATATCTATTTATTCTATGGTAAAAAATTTCCAGTTGAGGTGTTGCCGTGTGTTAAAAAAAAAATGCTTATTAAATACCAAGTATTACAAAACTATGAATACTTCGGCTTAAGGTGTTGCCGATTAAAAAGATTTTCGAGTTGTTATTTAATATTAATAAAGACTTCTTTTGAAAACATGGTGACCTTTTTGGAATTTAATACTTGACTTCTAAGATTTAATGTCTTCTCATAAGACTCGTTTGCCAAATTTAAGGCTGTCTTTAAATAGCTGTGCAAGATATTCATCTTGGTTGTTTTTGGAAGCCACTCAATTTCTGAGTTATTGAGTCCTCTTAATTTTTTAACAATCTATAGTCAGTCTCATGCTCAATCATTCGCTGACCATAAATTGCTTCACTAGGCGACATACCTAACACGCTATGGACAGAAGTACGTAACGCTTATCGATGACAATTGCTCATCCCAGTCGTATTGGCTTTCATCTATTTATATAAACGCGTATAGCACTTGATACCGACCTATTGACTATTTTACTGGCATTTGCCTGGGGTGAGTAAGCTGCTGTACGTACGTGTCGAGCTCCAAAGTTTTCCATCAATCTATTGAACTCCTTGCTAACGAATTGAGAGCCGTTGCCCGGTAGAAGACTCTCCGGTTCCCCATACAATATAAATATCTCATCTCTCACACATTTTATCACTTCCTCAGAAGTTGCTTTCGTAACGGCTTAATCAATACAAATACGATATAGGTATTACCACTCCGTGAGCGAGGATAAGGCCCTAGAAAGACAACATATAAATGTTGCAAGGGTCTTTCTACTTTGTAAGCTGGAACGTAAAATGGTATTGGGTGCCTTCGTCATTTGACATACCTCACAGTGGTTGACAAACATTTTGACTTGTGCAGGCATTGTTGGCCAGTAAAACTGCTGGCGGAGCCGATATAGAGTTTAGTTGACCCCCTATGCGCTGCCCTTGGTGAACAATGAGACTGAATTATTAATTTTTTAGTCAGCGAAGATGGAATCCACAATTTTCATGACAAATCATCCTGGACTCGATTACCTATTGCAATAAATGTAGTTATCAGAAACTTGAAGATGAGGAAGTTGCTATTTATTCTTTTTAATGTGCTCTATAATCTGAAGATATTCTTCTGACTTGAAAGCAAAATCCTTCAAATCCACATGTAGCAGTTCAGAAGGATTTTTGAAACAGAATTCGGAGTGCGAGCATCTAAATAAAGACCCTTCATTTAGTGGACTCTAGATAGAGCATCTGGTATCACATTTAGAGTGCCTTTCCTGTGTTCTATTCCGAAGTCAAATCTTTGGGGTTTGAGGCTCCATCTCGCTAACCTACTGGTTGGGTCTTTCAGACTCATTAATCACTTCAGGGAAGCATGGTCGGTTATCACCATAAACCTATACCCCTCCACGTACGGTCAAAATTTGTGAATGCCTTTTACCGCTGCGAGGCACTCACGTTCCATCACGGAATAATTGCCTTGAGCCGCGTTTAACTTCTGTGAGAAGTAATAAATTGGAAGCTCTGCACCGCTTTCGTCTCGTTGACAGAGGACACACCCGATTCCAGTAGAGGAGGTGTAGCACAAGATGACGAACTCCTTACTAAAATCGGGATTCCTCAACACTGGGACGGATATTAAAGCGGTTTTGAATGTCTGACATGACTGAAGGCTGAAAAGGTTGCGTCGTATTTCTTGCCATTTGCTCTTGTTGAGGAGCCGAAATAGCTGCCTGAAAAGTGGATGGTAAAACCTGAGCTATAGAATCTCTTACAATTAAGGCTGCCTGATCTAAAATTTGTTTTTGGCTATTCGCTAAAGCTTCTTTCATGTTGCGCTGGCCTTCGGTGCGATTTACACCTATTGCTGAGGCTACTACCTCTTTCACATAATTCGTGAAACGCGTATCGTTTTCAGCGATGAAAATTTCTTCCTGGACATTATCTCCTTCTGGTGTTACTATTTTTGCACTGTGAGATTGTTGGTTGGAAGTTTGAGGAGGGACATCTGCGGTACTTGGACCTCCTTTATTGATTCTCACGTCGACACTCCTTGTTTCCATGGTTGAGTTTTGAGACAGTTCGGTTTTCTTTCTTAATAAAGTATTATGACTCCCTGATGTTGTAGGAATCTCGTTTGTTTTTTTAGTTGACATTGATTTGAGTGGCCCAACGGGTATTATTTTCCATACTCTAATACTAAAATTTCAATTTTTTTTAAGGGTTTTAAGGGTTCCTTTACAAAATTCTCTTACTTCCTAAATCCTTATTCCTAAACTCTCAAAAACGAAAAAAAACTAACTTAACCCTTTAACACTATGACTACCAAATGTAAACTGATTATCTTATAACCTAAATGGTTCTTAACTACTTACAAAAATTAAACTCTTCTTCAAACTTAAAAAAATAATGTTTTTTAAAAACTATTTTCAAAACCTTTACTTATTCTTACAAATCCCATCAAACATAAAAAAAAATTTTAAAACTTGAATGCTAAAACCTTTTTTTTTAACTAAAACTTTAAATTATTCACGCAATTACTTAAAAACCTCTCAAAACTAATTTCTCAATTTAAAAATCTCAATTTTTTTTCAAATTAAACCCTTAAATTTTCACAATAAATAATACGGGGTCGGATTTGGAACTTTAAATCAAAAGTGGTTAACAGTCGAACGGTCAAAATAAAAATAGTTAATCAATTTCTCAAACGTTATTCCCTCTTCTACTACATATGAAATAGAAACGTATCTATCATTGGAACCCTCCTTGTAGCTACTCCAGCAAAATGGCTAACCCAACAGCCATATACGGTTAACTCATAAGGAGTCGCCCTACGACTTCTACTTATCCCATCCTTTAACTTTTCCTCGTTATTTTCTAAAATGGTGTTATTTTGTGGAAAGTGTTGTTGCTGAATATTTTCCATAGAGGTTACAGCTTCTAGCTAAAGACGTCAGATAGGAACTACTTCAACCACCAACAGGACTAAAGGATGCTGCAATTACTTCTTTGAAAAACTTCAAAGTTGTATTTTTGTGAATGCTGCTGACTATTAGGTTATGAACACCCAATACGAAACCTAAACCAGATCTCGATGTCATTGGACTACTAGTATTGCCAACGCTGCAGACACAATGAGGAACACTCCCATTGCCGGTCGTATGATCTAACTAATAATCCAGATGGAATGGACTTCGGATCCTTCAACAATTTCAACTCCGAAAATTTAAAAAAATATCAAAAAGATATCTTAAAAAACGGACTAAAGGTTCTCTACTTACTTTCATTTTAAACTGGACTTCTTCGGGCCCCAGGCTGGGTGCCATTTATAACGTATTCCTTATTATCCAAAACTCCATGTCACTGTAACATACACCAAGATTTTCCATTTGTTTTGACCTATAACTCATCAAAGAACTGCTCTACTAACCACCGTTCTAGTAGACGCCAAATCCGATTAGTCTTCTTGAAAGTACCTTCAAAGCGACAAGATGAAACAGCGGCAATGAATTCAAATAGAACAAAGCTGCAAGACTACTGAAGAGATGATACATATAGGTTGCCTAATGCATCTCAACGTTCATCATATCAAATAACTCTACTTCGCAGAGATATTCCTCACAAAAAGTTCACGACGGTAACCATCTGACTCCAATCTAATTTGTTCTCCTTCAAACTTGATTCAGTTGGTGAATTTATATCTTGTGTTCACCCTTCAACTACAACTCAGCACAGACAAACTACTTTCTTATCATGGATCTAATCTTAGTTGCAATAGGACTACCTTTTCCTTCTATTACTGAGTCCATGCAACTAGAATAGGACAAAAGCCACAAATCGAACCGACAACAACTGACAGCAGTCAAAATAATATAACGTTCATTCAGGAAAAAAGATTTTATTCTTACTTCTGTTAGTATGCCCTTCAAATGAAAGGAATATCTATCCCTGGTCGTCAAATCTTACCTATAGTACCTATGCGCTAATGAAATGGGAACATCCAGGCGAGGACGAACAGGGTTGCTGCATCTCAACTGCCACCTCAGGCCTGCTAGTTGCACAATTGCTAAGCTTGTCGGGGGGACGGGATCTTGCAGCAGGAGAAAAAAGCGAGTCGTTACTATCTACAGACCTGGAACCGTGTTGTTGATCGATCCGAATTTGAATTTTAGGTGTTAAATCCCGAAGAGTAAAGGACAGTCTCAAAGAACTATTCCAAAGTGAAATATCTAAAACATGTGGGAACGCTACCAGTAATCCGAAGGAGTAGCAAGGAGACCCGAGGCCTACAGCACAACGTGACAAGTACTTGTAGAACCAGTGAAATCCGACAACTTCAATAAAATCTGGTAACACAAAATTACAAGTCTGTGCACACATCGACAAGTGTAACGATGCAATATGACAAGAGGGAAATAGGGTCGAGAGAAATTTAGTTCTCTGACAAATTTAAGGATTTGCGTTCTGTAACATAATACAATGGTCCTTGTCGGACAAAGAATATTCGACAAGTGAATTTAGACTTGTCACGTTGTGTTATGCTACCCTCCTAAGCGAAAATGTAGTAACTCAATTTTTTTTATTTTTCTTGTTTGGTTTAGTCTCAAACTCTAAATCCTGATGATAAATTTCCATAAAAAAACGTACATTATTTAAAAATACTATAGAGTAATTAAATAAAGTTAAACCAAAAAGAGAAACTGTCCGAAAGCCTAAAAAAATTCGTAATTTCTCAGCATGCTTCGCTAAAAAGCATATGTGAGCGTGCTTCCGGAGGTAAATGAAACTCTGATCTAAACGGAAAGATCCATTAACTATCCAAAATTTCTCATACCTCCGAATTTAGAGAAACCACTATTCGAGAAGTAGGGCAAGATGAGTTATTCTTGTGAAAATTCGCCCTAACGTCACTGTCCATCTATCAGCATCCTTAATATTAACATCTGCTTTCTCAACTAGAATTTTTACTACCTCTATCCTGATCTAACATCACTTAGACCACAATGTTAGATCAGGATATCGGTATGCACAATAAGTGCATTCAACAACGTGACTTCAACAAAGTAGTACAAAGAAATGTGCACATACTTTCTAATGCAATTTCGCAATTTATGCTCGCGATGTGTTCTCACAACACGTCTTTCGATTGATCTTAAATTGCATCAAAAGCATTTCTTAAGCATTGATAACAAAAAAATCCGAATATATACAGGTAGCGTAGTCCTGGTTTGAAATGACAAGTCCCGTTTATGCGTTTTATGCCGTTTATTATATTTGCTTGACCATTAACATATATGTGCTGTTCTCCTAACGTTCTTGCCACCGTCATCTGATCTGTTTCCGCTACCTAAACGTAGCAGCAGTACTACCATATTCTTGTGAACGAGTAATCATACAATTTGCTCGTTTCTATCATACCAGAGAGAAAATTATCATACGCAACCAATATTCTTGTTTTGAAGGTAAGGCGGCACCTAGTGGCACTTAACTACATCAGCAAAACTACACTACACTGCGCGACAACATAAAATATCCTTTGATTGCAATCGTATGATGTAAACAGCACTGGCGGCAGTGGAAGTGACAAAGTTGATAATCTGAATAATCTGACAACTTATATTCCATAAACTATGTGTACAATAAAAAGCTTATACATTTGAATTATTTTTAAACACACAAAATTATAAAAATAATAAGTACATTTGAATGCTTCTTACATTAAATTAGTAGAATTAACAATGTCATCATTTTGAAAATCTTTTTCCTGATCGTACATAGTAATGTTTAGCTTTCGAATCATTGAGGAACTAGGAGTAAATTGTGTGCAACCGCCACAAGATTTCATATGTTCTTTTGCGAGAAGAATATGAGTGACTGAATT
The DNA here is from genome assembly GCA_951217065.1 of Baccha elongata. Lineage (NCBI taxonomy): Eukaryota > Metazoa > Arthropoda > Insecta > Diptera > Syrphidae > Baccha > Baccha elongata. Next base: position 754,703 of record CATNUY010000229.1, on the reverse strand, counting down.
ATTATTTAAAGCATTTTTGAGCTTGGTTTTTATTAAGCCCACATGACTAAAAATTCGCTCACAATCAGCATTAGCATGGGGCAAGCACAGTATGTTAAGCCCGAATTTGGATAGATTTTGAAAAGATTTTTCGGCGTTTTTGTTTTTGTACTTCCGAAGGTTACATCTGCTTCGGTTTCTATTAATATATTCTCTGGTAGTTTGCAATAAGGTAAAATACGCCATTCGTCGTCTAAAACTTGGTTGCTTATTCCAATTTCTGCGCATCGAGGCAGTAGTTTCATATAAAACAGTAATGATGGATAATTGGTTCTCGTTGAACAATCAATGGCGTATTTTGGGGTAAAAATGTCCAAGCTTTGCAAGACTTTGTCTGAAAAATCGTACCTTTGCCAAAGTTGATAACAAGCAACTTGTAAAAATTAGCGGCAGCGGTCTTTAAAACCGGAAATCATTTGTAGGTCTCTTCTTTTTAGTTCTGATTGAGGACTAATGTGCTTACTTAAAATTGTCTGTATTTCCTCTAAGACTAATGAACCTAAATAAATCTGGCTGTCAGAAAGTTGATATGAGGACAAATTCGGATCAATGTCGCTCAAGTTGCAACTGTTGATGTAACGGCTTTCCAGAAAGGAGGAAAGAAGTTGTTTATATACTGAACACAGTTTTTCATAAGCAGTGGTTATAATTCATTTTTCCGACTGGAAAAAAGCATTAAGCGCATTGAATTTGGGTAAAACCCAGTCTAAAAATAGAAAAAAAAGTTTTACTTGTGGATCCTGCAAATTTTGTAAGACTCTTTCAGCATTTAAAAGATTTTCCTTTGTGATTTCATTAAAAAAAAGTACAAGTGCTTCCCACTGCTCCAAAATCCTGTGAACAACTTGGTGCAATGACAGCCAGCGCGTTTGTGCGGGTCTAAGTATGGAATGTAGATCTTAGTCCAGAAACTTTTGAAATTTAATAAAAATTGCTTTCCTCTTAGCATTTTTTTTTTAAAAAGCTATATATATCACGAGGAAGATCCGCACATCTACGCGGCAACGTACCCATCTACGCGGCAATATACCTACACATTTTCACTATTAATGTATTTAAATTTTGATTTTTATCACAAGAATTTAAATAAAAATATGTGAGGCATAATTTTACTGAATAAAACGCATATATTCTGTTTTTCATGTAAGGCATGATTTTGTCCTGTATTTGGCAACGCTATGGAGTTTATGCAAAGAGTTGAAATAGATGTAGATGTAGAACGTCTGAGCAAGAAGTAAAGTATTTGTTTGTGTGCAGTGCGTTGGTGTGTACAATTCAACTACTCATTTAATTTCATAGTGCTGTGAGTATGGGTGCAGTTTCAGTTTTAAAGAAGTTTGCTAAAGTGCTGAAATGCTGACATTATCGAACTGTTTTAAGTACTACATTGATAAGTGATGACAAGTTTCAGTATTTTAACAAAATTAATACTTTTTTCGTTTCATAATAGATTTTTATAGGAAATTGGAAATTTAAGTGCTTTTTGCCAAATACGAAAATTATCATACATTTTGCGTATGATAATGGTTTACAATCATACATCATACCAGCCCTATGATTATCATACGGTTGGTAGCCCTGCGTAGCAGTAAGTTTTAATTAGTCGATTGCATTTATTTGGGCGAAGAAAATAAGAGAAAATCTAAGCGATATGAGCAAATATTCCGTGATTCTAGCTGGACCTTAACTAGTATCTAATCTTAAGCTCTATCTTTCTACATGGCCCTACGTATATATGACACACACCTACAAAGGAAATTTCGCCATTACCAAAATTTCTTGTTTTTTTAATACTTTTAGTTTTTTGCGTTCTATTTTCTTTTTCCTCAATTTGTTTTTCTGTTTTGTTGGTTGTTATGTATGTTGGTTGAACAGATGCTGGTAAGAAATTTGATATTCTTGCCATTTATTTGCCGTGGGGTTTCACGTTGTCTCTCGACAATACCTGTGCGCTTTTCAACCTGCATACAATTATTGATTAAAATTCTAATTTAATAAGATTGTTATGATCAAATAACTTAAGCCATAATTTCTTTCGTTTAACACGTATTTTCGTTTTTACTTTATATTAGTAGACCATTTCGTTTGTGGATGGACGGAAAAAACATGTGGCTGCCTCTTCTTTCCGCCATTCAACATTCGAATCTACCTTTTTTTTGTTCTTTTCCGTGTGCCACTGCCGAATAGAACGAACAAAAGGGTTAGTATCGAATTCTTCAATTGGTCAGCTCAACAATGCTACTTCTACGAGATGTACCCCTATGTTTTGCTCTACTTAATTTAATATTCCTTGCATATTTCATATTTATTCTAGTTCGCAGTTAATACTTTTAATTATTAAATATATTTTAAGACTATACTATTATTTCAATGTTCTTCGAATCATATTTTGTCGCCTTTTTATTTCTGCCTTTTCATTGTTCGGATGTTACTACAGTTTAGGTTCAGATGTTAGTATTTAGAATGACGTTTGGAAGTTCTCTGTGGATCATCAAATAATTTTTGTGTGCTCTGTTTAATGAAAAGTCTCACGGGTATTGTTTGTGTGGCTTTTGTACCTATGGTTGACGTTTCTGATCTAAGCTAGCATTTTCTATGCGAATATCTATTTATTCTATGATAAAAATTATCCAGTTGAGGTGTTGCCGTGTGTTAAAAAAAGCCTATTATATACCAAATATTACAAAACTATGAATACTTCAGTTTAAGGTGTTGCCGATTAAGAAGATTTTTGAGTTGTTATTAAATATTAATAAAGACTGGTTTCAAAAACAACGGTGTTTTTTTATGAACATTACTTTTTGAAGTAACTCAGAATAATAAATACGTTCAATGAGCATAATTACAGTCTGTATGCCATAAAGCCTTCCACCGAATATTCTCTTACTGTATGCAAATTTCGCTGATGAAAGCCTGTTCATGCATCTTTATGGAACCAAAAGTTTTCCCACAGATCTTCCTCACTTTTTAATTTTCCTTTGAGTATTGTCGCCTGAATCACATTGATCATTAATTTTCTTATCACCAAACGCGTTTCATTTCCTAGCTTATGTTGGTTAAGATTTTGAAGCGAAGCATGTTTACTGTAGAACCAAACTTCAGTTGTAAATTGTGCGGTGGTAACCCAGGCACATCCAATGAGTTTAAAAATTCTGTTGGATAACTGGTGGCTTCATTTTCATTTGTTCTACAGTCAATAGATTTAAATGAATGCATAAAACTAATGATTTGACTCTGAATTATAAAGTTTATGTCATCTCCATCTTTGTTCTTAGCCGCCAAAATTGCTCCATTACTCAACCATTTATTATTCTTATGGTTTGTTATAATTTTTGGGAACACCTAATCTTTCGATTTAACTAAATGGCAAAGTTTCACAAGAAATTAAATCAATCCGCTTGATTCGTCGACAGGCATGCGGCCAATACATATTATAGTTAGCAATTGCAATCAGACAAATCTTCAGCAGATAGGTCATTCAGCAATGCAATGTGCAACTCTCATGTTTGTTGTCATCTGAAGTTTCTTCACATAGCGCCACAAATTTGATGATTTGGGGCACAAAAATGACAGACAGTTATATCATTGCTTCTCCAAAACATCCCGAGTCATTGCGTAGATCACTCAATTTTCTGTCAAGTTCTTCCAATGCCATTCAGTAGTTTTACGATTTAACGGCAATATTCCAGAGGAAGCAATTACTACCGCAATGTCGTTTCTTGCACAAACATTGACCAAAATCAATGACATGAGAAATGTCTTCTAAGATTCACCAGGGTCATCCAGGAAAAATAATCCACCTTCATTAATGTGTCTTTCACTTCATTAATGTGTCGTTAACTTCCATCCGTTTGAATTAATTGGTCTAATTCATGTCGATCATAATTTATCGCCCAATTCACAAAAGTTCCATTTGAATTGGATAATGGGCATTATATTATATATATATTATAAATGCATTATATTACCATCCAAATTGCTGATATTTTAATAGTTAATCTGTTATTCGGGGCGAAGAAGAATCCAAAAATAAGAGATCATTAAAATTGGTTCAGCCGTTCTTGAGCTATGAATGGTGTAACTCAATATATATATATATATGTATATTGTAAGCAGAGAATATACAGTAACCAAAGAGAAAAAACAAAACAAAATTATGTGAGCGAATCAAATACTCTTGCATAAAATTATACATGTAAAGGGCTGCTGGTTACTTAGGTATTTAAGTATACATATGAAAACACACACGCCAATCGACAGAGATTTCAGTTGATTGTAAAGATCGACCGATCGGTCGTGGCATGCATTAGATACGTTACACACATTTATAAAAGATATCAAGTAAATAAAAAAGTTCTTTCTTTAAATTAAAGATTAAAGACAGTTTACAGAACTGGGACCACCTGTGTTTAAATATATATAAAAAAAGAAAGAAATCTATACATGTAAAAAAAAATCTAAAAAGAAACAATAGCCCTCGCGAAAAAAGAGAGAAGAAAAAACCGTTGAACCGAACAAATGAATACGTGATTCTGTGTCTCAAAAAAAAAAATACATAACAATAATAACGAATTTGAACCCATTTCACAACCGTCGCGAAAAAAAAATAAAAACCCATCGTATTGAACTCAACAATTGAAATGAGTCTGTGTGTCTTAAAGGAAAAACATTGCAATAATAAATAAAAAAAAAGAAAAAAACGTTTCCATCGCAAAAAAAAAAGAAAACCAAATTCGTAAGATAATGCACAGTGATACGACGACGACGCCGCGCCATCGCGCCCTGGTAAATTGTTGTTAAAACGGAAAAAATTCAAATAGTTCCACGCATATACATACATCGTGTTGTATAATCGCCGCGACATGGAGATCGACGAGACACACCCCTTTAACCATTCGGAATATTTATTCGAAAAGCATTCACTTCTGTGGATCAAATATGAATGTATGCATTAAGATTCACATAATGTAAATGCACGCAAGTAAATCCTTAAAAATTCGACATAACATTAATTCTATGTTTGAATTATAAATTAATTCTTTTAATGAATTAGAAATGATTCAAGTTTTGTCCACAAAATTTAATGGGAAAAACTCAATATACCTATGTGTTCATTTTAATGAATCATATTTTACCCAATTATATGGTTCTAAAACTAATCATAAATTATCCAGTAAAATCGATACATACGCGATTTATTTACATTATCTTAAGTGAAGAATTACTTCATGATTATTTGAAACATAAAAATGATTCGAATTCGTTGCTTCGTTTGCAAAAACGCTTAAGTCAGAAATGAATTCATAAATGAAGGTTTTGTTCTCTAATTTGCATTATATAATTCAGTTCTGAAGGGAAATGTTTGCTGGGTAACAACGACAGCGCACACGATGAGTTTGATATATACTCTGACAGCTTTAACGAGATAGTATATGAAGCGACGGTGAAACACGTAGACAGCATACACATCGAGCGACCAGCAATAGCAAATAAACAAATGAATGTAGCTAAGTCAAATGAGAAGGCAATTAATGGGAAAGATTTTAATACAGAAACTGTATTGTTCTTTGTATGTAAAGTGAAACACGTCTAATCTGTTACGATGCTTAGATTCAACTAACTTTATTGAACATTAAATATATACTTAAGAACAAAGAATACATGTGTATGTATGTACATTATGTTGTGTGTGTATAGTAAATAAAGCTATTACAATACATCCCTCTTTTTAAGTTAAACAGGAAATTAATACATACATACTATTTTTAAACTATGATTAGAAAAATCTCATAATTAACTTGAATTCAAAATATCATTTTAATTAATAACTAGTCTCAAAATTAACTTGGATTTTATATATGATTTTAATTTACAAATACCTTTTTGGCTTATGAATTTCTCTACCACTTCTGGTTCGATAAGAATTATTGTTTGAAGATGGCAAAGTAGTTGAAGTAGCTACCTCAATGTCCTGTGGTGCTTCATCGGTAGCTTCAGCTTGTAATTGCGGAATGTTGTCGTCATCGCCTTTCTCTGGAGCTGCTGTTGTTGAGTTTGATGAGTTAACTTCTGTATTTGCTTCGTTTGGAACATCTGTTTCACTTGTGTTATTCAAATGGAAAGAGTTCCGTCTGAGAGTGCCGTTTGCTCTCTGTATAACATATGATCTTGGAGTGGGACCACACCCTATGATCTTTCCCCACATTTTCATATCGCGCACCCACACTACATCTCCTGTTTTGAAGTTTGGCCTTGAAATAACACCATGTCGTCTGTTAAAATACATCGCCTTTTTATCTTTGCAACTCTGCTCAGCTAGCGTATGATTTTCGTTGCTTTTTGTTTCAGGTAAAAGTTGTTTCTGGGCGATTGGTAAAAATGTTTTTATACGCCTTCCCATCAGAAGTTGTGCTGGAGATGATCCGTCTGTTAATGGAGATGCTCTGTATTCCATAAGAGCAATGTAGGGGTCGTTTTGATGTTTCACTTGTGTTTTTATCGTCTTCACCATAGATTCTATGAAACCGTTTGACTGCGGGTACCGGGGACTTGATGTTATGTGTTTGAAATTCCATTCTTGAAACGACGAAATTCACTTGAAGCGTACTGTGGACCATTGTCGCTCCGGAAAACTTCTGGAATGCCGTGTCTTGCGAAGATTGATTTAAGATGATTGATGACGCATCGTGATGACAGATCTTCTAGACGGGCAAGCTCTGGATACCTCGAATACATATCTGCAACAAGTAAAAATTGATTAGAACCCAATGAAAATAAATCGCTTGCAATAATTTGCCAAGGGCGCTCTGGAACTACTGATGGTATCAGTGGTTCATGCCTTGGGGTTGTATCTTTTATGCAGATATGACATTTTGAGATATAGTTTTCTATGTCCATCGAACATTTTGGCCACCATACTGACATTCTGGCTCTTGCCCTGCATTTGACAATTCCCAGATGTCCGATGTGTATCCGCTCTAACATGTCTTTGCGCATACACTGTGGGATGACTATACGTGTTCCATGCATGAGTAAACCATCGTTAATTGAAAAGCTAAAGCGATCATTCCAGAATTCTTGCACTTTGTGACACTCTGACTGTCTTTTTGGCCAACCTTTGAGTAGGTATTGAGAAACGATTTTCAAGGTTTCGTCTTTTTCTTGTGCCTCTTGAATCTGTTGAATTTTGTAGTCTGTAGCTGGAATATCGGATAGGATTTCAACAACGTACACACCTAGGTCTGCTTCTAAATCAGTTTCATCCAATTTATTGAGCGGTTGGCGGGATAGTGCGTCCGCTGCAATGAGTTCTTTGCCTGGTATGTATCTGATTTGAAAACAGAACTGCATAGCTCTCATTCTCATTCTTTGTAGTCTGGGCGTCAAATCATTGAGATTTTTGGTTGTGTAGATCGACACCAATGGTTTGTGGTCAGTCTCCACTTCAAACTGCATCCCTATCAGGTAGTCTCTAAATCTTTCACATGCCCATGTGAGTGCCAACGCCTCCTTTTCGATCTGAGCATATCTTCGTTCATTGTCAGAGAGAGTACGCGAAGCGTATGCAATTGGCCTTAGCTTGCCTTCTCCTCCATCCTGTTGCAAAACTGCACCTATGCCGAACGAGGATGCATCAGCCGAAACGATTGTTCGATGTTTCGGGTTGAAAGGTATGAGGGTTGGATGCGATGTCAAAAGCTGCTTTACCTTTTCAAATGTGGCACTCTGGACAGAATCCCATTGGAAAACTGTTTTACTACGTAAAAGTTCATTAAGTGGGTGTAATATTTCTGATAAATTTGGAACGAATTTACCTAGTTTACGAGTCCAAGAAATCGTCTTAGTTCTGTTACATTTGATGGTCTTTGGAATTGCTGGATGGCTTCAACCTTGCATGCTTCTGGTTTGATTCCTTGCTGGTTAATTTGGTGTCCCACAAATACCACACTTGTTTGGCCGATTGAACATTTGTCATTGTCGAGCGTGATACCTGCTGCTTTCAGACGCTTTAGTATGTTTCTTAGCCTGACATCGTGGTCTTCCATTGTTGCTCCATAAATCAATATATCATCCATTTGACATATGACTCCGGGCAGATTGTGTAGAATGTTTTGTATTTTTCGCTGGAAGTGCTCAGGTGCAGATGTGATTCCAAATGGTAAGCGCTGAAAACAGAAACGACCAAAAGGGGTTAAAAACGTGGTAAGTAATTGACTTTTTGGTGCTAATCTGATTTCCCAAAATCCAGAATTAGCATCGAGTTTCGAAAAATATTTAGCACTTGCTAGTTGCGCTAAAGAATGTTCTGGTACAGGGATTGGATGCCATTCTCTCTTAACACATGCGTTTAATTTAGTGAGATCCACACATATACGAATGTCTCCGCTAGGCTTGTTGACAATTACAACTGGTGCGCACCACTCAGTTGGTTTTTCCACAGCTTTGATAACTTTTTCTTGTATCATCTCATCTAATTTTTGTCTTAGCTTGTCCATCAAGGGAATTGGTACTCTCTGCGCAGAATGAACTGCGTATGGTGTAGCATCTTTCTTTAGTTCTATTGCGTAATCACCAGGTAAACACCCTAGGCCTCTAAAGTGTTCTGGAAATTCTTTTTGCATGTCAACATAACTTACCTCTTTATCGCCTTTATTTCTTGAGAGTTGATTTACCCGAGAGATTATTTTTAATGCTTCACCATCCTTTAAACTTAAAAGGGGAGTTTGCACATGGTCAATAACATATATATTTGTTGCAATGCGTATGCTGTTGTGCTCTAATTCACTTTCAAATGTTCCAAAAATTTTAAGTAAATTTCCTGTAGGACCAGTGAGGACACGATCAGCTTCACATATCTTCATCATTTTTAACTTTGAATTAAAAAGAGAAGATGGGATGATCGTAACTGGAGCTCCGGTGTCAACTAAAAATTTTATCGGTATTTTATTCAGATACACATTTACATGCCACTGCTTTTGAGATGATTTGTTTTCTGTGACGTTTCCTATAAAAGTATTTACTGCATGTACGGGACTTTTGTTTGCCCTACACACTCTCGCAAAATGATTCCACTTTTTGCATGATGCACACTGTTTTCCGTAAGCGGGGCATTGTGATCGGTTATGTCTGTTGTTGCCACAACCTGTGCATGTTTTATTTTGTTGGAAATTTCGTCTATGTTGAGAAGAAGAAGAAGCTGATGTTTGATTTTTACCGTTGTTGGTTTGTTTCGATTCTGCTTTGCTTTTGTTCATGTGGACGCTATGTATGCTGCTATTGCTTGTGGTAGCTGTTTTTGAGAAAAGTTCTTGTTGTTGCTTATGTACAGCATCGCTTTGCCTAACAATTCGTATTGCATTTTCAAGGGTAAGGTGCGATTCCAACTGTAATTTTTCTGACAACCGTTTGTCACGAACACCAACAACAAGACGATCGCGAATCATTTCATCGCGAAGGGAACTGTACTCACAATAAGCAGATATTGTATAAAGATCCGTAATAAAATCTTCGATTTTCTCGCCTTCCATTTGATTTCTCGAGTTGAATTTCGCACGTTCGTATATGACGTTCCGCTTTATAATGAAATGATTCTCGAAAGCATTCATTACGTCTGCGTAGACTTCCCTCTTTTCAGCTTGCAGAGGTATACCAGCGTGTTGACCTGCTCATTGCTTGGTTTGTTCAATAAACCTGATGCGATCCGAAATCGCTCGAAGCGGCGCTTCCACTTTGGCCAATCCTCTGGAATGAAAGTAAACTGGTCTGGTGCTTGCACTGTGAAGCTGCTAACATTCACTGCAGTGTTAAAAATGGGTACATTTTCGGCGGCGTTTTCCTCTCCTCGCATTTTAACTTCGTTTTCCGTTCAATATTAAAATAAGTTACACAAAAAAAATTTAAATATAACTAATTAATTTTATTTTCGCGTTACCGCTGCCACCATGTATTGTTCTTCGTATGTTAAAGTGAAACACGTCTAATCTGTTACGATGCTTAGATTCAACTAACTTTATTGAACATTAAATATATACTTAAGAACAAAGAATACATGTGTATGTATGTACATTATGTTGTGTGTGTATAGTAAATAAAGCTATTACAATACAGAAACAAATGAAAGTGGTGAACAAAATGAGCGACAACTGGATAACAACACAAATGACCGGATGGAGCAAATTAAAAGAGAAATAATATTACTAAAGCATAGTACATGACTACCCTGTAGGAGGCCTGACAACACATAAATATAAAATGATTGTTCGTTTTCGATTTTTACAACTTGTTTCTGATTCGACAGATAAGAATTTAACCAATTAAGAAAACCCAACTGGAAACCAATTTTCTCCACTCCAATTTTCACCTGCATCTTATTCTCCAAAGAATTGCTGCATAAATTAGTAAAAAGGCACAAATTAGTTGTAGTGGACCGACCACTGCAAAAACCATGCTGCTTTGATGATATATTTTCTTTAACTGTAAAGTTGAGTCTATCGTACACCAATTTTTAAAATAATTTCGGAATGATCTAAAGTTTAGATACTGGTCTGTAATTGTTTATTAAATTTTTAAGGCCACTTTTGTAAATAGAACTTATAGAAGATAATTTCCATTCTTGTAAAAAAAACACCAGTGTGAAGCGATTTATTAAAAATTATTTTTAAAACTTCAAAAAGTGAAATAGAACATTTAGATAGTAAAATGGGAGGAATCGAGTCCATTCCAGCATTTTTGTTTAAACCAAAATGAGTTAAGAGTAAAGAAATTTGCTCAAAAAATTGAATTCTCTTCTAAATTGCATAATATGAATTCTATCTTCAGGTTTTCCCGATGCCTTAGACTTTTTAAAAGCTTTAGACTTTACGTTTTCTAAATTATTAAGCCTTTTATTGAACCAGGGAGATTTAAATGACGCTCTCTTTCTAATCATAGGGACAAACTTTTGAACACCCTCAAATAAAAAAAAATTAAAATCCAATACATTTGATCCAAAGAATGATCAGCTGTAACTAATGCCCAATTTATAGAATTATAATAATTGTTTAAAGAATTGAAGTCTGACTTCTTTTAGTTAAAAAAATAACGAGTATCACTATTAACAAGTTAAAAATTATAAAATTCGAAAATTACCAAAATTGCTTTAGAATTTGATTTTTTACTAAAGGAAAGTCGGATTCAGGTTGGCAACAGGTTAATTCCCTGTTCCGTAAAATTTTAGAATTACGAACCCGACAACAAGCCTCGGAAACGGACTGATCTCACGACGACAACCAACGCAACGAAAACGGCAAAACGATTTACGAATTTTCTTATGGAACGTACGATCGCTCTATAGAGCTCGAGCTGCTCAGCAGCTAGCCGATCCCCTGTCAAAATATAGAGCTGACATAACAGCACTACAAGAAATCAGATGGACAGGGAATGGTGTTTTACAGAAGAAAGAATATGACGTATACTACAGCTGTCATACAAAACACCATGTGCTCGGGGTAGGCTTCCTAGTCAGCGAAAAAATGAAGTCTACCATCATCGGCTTTAACGCTATAAGCGAAAGGCTATGCACCCTTCGCGTGCGAGGCAAATTTACGAACATTAGCCTCATTAACGTTCACGGACCTACGGAGGAGTCCTCAGACGAAGAAAAAGAGACTTACTACGAACAAGTCGAGAGGACCCTCAATGCCTGTCCAAGGTATGACGTAAAAATCATCCTTGGGGATTTGAACGCAAAAATAGGTCGGGAGCCGGTATTCAGGCATTACGCAGGCACCCATAGTTTGCATGAGAACACTAATGACAATGGACTTCGAGTCTTAGAATTGGCAGCATCGAAAAACATGGTCGTTGCGAGTACCAGGTTCCCGCGAAAAGATATCTACAAAGCCACCTGGGTATCACCTGATGGAGTCACTCGTAACCAAATAGACCACGTGTTGATAGACCGTCGCCACTACTCGAACTTGATGACGGTACGAACGTACCGAGGCGCCAATATCGACTCGGATCACTATCTTGTTGGTATGGTCTTCCGAGGGCGGATTGCCTTGCGAAGACGTATTGCATCCGCCGATCAAGTTCGAATCAACACGGCTGCCCTGCGCAATGAAAATGCCAGTAACACCTTTGGTAATGCGTTAGGACTCGCCCTAGAATCGCTTGATTTAGGGAGAGTAAGTCCTGGGGCCAGTATGCTGGGCGTAGATGAGAAGTGGACACGCCTTAAGAATACTGTCATTAGTACTGCCAACTCCATCTTAGGCAGCAGTCGTAGAAATCGGAACGACTGGTTTGATGATGAATGCAAGCTAGCGACTGAACGTAAGAATGTTGCGTACCGAGCAATGCAGCAATCTCATAGAACGCGGGCACGCGAAGAAGAATATAAAGAGCTCAGAAGAATAGAAAAACGGCTTCACAGACAGAAAAAATCAGCCTGGGAGAAGAACTTAATCTGTGAAATAGAAAAAAGCCGAGAGCGAGGTCAGCACCAGGCGCGGAAGTTCTACCAATCCATCCGAAACATGACGCAGTACACACCACGCTGCACATACTGCAAGGACGGAGAGGGAAATCTGATCACCGATCCACAAAGCATACTGGAGCGATGGGAAGTGTACTTTAATGAATTGCTAAATGGTCAACTCACTGCAGAAGTGGAGGCTCCACTGCTTCAAGACGAATACCCTATGTTGCCGTCACCAAGCATAGAAGAGGTTGAGAAGGCTATAGACCGGCTAAAGAAAAACAAAGCCCCGGGAGCTGATGGTATACCAGCCGAATTATTTCAACACGGTGGGCCAGCTCTACGTCAGGCAATTCATGATATTATAGTGCACGTGTGGGAGCGTGAAGAAATGCCAGAAGACTGGCGAAAAGGTATAATATGCCCCATACATAAGAAAGGAGATGTCACAACGTGCAGCAACTATAGAGGTATCACGTTGTTGAGTACCGCCTATAAGATACTCTCCTCTATCCTACAAGACCGGATAACCCCATACGCTAAAACCATCATCGGACAATATCAGTGTGGTTTCATTCCAGGCAAATCAACAACTGATCAGATCTTTACCCTTAGGCAGGCGATGGAAAAATGTCTAGAATTTAACATCCCAACATACCACCTGTTTATAGACTTTAAGGCCGCCTATGATAGCATAGCCAGGGTAGAACTTTACAAAGCCATGAGAGAATTCGGCATCCCAAATAAATTGACACGACTATGTAGGTTGACCATGACCAACGTAACAAGCCAAGTAAAAATAGCCGGATTGCTATCCAGACCAATCAACATCTTTAATGGACTCCGACAAGGGGATGGTTTGGCCTGCCTCCTCTTCAACCTGGCGTTGGAGAAAGCAATCCGGGACCATCGTCAACAGGTCCAGCCAGATACTGGCTTACGCAGACGACATCGACATCATCGGAAGAACCGAGCAAGCTGTACACGATTCCTTCATCCAGATCGAGCAGGCGGCACAAAATCTGGGGCTGCACATTAGTGAAGGTAAAACAAAGTACATGGTGGCGTCGAATGCGAGAGGAACAGTTGGTCAAACAATCAAGGTAGCGGAGCACGAATTTGAAGTGGTGCAATCCTTTAAATACCTTGGGTCAATAGTAGCAGCCGATAACAATATAGAAGAAGAAATACGCGGGCGGCTTCTCAAATCCAACAGAGCCTACTACAGTCTGTCAAAGCTCTTCAAATCCAGAAATCTCACCATAACTTCAAAACTACTGCTGTACAGGACCATGGTTCTGCCAGTACTCACATATGGATCCGAGACTTGGGTGCTTAGCAAAAGGCACTCTGACCTCTTAGCCGCGTTCGAGAGAAAAGTCTTAAGGAGAATTGTTGGCCCCATATGTGAGGAAGGACGATTCCGGAGACGGTACAATCATGAATTGTACGCAATCTACCTTGAAGCAGATATAGTGACAAAAATTAGGCTCGGTAGACTTCGGTGGGCAGGGCACCTAGCTCGCATGAGCGAAGAGGAACCTGCTCGGAAAGTTCTTTGTGGTACATTCTATGGCAGACGACAGCGTGGTAGACCATGCTTGCGCTGGAGAGATGGCGTAGACCAGGACGCCCGGAGCCTTGGGGTGCGCAACTGGATGGCGTCGGCTCGAGACCGGGATAGGTGGAGAGACTTGTTGAAGGAGGCCAGGACCGGACCCCGGTTGTCGAGCCGATGATGATGATGATGAAAGTCGGATTCAAAAACTTTAAATTTAATATCCTTTAAAATGAAAATAAGATCAAGAAATCTATTAAAACTATTTTATAATAAAAATATACACAAAATAACACGAACAACATCAAAATTTCGGTCCCGGTCAATTAAATTGTGTGCGAAAAGTGTATAGGAAGAAGTGGAAACTTGAACCGGTTATCTACCGTTTCACCAGCTGCGTACCACAAAACGGAAAGCAGGACGGGAAATTTCGTTTATGATTTCACTGTGTCATTTTTGTATGTAATTTTTAGAAATTTTCCGTCGTCTCCAAAAATAGAAGAAATGTAAACGAAATGTTACCGGACAATTTTTTATGTAGAGTTTCACCATTTGTAAAATAAATATTAATATATAAAAATATTTTTTAAAACAAATAAAAAGAACAGAACTCCATAATATAATAATTATAATCACAAAAAACCACAAACGAAATAGAAACGTATGCGAAAAGTTTGTAGAGAGAAGTGAAGACTTGAACCTGTTATCTACCTTTTCACCGTGGAAATGCGAAGAAGAACGGAAAATTTCGTTTAGGATTTCACTGTGTCATTTTTGTATGGGTTTTTTTCGAAATTTTCCGTCGTCTCCAAAAACACAGACGAAATGTAACGAAATGTTAGCGGATAATTTCTTATGTAGACTTCCACCATTTGTAAAAAAAAATATTTTTTAAAACAAACAAAAAGACAAACAAAAATAGCAGAACTCAATTTTATAATAATTAAAGCCACAAAAAAAAAAAACACAAACATAATAGAAACGTCAAAATTTCGCAAGCAATTAATGTCCCGGTCAATGAAATAGTGTGTGAATAGATTGTAGAGAATAGTGGAGACTTGAACCGGTTATCTAACGTCTCACCGTGGAGCTGCGTTTCAGAAAACGGAAATAAGGACGCTTATGATTTCACTGTGTCATTTTTTGAATGGGATTTTAAGTTTCACTTAAGCTGCATACTAGGCTTTCAAGAACGAAATCGAACAAAAGATGAGAGAAAAAAGTATGAAAGAGATAGAATTTTAAAGAAAAAAAAAACAAAACAATACCAATGGTTCCGGCGAAAAATTGGCGGTGTTGAAAAAAATTTTACCGGAATTCCGAGGAGTGCTTCACACACAGGAAGACATTATTTTAAAACGTGGTAGATGCCTACAATTTAGATGACAATAATGCACACATCTTGTTCTCGTGCCGACTGGGTGTTATTGCTTTGAGTTGATTTCACTCTTAAATTAATTAACCTGACACAAATGACAACAGAGACAGACCAGCTAATGCGTGAAATGTTTGCATCCAATGAAAGTCGATTATTTTTAAAATGAGCATTTAAAGGAATACTTGGCAGTCCTCTGAGACATTTCAGGGTTACATGCGTGAAAAACCATTGGCAAATAAATTGAATCTGGACGAAGAGGTGCTACTGGAAATTCTCATCGATGGGATACCGGATTTTGGGCTGCGAACACAGGCTATACAGTGTTTTATGACTAAGCAGCAGTTGGCGGAAGCATTTAGGCAAATTGAATTACCTAAAACCATATCCAAAAATGCCCACTACTGTTGCTTCAACATCAAGACGTCCTACAATTCCAGGCCCTACTCCATTTACATCAACGGCAGCTATAAGTCCTGGTCCGTCTACATCGAGACCCAGAGGAGTGATGGTTCCAGAAAAAGTAGACGTCAAACAGATCCGGTATTACAATTGTAACTCACTCGGACATTATGCATCCGAGTGCCGCAAGGAAAGAAGGCAGTTCGAGGCGTGTCATGTTTGTGCCCAATTTGATCATTAGGCAGCTGAGTGCCCCAATAGAATAGTAGTAGTACTTCATAACTTAGAGGACGACGATAAAGAAGATTATATAAGACAGTTATATTTTTTATTAAAAATAAATCTTCTAATTTATTAATTATCTTTATGAACATTATTAGATACCGGGAGACTAGGTATTTAACAAGCAATATGTGTCATCTACTTTAATGAAATTAAATAAATAATGTGTTAAAGCAATATATTTTATAAATAAAAGTTAATTGAGAATACTATAATAATATAACATAATAATATTTTAACTATGTGTCTGTAAGGCACATGCAACAGGTGTTTCACGACATTAGTTAGAAGGAATAGAAAGATAGGAAAAAATGCTTTTGGTACAATGGATAGAGAGCTAGTTGAATTTAATTGAGTGAATCTGCGACCTCTATGTTAACAAGCAAGCACTCCATCCATTGTACCATTGCCGCCCATACCTACTTGATTTCCCAAATGCGTTTGACACCGTAGATCTTGAAATCTTGAGCAAAACATTGGTAACCCAGTATAATTTCACATGAGAAGCGTCAAGGTTGATTTGAAACTATCTTTCTGAGCAATATCATGCGGTTTTGTCCAATGGAACTATGCGGAACTCACACCATCGGAAGAAAACAAGACATTCTTCCGATGGTGTGAGTTCCGCAAGGTTCGATCCTTGGCCCATTATTGTTCATACTGAATATAAATGACATTTGTAAATGTGTTAAATATTCAAGCCTTTAACTCTACGCCAATGATGTACAATTGTTTCTTAAAAGACGTTTGGGACTCATAGAAGTTGAAGTAAGCATTATGAACAATGTCCTGGAATCAATATACTTCTGGGCAATGCGTAATGGTCAATCCTGATTAATCTAAGTGTTTAGTCATTAGTCGATCTTCAACTAATACGATGGATTTTCCCTCCATTTCAATGAACGGTGTTGCTATTCCATTTATTGAATCAGTTAGAAATCTAGGTATTATTTGTAATAAAACCTTAACATGGAATGAACATATTGCCTATATATTAAGAAGAATATATGGAGGCCTTCGTTCGCTCTGGGTGGCTGGCTATGTTTTATACACCACTTGATACACGTCTACAACTATCTCGTTCTTTAATAGCTCCTTTCATTACTTATGGATGTGAAGTTCTTGGTAACTTTGACTCTTCAAATTTTTTAAGGCTCTCTATTGCTTTTAACTCTATCGTTAGGTAAATCTATGGGATACGCTACGTAGATTTGACCATATATCTCCTTTCGTCAACTCAATTTTCGGGTGTGAATTAAAAACGTATTTAAATTTTAAAATGCTTGTATTGTTGCCAAGTTTAATCAAAATTAAGTGTCCTATGTAACTTTTTTAAATTATAAGGTTTGCTAGATCAGTCAGAACATTGACTTTGGTTTTGCCAAGATCAACTTATTTTCTTATTTGAAATCACTTTAATTTTTATTGTTTTAAACCTCTTTTTCTATTAATTTTTTGCTCTCTTTTATTATTAATATATATTTTATATTGTTAAATATTTCTTTGATCATGTACTACAAAAAGAATTATTTCTTACTGTTCTTTGCCTAATAAAAAATGCAAATATAAATACAAATAAATAGGTTGTGTTAATTCGTGTACTCATTTTGAATACGAGGAAATTTATTTTTTGAAAGATAGTACCTTACAACATTCAGTTTTACTCGGTAGAGATTTTTTTAAATAAGCAAAACTAAAATTAATAAAGAAAGCAAAATTAAAGTATAAGTAATAGTTGAAAATTAAATTGTAAATAATGAATGTAGTTAAAAAAAAGAAGTTAGATACAAAAAAATAAAACATAAATGAAAGTACAGATTTATAAAATCGCAGTTAGTTAGTGTATGAAAACACAGCTAACCAAAGATGAAAAAATTAAAATAGGAACGAAACAGAAAACCTCCACAAAACAACAACAACATTTAAAGAGTGCCTTCTATCATATAAAGATGGAAGAGGAGTCAATCAAATTAACTCCTTTTGTGACCCCATTGGGTCAATATGAGTTTTTGAAAATGCCGTTTGGTTTGAGAAATGCATCTTCAAAATTTTAGCTTTTATTAAATGAGTTATTAAAAGATTTGATCCGAGCAGGCAAAGTTTTTTGGAAATTTTAAGGGAAGTTTTTAGAAAATTGATTAAGAATAAACTAGACTCAGAAATTAGATATTTAGGGTACATTATTTCAAGAGAAGGCAAACCCTATTCCAAGTCATTTTTAGAAGGTACACAGTTTCTTAAGATTATTTTCATATATCAGAAGATTTATGTAAGGATTTTCGTTATTGGTTGAGCCATTATATAAGATGATAAAGAAAGATACGGTATTTTTAAATTTGCAGAAAAAGTCGTTGAAACTTTTTTCTTTCTTCAACAAAAGATACTAGAGTCGCCGATTTTAAAAAATTACGATCCACGGAACGAAACCGAGCTCCATTGTGACGCAAGTGCACCGGGTTACGGGGCGATCCTCTTGCAAAAAAAAAAATGGTATTGTTCATCCGATCTTTTACTTTTAAAAACGAACAACCTGTTTTGAGTTAAAGTACCATAGTTTCGAGTTGGAAACTCTGGCGATTGTTTATACTCTGAAACAATTTAGAATTTATCTACATGTTGTGAAATTTAAAATAGTTACGGATTATATTCCTTAACTTTAACGCTTAATAAAAAAGAACACCTTATGAGTTTTCCCAGAAAGATTTCATCATCAAATTCCTTATAATTGCTATGAACACAACATTTCTTTATTTTAATCTCTATCCGTATCGTATCTTGATGCATTCTATGCAACACATCATTTGCTCTGAATCATCAAAAAAAAATTCCAAAGAAATATTATTAAGATATAAAAAAATGCCTTTGAAAAATTTGGTATGTATCTTTTTAATTCAGTCACAAACCTAGAACCATTTGGTATACTACTATTCAATAAGTAATAAAATAAAGTGTACCTACATATCAATCAAATTGACCATTTAAGTTTCTCATGGAAATAAGTAATAAAATAATGTCATGTCAATAATGTAATAGCATAGTAGTGTATAAAAGTAAAGAGTAATGTTTGTTTTTGTTTTCGATTAATGTTTTAATTAAGTGCAATATATATGTTTAAAGCAATATATATGTTAAAAGCGATATAAATGTTTAAAAAGTTCAATATTTATGTATAATTTGTTTTGTTTTGTCTAACAGACATTTTATATTTTTGTAAAGTTTAAGCATTGTGTAGCAAAAACTATAAATAAATCTGATGATGTTCATAATCATGAACGAAACGTCATTTTAATTCTCATTTATAAAAATCTATTATGAAACTAGACTTGTGGCTCAAAATTTAATAATCATAAAATAAAAAAAAATATTTTATATATAAATTAGAATTAAATAAAATTTTAATTGTGACTCAAGTTTTAATAGTTATTTGAAATCATTTTAAATGTTTTATGTTGATCATTTTCAACAAAAAAAGAAATCACTTTATGTACATATTGTACCAAAGGCAAATTTGAAAAATTAAGTTAAATACTTTGAAAACATGAATGCAGATGGAAATAATCTTGATGGTGAGAATAATATCTCACTAAATACCCTTTTTAAATTCGTCAAACCTCTCGATGGATTGCATTTCTAAATGCAATTGACTCTGCTTTTATTTTAGGCACTGTTGAGCAATAAAATATTCTCCTAGCTTATGTAAAAAGCCAATTTTCTGGTAAAGCTGAAAGCTCAGTAACCCACAAAATCAATCTGCCTCATAATTTACAAAAGTGTACTTGACCAAAGCAATTTTCCTCCAATACTTCTTGACAAACGTTTAATAAAGTATGTTGATAGCAGCAAAAATCTAGGTGTGTGCTTCAAAAGGACTCTTAGTTGGGGTAACCACATTCAGAAAATTATTGGCAGAATATATGGCACCCTTAGAAATCTTGCGCTATCTCAACACTTTACACCACATAATACTAAGTTGCTGTTGGATAGATTTTTGATAGTCCCTATAATAACATATGGCTGCGAAATTTTTTGCTGTCATAGTTCTGAAACTATACGAAGATTAGTTGTCGCTTATAACAACATACCAAGATATGTCTTTAATATCAGACAGCGCGATCATGTATCTCGATTTTCAAAAAGTATATTGGGATGCACAATACACACGTACATAAACTACCGAACACTTATTTTCCTGTACAAGCTTATAATCAGTAAGGAACCTTTTTATTTGTATAACTGCTTGTCCTTCGCAAGAACGTCGCGTTCGATTACATTGATACAACCTCGGTTTTCGTGTCGCATAACAGAAATGCAGTCCTTCGTTCATGCCATTAGACTGTTTATCTGCTTACCACAGAGCATCAGGAGACTTATTGACAGTAATTTTGGGACCATTTTGTTTAAGTATATGGCTGAAAATGAGAATTGACCTTTCTATTTTTTTTTTTAATTTTTTATTGTTTTATAATATGTAAAATCTAATGCTACTACTTCTCTATTTATCATACTTTTATACTAATATAGGAAATATTAGTTTTACGATTTATTTCATTTTCTTTTAAAAATGTTGTTGAAAATTGTCAGATTCTATAAATTAAAATTGTATAACCTACTTAACCAACTAAAGATTTTATAGTTTATGTAAGAGATTTGAATTTGTTTAATAAATATCTATCTAAATTGAAACAATACCTAAAAAACATATATTCAGACTCAAAGCATCATGGTAATTTGTTCATTGAGCTATTAAATTGCAAGCACAATACTGAATTATCTATTTCTTCTTATTTAAAATTTTAGTAGACAGTGGTGCGAATATTTTTCTAATAAAAAGTTTTTAGTTGATAAAATACATCTAAATAAAGGTGACATAATTATTAAACTCCGATTAGTATTTCAATTAAATTTAAATCATATTATCAATCATAAATTCTATGTCATTGACTCAAAATCAAATGTTCCATTTAATGGAATTATAGGAATGGCTTTTTAATTAAACATGGAGTTCAAATCAATTATCAAAATAGAAATCTAAAAGTCAACAACAGAACCTCAATACCTTTTATTGTAATTCAATCAAGTCAAACGTCTGATCAGTTAATACTTCCAAGTATATCAGAAACACTCATTAAAGTAAACATCTTAAACAAAGGAATTAAAGAAGGTATCGTGCCAGATATCGAAATCATAGATGGAAACGACCTTAGTAGGGCCATTTCTAAAATTGATAGTAATTCTAAAGTAACTATAATCAATGCCCTTGATAAAAAAGTAAAAATTCTATCGACAAAAGTTACTCTGGATAATATTCCATTAGAAATTTATTTATTTGATTCGAATTCTGAAAATATCGTTTTAATCAGTTAATCAGTTAATATCTCAAATACGTACTGATCGTTTAAACAATGAGGAAAAAGAAAGTTTACTAAAAATTTGTTCGAAATTCTCAAACCTCTTCTATTTAGAAGGTGAAAAAATTTTCTTCGACTCAAAAAGTCAAACACGAAATTTATCTAGAAAATAATAAACCAATAGCTTCCAAGACATATCGTTATTCAGAAATACATAAAAAAGAAGTAAATAACTAAATCTCTAGTATGCTTGAACAAGGTGTAATAAGTCCATCAACCTCATCTTTTTCTGCTCCCTTATCGGTAGTACCGAAACAAACTACCGAATAGAATGCCACTCTGGTTGAAAAATACGCCAGCGACATTTCAGAGGCTTATGAACTCTTTTTTAAGTGGCTTACTGGGTGCAAAATGCTTTGTATATATAGACGATATTGTAATCTATGCTTCATCTCTCAGAGATCATGAAGATAAACTACGGAAAGAAGTCATATATCATGGTCATGGTTTATCAGAAAATGGTGTTAAACCAAATCCATCTAAGGTTCAAGTAGTTAAGGATTTTCCTACTCCTAAATCCCCTAAATAAATCAAATCATTTCTTGGTTTAGTAGGTTACTGTAGACAATTTATTAAGAATTTTAGTAAATTATCAAAACCATTAACTTCACTTTCGAAAAAGGATGTTAAATTTGAATGGAAAAATCCACAAATTGAAGCATTTAATATTTTTTAAGAATATGCTCCTAGAAGAAGTTATACTACAATATCCAAATTTTAATAAAAAAAATTATTGTTACTACTGACGTTTTAGGCTTTGCTGTGGACACAGTGTTAAGTCAAAGTGAAATGGGCAATGAGCTGCCAATATCTTTTGAATCTAGAACATTAAATCGAAACGAATATAGTAAAATAGAAAGAGAACTATTGGCCTTACTATGGGCCGTCGCCCATTTCAGACCTTATTAATGTGGTAAAAAGTTCACCATAGTCACTGATCACCGCCCTTTTTTTTTTTTTTGGCTATTTAATTGCAAAGACCCAGGATCACGTCTTGTACGTTGGCGTCTAAGACTCGAGGAGTACGATTGTCAAATTGTTTATGAATAAGGAAAAATAAACAGCAACGCTGATTGTCTGTCAAGAATTAATGTTTCAAGTACTGAACAACTATCTAAAAAAAAGGAAGCTATAATAAGTCATGTCTTTAAACTAGAATCATATGATGATGATGATTATCTTAAATTTTACAATTCTTCCTTAAGATCTAATGTTTATGACTTTTCCGAAGTAAAATTATCATTTCTTAAATCAAATAATAATATCGCTTACTTATGCAGCACAGATTTTGGTGATTGTATTAAATATTTTACAAATATTTCAGGATCTACGTCCTTCAGAATCTCAAGCATAAATTAGAAGAAGATGGAATAGAAAGCATATCTATACCTAACTTTGAAAATGATAAAAATCTATTTCCATACGAAAAATTAAAACACATTATTCAATTTATCTTCCGTAATTTGAAAATTAAAATTATTGTTCATCATGATACAATCATTCTTCCAGAGCGTTCAGATGTTCCGATTATTCTTAAAGAAAATCATGACGATCCTCAATCAGGTCACTCTGGTTTCAGAAGAACTTATAATCGAATAAAAAAATTATATTATTGGAAGCATATGAAGTCAGAAATAAAAGCGTATATTAAATCTTGTGAAAGTTGTTAAAAGAATAAAACTTTAAGGAAAACATTTAAGGCTCCTATGGAAATAACAACAACGGCGAGTCAACCATTTATTATATTAAGATATCTACCATTAACTTTTAATGAAAATAAATTCATACTTACACTTCAAGATGATCTAACGAAATATAGTCAAGCTTTTCCTTTAAAAAATCATTCCGCAGAAAGAGTTGCGAATACTCTTTTCATATTTATAAATTTCTATGGCATATCCCATTCAATTTTAACAGATCAAGGATCAGATTTTATGTCCTCCTTATTAAAACTATTTGCAAAACTTTTTCATATAAAACAAATAAATACTACAGCATATTATCATCCACAACGTAATGGAGCGCTTGAACACTCACATTCACCTTTAAAAGAGTACCTTTAGCATTATATAAACCCGAACCAAGATGATTGGGATGAATGGTTTAGCGGCAGCCATGTTTGCTTATAATACTTCAATTCATGCTTCTACAAAGTTTACTCCCTATGAATTGTTATTTGGGCATAAACCTATTTTAGCTATATCATTAACACATACACCAGAGTTTAAATATACATAGTTATATGCATTACATAGATCAACTTAAGTTTATATTAAATAAATCTCACAAAATCGCAAAAGAAAATATAATATCATCTAAGGAACTATCTAAAAAGTCTTACGATAAAGCTATTAATAATCAAAACTATAATTTAGAAGATAAAGTATATCTTCGTAACAATGGCAATAAGCTAAGTAAAAAGCTTTCACCTACTAATAAAGGTCCATATGAGATAATTTAAACCCATAACAATCAAAACATAACAATGACATTCAAGAAAAAACCTCTACGGGTTCATGTAAATCGGTTAAAACCAGCTTTCAGGTAATTTAAATAAACTCTTTGAATTTTCCAAAAAAAAAATATCAACAAAAATCTGTATTTTTATTGCAAATTACCAATTATTCTATGCAACGTGCAAGGATCTGAAATAAATAATTATGAAATCAAGGAAGTTAAAAAAGGAAGCGGACCTTATTATGAGCATCTAGGCCATGGAAAAATAACTACAACCTCACGAATTAAAATTATTCTTTTAAAAAAATTTAAATTTTTTTGGAGGGGCGTGTTATGAACCTAATACACACCCCATAGTACCATAGTATTTATCTTAGATAAATACTTACATCTTGTTGCATTCTATGCAACTCTCTATCCGTATCGTATCTTGTTAAATTCTATGCAACACATCATTTGTTCTGCATCAGCAAAATAATTTTCCAAAGAAATATTATTAAGATATAAAAATTTGCCTTTGAAAAAATTAGGTATGTATCTTTTTAATTCAGTCAAAAACCTAGAACCATTTAGTATACTACTATTCAATAAGTACTAAAATAAAGTGTACCTACCTATAAATTAAATTGAACATTTAATTTTCTCATGGAAATAAGTAATAAAATAAAGTGTACCTACCCATCAATCAAATTGAACTTTTAATTTTCTCATGGAAATAAATAATAAAATAAAGTGTACCTACCTATCAATCTAATTGAGCATTTGTAATTAAACAAAACGAAATAGTATTTATGAACTAAGGAATGGATTGGTATATAGAAAAATGGTGAAGGAAATATTGTTTGTGGTACCAAAAAGTATGGAACGTAAGCTTTTGCAGAAATATCATGATTAGATAGGCCATGTAGAAGCTGAGAAAGTTGTAGATATTATTCAGAGATCGTATTGTTAAGTTGGCACTTAACATGATGTGGGCCAGATTCTTCGCTAATCAAAATAATGACCATTTATCAAAATATCAAGTTTTCAATGTGTTGGTGCGAATTAGCGCCAACAGAAGTTATTTTTTATGAAGTCCTCTAGTGAAGAAAAAACATCAGTTTTTCTAGAGTGAATTATAAAATCCTTTATTATACAGAAAAGTGAAATAGTTAGAATTATATAATAATTTGTTGATATTTTTAGTATTACTTACAATAACTTCTTTTTTAAAATATTTTTAGGATTGTAACGACTTTAATGAATTAAAATAATAGATTAAGTTTTTAAGTTCACACGCTTTCAATTAGAAGGTAAAATGATAATGATAAAAATGAGGTTAGGATGGGCAGAGATGGCAAATAAGCGTGAGGATATTAGCCGAGTTATAAGTTTTTAGCCACCAGGGAGGTATCTACTTTTCTTTGGCTTAAGCAGTCCGCTTGCACTTATGGTGCGGTCGGCGGATTCTCAACACTCTCCCTCGGTAGATTCATCCGTGGGTTATCATCTTTGCTTTCTCTGATGTCCAGAACAGCCAATTTTATAGCTGGTCTTTCGTATATACCACTTTGTGTTTGGACGAAAGCACTTCGCACTTGGCCATCCTTCGATACTTTAGTTTTGAGCACTCGCCCTTTTGGCCAGCAGTTTCTTGGATTCAACGGATCTACAATCAGGACGATGTCGCCTTCTTCGATAGGTTTCGCTGGTGTAAACCATTTGGTGCGACGGGTAATCGTCGGAAGGTACTCTTTTATCCAGCGTCGCCAGAAGTGTTCCGCATAGTGCTACGATATAAGCCAATTTCTCTTAAGCGATGTAGTGCTGTCATCGAATACTGCGGGTGGTTTGTTGCCATTTGAAGATCCTAACAGAAAGTTGTTAGGAGTTAATGCCTCTGCGCTTTCATCGTCAATGGGAATGTAAGTAAGTGGACGAGAATTTACTATATTTTCCACTTCTACTAGCATGCTTCTTAGCAGCTCATCTGATGGATTGCGACTTGGCATGATATCATAAAGAGAGGTTTTTATTGTTCGTACGAGCCTCTCCCAACTGCCCCCCATATGTGGCGACCCAGGTGGAATGAATATCCATTTAGTAGTCGTTGATGTAAATGTCTGCATCAATTTTTCAGTGTCGACTTCTTTGAGCGCCTCTTTTAACTCTCGTTCAGCCCCGTGGAAGTTGGTTCCATTGTCACTGTAAATATCAATGGGTGTACCACGCCTGGCCATAAAGTTTCGAAGAGCTAAGATGCAAGAGTCTGCTGAAAAAGAGTATGCCACCTCAAGGTGAACTGCTCTGGTGGTAAGGCACGTTAGTAATACTCCCCATCTTTTTTCAGTCCTCCGGAGGATGCTAACCGTCATGGGCCCGAAGTAGTCGACGCCTACAAATGAAAAGGGTCGGCAAAATGGAGTGACCCTTGCCAGAGGTAGTTGACCCATGATAGGGGGTTTGGGGTTTGCGCTGCTATTCTTGCACCTTTGACAGTTCTTTCTAATGTTCCTTAGAACGGAACGCATGTGGCTTATGTAAAAATCTTGCCGTAGTTCATTTATAACCGTTTCGTGGTTTCGATGGCTAAAACGGGTGTGAAGATCCATGATGATAAGTCTGGTTATTGGGTGATTCTTTGGAAGAATTATGGGTTTTTTGATGTTTTCGGCATCAATTTTTCAGTGTCGACTTCTTTGAGCGCCTCTTTTAACTCTCGTTCAGCCCCGTGGAAGTTGGTTCCATTGTCACTGTAAATTTCAATGGGTGTACCACGCCTGGCCATAAAGTTTCGAAGAGCTAAGATGCAAGAGTCTGCTGAAAAAGAGTATGCCACCTCAAGGTGAACTGCTCTGGTGGTAAGGCACGTTAGTAATACTCCCCATCTTTTTTCAGTCCTCCGGAGGATGCTAACCGTCATGGGCCCGAAGTAGTCGACGCCTACAAATGAAAAGGGTCGGCAAAATGGAGTGACCCTTGCCAGAGGTAGTTGACCCATGATAGGGGGTTTGGGGTTTGCGCTGCTATTCTTGCACCTTTGACAGTTCTTTCTAATGTTCCTTAGAACGGAACGCATGTGGCTTATGTGAAAATCTTGCCGTAGTTCATTTATAACCGTTTCGTGGTTTCGATGGCTAAAACGGGTGTGAAGATCCATGATGATAAGTCTGGTTATTGGGTGATTCTTTGGAAGAATTATGGGTTTTTTGATGTTTTCGCCAACATTAGCGGAAGAAGGTACGCGACTGTTTGCTCGAATGATTTTATTCTCATCTAGGTACGGGCATAGATTGTAAATTATGCTGCCTTTATCGATTGGTTGGCCGGAACGTAAGTCAGAAATTTCATCGGTGTATTCATAGGCCTGCGCTTCTCTGAGCAATTCAATTTCGGCTTGTCTCAGTTCTTCTTGTTTGAGAAAACCAGTCCTCCGCGGGTGGCGATTGCCCGACTTCCTCTCACGTATTTTTGTACTGATGTTATAGATGAAGCGTAGAAAATATGCAGTAACTCTTATCAACCGTATGTAACTCGAGAAGTCACTCATTTGAAAATCGTCCTTCAAACGTATAGTGTGGATGTTAACGAAACACGTTTTTAAATCTTCGGTTGTATCGTCTTCAGGAGCTGTTTCGTTTGGCCAAAGACTTGGATGAAATTTGAGAAAACTTGGACCCGTAAACCATCGACTGGATATCTTGAATTTGGGAACCTTTTGCCACTTCGTTCCTTCATCAGCAACATTCAATTTAGTGGGAATCCATCGCCAATCGGATATCTCGGTGGAGTCCAGTATTTCGCTCACGCGAAAGGCTACGAATGGTTTATATCTTCGGTGATCTGATCGTATCCAGCTTAGGACGTTACTCGAATCTGACCAAAAGAAACGCTGAGAGAGATTCATCGTGTGCGACTCAGCTATGATCTTCATGAATCTTACGCCAAGTACTGCTGCCTGCAATTCGAGTCTCGGAATAGAGAGGCTTTTTAGTGGAGCCACTCTTGTCTTGGCACCAATCAACGAGCAGCTTACACCTTCTTTATTAGCAATTCTTAGATAAGCAACAGCAGCAAAACCATTTTCGCTCGCATCCACAAAAATATGAAGTTGCTGGTCGGAATCGGGATGAGGGTTGTTTATTATGTAACATCTTGGAATTTTAAGTTTCACTATCTCTGGCAGGTATCGAATCCATTTCAACCATGCTTCATAATCCTTATCTAGGATCTCATCGTCCCATTAAATTTTTGACCGCCATATATTTTGTAGAAGTATTTTTACGTACATAAGAAAATGTGCAACTAGGCCTAATGGGTCGAAGATTGTCATCAGGATTTTTAGAACTTCCCGTTTGCTCGGACGTCAATGATCGGATAGGATGTCTGCTTGACTTGTTTTGGCACTCAATCTGTATGTAAAACAGTCTGATGCTGTGCACCACCACATGCCGAGAACCTTTTCAGCCCCCATTTCAATATTAACAGCGAGATCCAATTGATCGGTGGGCTCAGAATTCATGGCTCTTACTACCTCAGATGAATTAGAGGTCCAATTCCTAATGAAGAAACCGCCTTGTTGATGTACAAACTGGAATTGCTTGGCTAACTGTATGGCTTTCTCCGGCGAGCTGGTACTATCCATCAGGTCATCCACGTATTGATTGTTTTTGATTGACTGAACAGCTCTTGGAAACTTTGCGGCAAATTCATCGGCATTTTTGTTGATTACATACTGGGCGCTCGCCGATGCAGAAGTGGCTCCCATGATCATTACTTGCATTGCTATTACTTCAGGTTCGACTTTATTACTGCTGCTCCATAGGAATCTTTGAAAGTGTTGATCTTCCCCACGTATTTTAATTTGATGATACATTTCCATAATGTCTGCGAAAATTGCGACTAGGTCTTCTCTGAACTTAAATAAGACGGCTACCAACGACACGAGTTGGCCTGGTCCCATCAGAAGCATGGAATTCAACGATGTTCCCTGGACAGTTGCTGCTGCGTCCCACACAATTCTTAACTTTCCGGGTTTGTTGGGGTTAAACACCGGAAATATGGGAAGGTACCAGGAACGATCACTTTTTTTTATCAGCAACTTCCTTTGGCGAAAGCTTTCTAGTGTATCCTTTAGCGATGAATTCCTGGATCTTCTCAGGGCTTTGGCTAACTGAGGATCCCTTTCCATCTTCTTGTGAAGGCAAGCTAATCTATTCTTCGCCATGGGAAGACTATTTGGCATAGTGAATTCATCAAATTTCCATAGAAGCGCTGTTTCGAAGCGACCGTTCTTTCGGATAGTATAGGCTTCCAACAGTTCCAAAGCCCGTTTATCCTCGGTTGGCATCAAGATCTTATCAGGGTTTGATATACCGAAATTGTCCATACATATAAACTCTTTCACTAAGCGCTGTAGTCTAGCATCATTACATTCACAGATGTAAAAATTGTGCTGTTGATATTTTGATGCACCTTTAGTAATCGGTTCAAGACAATGGCCATGTATCATCCAACCCAAGCGAGTCTTAGTGGCGACTGGTTCTTCAGAACCTCCTTCCCGACATTTAATGGGAAGTCCTAAATGTGTATGCCTGAGACCGATCAATAAACGTGGAGTCTGATTCTCATATGATTCAATTGATAATCCTTTAAGATGTTCATGCTTCTTTTGCAGTTGTTCAAAGTTTAGCGATTGATATGGTAGCGAAAGCTTTCTCACTGTATGAACGTCGGTAAATGAATGAATCTCCGCATTAGAAACCGTACTTGAGATTCGCAAGTTATGCACCTTTGATGCGCTCTCATATCTGTGGGTATCACCAGTCCATTTGAGACATAGCGGTTGTGATTTCCCTTTTATTTTAAGTTGTTCAGCGAGTTCTTCATCCATAAGCGATAAGGAGGAACCATCGTCCAAAAATGCGTAAGTTTTAAGTCGCACTCCATTACCATACAGCACTACCGGCACTATGCGAAATAAGGTCGAAACGCCGTGGTCGCGATGGACATTGCAATGGCTATCCATATGATGTATGTTCCCATTCATTTCTCCCTTCATATCCTTTCCATTCTTCTCTTTTTCCGCTTTGTGTAGCAATGGGTGATGCTTAAACGTGCATCCATCTGTGCCGCAGATTGAAGTCGAAAGGCATTTACGTGCATCATGTTCCTTTAAGCATCGTCCACACAGCCGATATTTTCTCACCGCCGTCCACTTTGAAGTTCGATTAAGTCGCTGAAATTGTTCGCAAGCGGCTACTGAACCGCAAGTTCCATCGCAGATGCAGCATTTATTTTTCAATTCATTGTTATTTGCATCAACTCGCGAATGCGAATTCAAGAATCCAGCCTTTTGTGGAACTTGCCGACTTCGATTGGAAGCTTTATTCTCTGTAGACTGCGTCAAGCTGAGCGGAGTGAGAACTGCATTAGCAGCTTCGGTTAGTTGGTTAATCCATGTACTGAAATGAGAAAGAGAACACTCCGGCAGCGTCATTTTATATGTACCCCAGTTGAGAAGGATGTCTGGTGGTAGCTTTGCTTCAAGTTGCATCAAGAGAGAAGGGTTGTTCAGGTGAGCATCCAAACCTGTAGCTCGAATAGTAGCATATAAATTTTGAACTTCCATTGCGAAACTCAAAATCGCTTCCAATTTTCCATGTTTGGGTGGTGGTGTTGCATTAAGTCTGTGAAGGAGCGTTTGAATAATCAGTTCAGGTCTTCCATAAAGCATCTTGAGTCTGTCCATAACTTGGTGGAAACAATCAGGTTGTAACAATATCCATTTCACAGCAGCCTTTGCTTTATCTGCTAAAGCTTTATTTAACCTCATGATATTCTCCTCATCTGTAAATCCGCAGAGCTCGGTACTTCTTTTAAAACTGGATATGAACAATGGCCATTGTTCGGGATTCCCATCAAAGCTCGGCAGATCCTTGGACATTAAATGACGTGCGGCTATTTGATTTTTATTCAAGCTCCTCGTCTGAAAAATAGCTGCGCTGTTGTCAATCGGTGGTAGAGTTAATGTTGTCGCTTGATGAGGCGGAAATGATGATTGATGCAATAACTGCTGTTGCATATTCTGGTTTGAATAATTTCCTAACCATCCATTCACTTTTTTTACGGATCTTATTTCACCCTCATCGACGGACGACCCATCTTCCACTTAAATTTTGCTTAAAATTTGATATTTCTTTTCCAGGTACTCGTTGTCTCTTTTTTCTTTCAGTTCCCTTTCCTCATCAAGCAACTGCAGCTCCATTTTAATATTTCTTGCAAGAGTGGTCCATGACTCCTTTGAATCGATAGAAACCATTGACTCCCGTCGCTGGCGATTCTGAACGGTTGAGATGGCAACAGTGCGTAGCGTCGTATTTGCAATAGTAGATGTGGTAGCGGCAAAAGTAAAGAAAAAAAAAGGTGCAACAGCACCTTTACCAAAAGTTGTTCTTTAATTGGTCACGTCAGCAGGATGATTATAAGCAACCGCAGTTGGGATGGTATAAGTTAACCCATCTGCTTTAGCACTACTCGAAGTTGCTTGTGTTTCCCATGGTGTAGCATCGTACCTAGAATTTATGTATGAATCGGCTTCAAGATAACCTGGCACAAAAATATTTCGGCGGTAGACAGAATTAGTAGAAAATGCGTTATCAATGTAATTTAAATCTTTATTTGGCTGGTTGTATAAGGTGTTAGAAGGAGCAGTATATAAAACAGTAGAGGGAGCAGTATGGGCGATGAAGGAGGCGGTAATAGTGGCAACACTTGCTTCAATAGGCATAGTACCCTTTGGCTCGGCGTACACAGCACTGAATGTTGTATTGCAAGTGGCAATACGTGATGCATTGGCTGGCATAGCGTGCACCATGACATGTTGTGTTGCACCCGCAGTATATGGCGTAGATGTCGTGCTATAGAGTACAAGATCACGTGCAGTGTGTGAGGCGACACTTGGTGTTGTATACGGTGACGTACATATATTAACACTGGCACTAAATGTCTCTGATTCGGCACTTGTAGTACATGAAGATGCATAAGTACTGGCATCTTTTGGCATTATCGCTGCTGCAGCACTTTGAGCTGACGTTATAGCAACAGTATTATTTGCAGATGCGGAACTTACTTCTAAATTGGATACTAAAAGACTCTTACCTGCCATAGTAGCACATTCATTGCTACAAACCCAACTTTTTTCTTGAATTGATTCGTTTACTCCCACGCAGCTATAATGGTGCCAGCTTTGACAAAAATCGCATTGCACCATGTCCTCACAGGATTCAGGTCTATCGCAACTTGCGCAGTTGTATTCCTCCGCCGACCGCATGGTCTCATTAGACGTTGAAAGTACACCTTTTCATTTATTGTTTGACTGCATCCTTGAAAGTATTCAGCAGATTGTTGCAATTTAATCCGATTAAATTCAATTCTTATTGATTTTATAAATTGTTGGTGCGAATTAGCGCCAACAGAAGTTATTTTTTATGAAGTCCTCTAGTGAAGAAAAAACATCAGTTTTTCTGGAGTGAATTATAAAATCCTTTATTATACAGAAAAGTGAAATAGTTAGAATTATATAATAATTTGTTGATATTTTTAGTATTACTTACAATAACTTCTTTTTTAAAATATTTTTAGGATTGTAACGACTTTAATGAATTAAAATAATAGATTAAGTTTTTAAGTTCACACGCTTTCAATTAGAAGGTAAAATGATAATGATAAAAATGAGGTTAGGATGGGCAGAGATGGCAAATAAGCGTGAGGATATTAGCCGAGTTATAAGCTGTTAGCCACCAGGGAGGTATCTACTTTTCTTTGGCTTAAGCAGTCCGCTTGCACTTATGGTGCGGTCGGCGGATTCTCAACACAATGCGACTGTCAATACTTGTATGTGCAGGCCCTAGAAGTTGCTTAATTGATGCATTTGAAGCTGAGCAAAGGTATTTTTCACACGAAGTTTCCGACTTCCTAACTCAACACCGACGTATGCCTAGCATGTAGAGTCTGGATTACCACCCTTCTACATTCGGAACCTTAAAGCTAATTCTGACTACTTGATAAAAGTGATGAGAAGAAGTGATACCAGTCTCCACAAAGTAATCTTGGTTAGGCTTTTGCAATCTAATGCTTCTCCTTAAGGAATGGAATCAGCTAGAATTTACATTTTCACTAAGTTTAAGTAATTTTTTTCTTTTCAGCATACCTCCCAGCTTATGCTGGACGCCGCCCATGAGGATATACAATGAAAATAAAATTCAACGAGCTCTCCATCCATTGTACTCAAAACAATTCTTTCCTATCTTTTTATTCCTTCTAACTAGTGTCGTGCAACAACTTTTGCATTTAAAAGGCAATGTGCCTTTTAGACTATGTGTTAAAACAAAAAATTAGATGATAAAATATTAACCTGCATCTAACTAGAGCATCTACGTCTTCCTCTTGAATAGTGTACAGTGTACAGAAACCTCAAATACTTACTGAAGAAAACTATTTTGACTCTAAGTGCTCATCCGAAGCAATAAGCATCATTTTCCGAGCTAGGGTGGAAACCCTTATCCTGAATTTCATCCCTTATAGAAATGACTTACAGGAAATTTATAATCTAAGTAACAAAAGAGAACGTGAAGATAGTTACCACTTCATTGCTGTATGCCTGTCATCAGATTTTATAACATTCTTAACGGCGCTGAGGGATGGTCACGCTGTAAACATGCTCTGACCTATCGTAATAGCTTTCCTTAATACTCTTAGTCCTACCAACTATGAAGTTTAACTTCAATGTTGTTTATATCTTAACATTCTGAAAAAAATCCTCAGTTTTTTGTTCCCCCATTTTGAGTATTTTTCAATTCTAATTTGTATTCTATATCAATACTTTACTAAATTTTTATTTTATTTAATTTTTGTAATCAACATATTTTTTTATATCTTCTTATTAAATTTTTTTATGTCATATTCAGCAGACGGCAGAATAGCCACGTTCGTATTGTTAAGAAAAAATTGTACCAAATTCAATTGTAAAAATAAAGAATCTATCTATGTATCTCTATCGTTAAGCGGTCTATAGTCCAATAAATATAATAAACATATTGTTAGGTTTTATCTAGGTTCGTTTTATTAAATAAAACTTATTTCCGTTTCAATATAACTCACTTTACGTCTTTTCACTTTTAATTCCAATTAATATTTCAAAACATTCTTTATTTCCTTTTTACTTTCTTTATTTTAAATTCCAACTTTATCACTTTCAAATTACCGACTTGTACACGACTGATTTCAAATTCAAACTGATTTCTTGCCGCATGGTGCGCTTGTATTTATAGTGGCTGCACCATTCAGCACTCCGCTTTAGAATCTTCTAGTACAGTGCCAGTCAGAGCCTTCTGGAGCTTTCTAGCCTATGGTCTTTCATTAAAAAAATGGGGGTTCGTTAACTTCGTTGTGGCTGTCACTTAAAGTTGGAATTACGCATCGTAAAACAAAAAAAAATAGAACGGAGAACATCTTATAGAACACGTTACATTGCCCTTTTCCAAAGATTGTTCGCCCCGAACAATTTCTTCACCATCTTCTCCACTGTAGCGGTATAGCCGGTCAATGTAAACAACTTTTGTCTTGCCTCTTAGACCTCGCTGAATTCGGTACAACACGGTAAGGTTATTCCCTGTTTTGTTAAAGTTTTGGTGACAGTCCCTTTTGTCGATGAGGATTATACAGCCAAACTAGATCTCCCTCATGAAAAGGTTTCGTTGTGGCGTTTGCATCATAGCGTGTTTTCATTCGGTCACAAGCTAGCTTTATTTTAGTCCTTGTTTTTCGCCCGTTGGACATCCGAATTTAATTTCACTAGGCAACGGGATATTTGTACTGAATACGATTTCTGATGGAGTGTGTCCAGTTGTGCTGTGCACCGCATTTCGGTATGATATTATAAAAATAGAGGAATTTGTTAGTCCAGTCTCGTTGGAAGTCACCTACTACTTTGGAAGGTGTTCTTTGAGAGTCCTGTTGAAACGTTAAAACATTCCGTCAGACTGCGGATGAAGTGGTGTTGTTCTCGTCTACTTGATGCCAAGAAGCGAACAGACTTTTTGAAAGATTTTGGATTCGTAGTTCCGTCCTTGGTCAGAATGGAGCTCCATAGGAACACCGAACCTGCTGACCCAATCGTACACAATTTGATCCACAACTGTCTTCGTTTATTGGTTTGGAATGGCAAACGCCTCAGGCCACTTCCTGAAGTAATCCATGACAACAAGAATGAATTGGTTTCCACTGTAAGACTCAAAAAATGGGCCTGCAATTTTGATGGCAATTCTTTCAAAAGGTGCTTCAACGTTGTACTGTTGCATCTTACTCTGTAGTTTTTTGCCTGGTCCCTTGGTGGCTGCACAAGTGACGCATTTTCTGCACCATTTTTCCACATCGTCTTTTGCATGCAGCCAGTAGAAACGTTCTCGAATTTTTTCCAGAGTTTTGTTGATACCGAAATGGCCTCCAGAAGATCCATCATGCTATAACGCTCGTATCTTTTTTTGGACGAAAAACAGTACATTTTCCTCAAAAATTGAAAATAGCAGTATGTTGATAAAAAAACAGTATTTTTCGCAGTACATTGTTTTTTAATTTTTATTTATTTTATTTTTATAGCTTGCACTCATTCTACCTACTTTTCGATGCCCTATTTGGCCACAAAATAAAAAGTAAATCTACTAGAACAAAAGAAATGACTCGCGACAAAAAAGGACCTAATTAGCGTCGCCGACCGATCGCGGGAAAGAACCAAAACAAAAAGTGTTCATCTACTTTTGCATCAGAAAATTTTTATTCAGGTCAAATATTAATTTTGCCAAGCAAACGGAGTGCTTTTCATAAGCAATATCAGCCCTGTTTTGCCGAAGTAAGGAAAGGGTTGTTTTGTGAGTCAAGACTAGAAAAAGAATTCCAAATCCTTTTAGTTTAAGATGCTAATGACGAACCGCTGACTGTTTGCATTACTTTAAAAGAGTGAAATCCGAGAACTTCATCTCATATATAAAAGTGGTATAAATTTCACCAAGAAATTTTTCATTGAGGAGCAAATATCCCACTGACATTCACGTTTGCTTACAAGCTCAAAAAACTGCTGATTTGAAGTTCTGTGTATCTCAAAATAAAAGCAGTATTTTTGAAAAAAAACAGTACGCAGTTTTACGCAGTTTTTGAGAGCAAAAAACAGTACAATACTGCGAAAAACAGTACAGATACTAGCGTTAATCATGCATCTCACGTAGAATGTCATTAACCTTTGTCCGGGGCACAACAAGCTGCATCACATAGGTTTTGCCCATCTTCGTTTGAGCAAACCTTCTTGCGCATGAATTGAATTCCATTGCGCCCAATAGGCTTTGAGGGTCGGACTACTATCAGAAATGTCTCCCCATTCTGGTTTCTCTTCATGTTCTTTCCATGCAAGAAAGGGTTCGATGTCCAAATCTTCTTGCTGAGCATTCCTGATTTCCTCGTTACTCCAGCCGCCAATGGGTTTAACTCTTTTTCGCTGTATGGCAATAGATTCCTTTTTTTCCTGGGGAGTGCAATCCTTGCAGTCTTGGTTACATGGCCGACGAGATAGGGAATCTGCATTCGAGTGTGGTTTTATTTTTCGATGTTGGATTTCATAGTCATATGTCTGAAGTCTCTCGATCCACCTGGCTACTTGACCTCCTGGATTTTTTAAATTCAAAAGCCATCTTAGTGCTCCATGGTCCGTCCGTAAAAGGAACCTCTGTCCATAGATGTATTTATGAAAGTGTTTTGTGGCCAAAACCAAAGCAAGAAGTTCTCTTCTGATTATGCAGTAATTTCTCTCTGTCTTTGAGAGCACCTTGCTGAAGTATGCTACAACTTTTTCTTGGCCGTCATGAACCTGGGAGAGAATGGCTCCTATTGCGATATTGATTGCATCTGCATCGATTATAAACTGTTTTCCAGGAGTCGGATAGGTTAACAATGGAGCATCACACAAGCGTCTTTTAAGTTCCTCATTTGACCACTTGAATTGTTTTCCTTTTTCTGTGAGTTGGTGCAAGCTTTTGGCGATTCCGGCAAAATCCTTCACAAATCGTTGGTTATATGTAGCTAGCCCAAGAAAACTTCTAAGTTGATGCTTGTCTTGTGGGTTTGGCCAGTTCTTCACAGCTTCCACTTTCTCGGGATCAGTTCTTACCCCTTGAGACGAGATGATATTCCCAAAATACTTCACTTCAGACTTGAACAGCGTAAATTTTTCTGGATTGAGCTTGAGATGAGCATTTCGCAATCTCTGGAATACCACTTTTAAGTTTTCACAATGCTCGTCAAATGTTTTCCCAAACACGATGACATCATCCAAATAGACTAGACAGGCTTTCCAAGTAAGGCCTTGTAGTACGCATTTCATTAAACGCTCAAATGTTGCAGGAGCGTTACACAGGCCAAAAGGCATTACTTTAAACTGCCATAAACCGTTACCTGTCGAGAATGCAGTTTTCTTCCGATCTTCTGGGTGAATTATAACCTGCCAGTAACCACTCTTCAGTTCCAATGTTGAAAATCATTGAGCTCCAGCCATCGCATCCAGAGTATCGCTTATCCTAGACAGAGGATAACTGTCCTTCTTGGTGACATCGTTCAGCTTTCGGTAGTCCTCACATAATCGAATATTTTCGTCCTTCTTTTTGACTAGTACGACTGGTGAAGCCCAAGGACTTTTTAAACTCTCAAGATTACATTTAAACATTTTTCTCTTCAAAGCAATGACTTTATCTGGATTCACTGATTTTTCGGGATGTTCTTCGATTATATTTGTTATTGCCGCTGCAGGGTCACATTTACCGACAACTTCTCCTTTTCTAAGCTTGATCTCATATGGTTTGATGTTTAATATTCGTATGGGCATCATGTTATTTTGAGGTGCCGCCAGCGTCTTTCCCACGATGTAATTTTGGGAGCAATGCTCAGAGTCTGGTTCCACCATGAGGTATCGATGGCTCCCAGCCAGAATCATCCTTGATGTTTGTCCAAACAAAGACTTCTGACGTAGGAGGTAGGCACATATCTTCTTTGATGATTGCTCTTATCGATAATGAGTTTTGATTGCCATAAACCATTGAAATCTATATATTTCAGTTTTTAAGAACTTGGTTACCAATGTCGAGAATTATTTCATGCTTTTTCATAAAGTCGATTCCAAAAATAATAGATATATGCACTCATCGCATATATCTGCCACTAGAAATGGATCTTCAAACTCTAGTTCTGCCAAGTGGATCCGAAGACGGACTTCTCCGTACTTCTCTTAATGCAGTCTTCAGGCAATAGCTGTTGGTGTCGTGTAGCCATGCCATCTTGACCAAGTCTCTTCGTACAATGGAAGCGGTGGCACCGGTGTCGATGGTAACCACGTATTGCTTGTTGTTAATAGCTGCTTCCACAGTTAGACTTTTGTTGTTTTGTTTAGTCTGCGAGACTTGGATGATGTTTCTGGGGCCATAGATACCAGTAACGAGCTACTGCCCCTCGAAGTTGGTTCTTACTCGTTTCCCTGCTGGAAAACTTAACAAGGTGGGGCGTTGGTCTTGATTGTAATCTCATCTGATGTATTATTTCTGCTTCCGCAATGTTGACTTCTTCTTGGTGGCATTCGGCACTGGCGCTGGAAATGTCTGGTTTTGTTGCAATTACAGCTTCGGATTTGTCCATCTCGACGGTTGTTCTGGAATGCCATTCTATGGCAAGAACATTCTTCTATAGCAACTTCTCTTACTGGATGTACTCCTAGTAAAGCCAGTTCAGCTGCTTTTATAGTCAAGGCGAAGGCTAATGCTTCTGGAAGTGCTCGTTTTCCAGCTGTTCGGACTGCTCTCTGGAGATTAATGTCAGACAAGACACGAATAAAGGCTTCCGCGGCAAATTGGTTTATAATTTCTTCGCCCGCAGTTGGATATGCAAAGTGAGCTAGTCCTTCGATATCTGCTTGAAACTGCTGAAGAGTTTTACCCCGTTTCTGAACTCTGGTGTTTAGTTGAACTCTAAGGACTTCTTGCACATGGCCATCTCCAAACCGGTTTTCAATAGCTTATGAGAGTGCACTTAAGTTGCCATGCATCTCTGCTGGTATTCTTTGCAGTAACTCAGCAGCAGGTCCTCTAAGAGCCAGTGTAAGTGCAACAAACTTGTCTTCATCGTCCCAGCCGTTTGTCATTGCTGCTGCTTCGAATTGTCTCTAAAGATTGACCAAGAAGTTTGTCCATTAAAAGTTGGCGGATGCATCTCTTTTCTCTTCATAGGGTCTCCAGAACTTTCTCGTACTTTTAGTTTTCTTATTTTGTCAAATTTCATTGACAAATTCTTGAATTTATTTTCAACTTTGTCAATTTTCTCTTCGACCTTTTCAAATTTTCCTTCAAAGTTTGAGTGTGTGAAGTTAGCCCCCCCTTTTTTGAAAATTGAATTTTTGAAAGTTTTGCTAGGTTGTGCTAGGTTTGTGCCGTAATTTTTTTTCAAAAATATTCAAAAATGGGGGTTTTAGAGCCAAAAAACCGTTTTTGACCTAGCCCCCCCTTTTTCGAAAATCAAATTTTTGAAAAATGTGCTAGGTTGTGCTAGGTTTGTGCCGTAATTTTTTTTCAAAAAAAATCAAAAATGGGGGTTTTAGAGCCAAAAATCCGTTTTTGACGGGTGTGAAGTTAGCCCCCCCTTTTTTGAAAATCGAATTTTTGAAAGTTGTGCTAGGTTGTGCTAAGTTGTGCTAGGTTTGTGCCGTATTTTTTTTCAAAAAATATTCAAAAATGAGTGTTTTAGAGCAAAAAAAACATTTTTGACCTACCCCAATATTTTTTTCAAAATTGTGCTAGGTTGTGCTAGACTTGTGCTGGCATGTGCTGTAACTTATTTTGGAAAATATTCAAAAATGGGGGTTTTAGAGCAAAATAACTTTTCCAAAAAGTGTGAAGTTAGCCCCCCTTTTTCGAAAATCGAATTTTTGAAAGTTGTGGTGGGTTGTGCTAGGTTTGTGCCGTAATTTTTTTTCAAAAATATTCAAAAATGGGGTTTTTAGAGTCAAAAAACCTTTTTTGGCGGGTGTGAAGTTAGCCCCCCCCTTTTTTGAAAATCGAATTTTTGAAAATTGTGCTAGGTTGTGTTAGGTTGTGCTAGGTTTGTGCCGTAATTTTTTTTCGAAAAAATTCAAAAATGGGGGTTTTAGAGCCAAAAAACCATTTTTGACCTACGGCAATATTTTTTAAAAATCAACATTTTCGAAATTTTTAAAGTTGTGCTAGGTTGTGCTAGACTTGTGCTGGGCTGTGCTGTAACTTATTTTGGAAAATATTCAAAAATGGGGGTTTTAGAGCAAAAAAAACTTTCCCAAAAAGTGTGAAGTTAGCCTTCCATTTTTTGAATTTCAAACTTTTTTTTACTTTTTCAGAATTCAAAAGTTGTTTTAATCATTGTTCCAAAAAATTAAAGTCGCATCTTTTGTATTTTCGAAGATAGAGCATTTTGAAGTTTATTTTTAAAACTCAAATAACTCCACACCATTATGACTTTTCTCAAATTTTAATTTTGAATCTCAATAAGTGTTTTTAAATACAAAATATTCACAACTGTAGAATCTAGGCCAAAAAAACTAATTTTACGATATTAGATTTAAGTTTTTGATTTATGTATAGGTATTCCGAAAATAATTTCTGATACACACCCTTTTCTCAAATGAAATTTAAAATTTTTAATTCAGATAGAGAATTGCTTAAGCTCCATTCTTCCAAGATTTTGACGAAGATATACGAATTATTGCAGACTTTAAGTGATCAATCATTTCTTACGATCTTAGAATAAAAAAAATTATGCTTGCTCCCCCTTTACGATACAAAAAAATTCTTCCAAGTTTTGCTAGGGCTCCTTTTTATTGTTCCAAGCTTTCAATTGATAAAAAATATTTTTTCTATGTTAAATTTCAAAAAATATCCCCCATAGTCCCCCTTTCCCCAAATCGAAAATTTAAAAGTTGTGCCAAGTGCGTCATCACGCCAATCCATTTCTTCCAAAGTTTCATTCAAGTATATTAATTATTGAAGATTTTATGCTAAAAAAACACTTTGTACCTACCTACGAAGGAAATTAAAAAAAATTATAATAAATCCTCTTTTTCGATAAAAAAAAAAAATTGCCTAGTTGTGCTAAGGCTTCTTTTCATTGTTCCAAGCTTTCAATTCATACAAAATATTTTTACTATGTTAAATTCCGAAAAATATTCCCATAGCCCACCTTTCCCCAAATCTTCCAAAGTTTCA
The DNA here is from genome assembly GCA_951217065.1 of Baccha elongata. Classification (NCBI taxonomy): domain Eukaryota; kingdom Metazoa; phylum Arthropoda; class Insecta; order Diptera; family Syrphidae; genus Baccha; species Baccha elongata. Next base: position 713,422 of record CATNUY010000229.1, on the reverse strand, counting down.
TTCAAACATATTAATTGTTAAATATTTTAAGCAAACGAAAAATGCTCTGTCTTTCTTACAATCCATAGGTATGTAAGTTCTTTTACTATTGGAAATAATAATTTACTGAATAAAAGTTTTTTATTTTTATTTTAAAATCGTCAGGGAAACCTTTATTAATATAGGTATAAAACCCAAAATCTTTTCATAAACAACAATAGAATTTGAACAGAAAAGTAAATAAACAAAAAATAACAATCAGCGGAAAATTTAAAATAAATATAAAATAAAGAAAAAATTAATTTAAAAAAAAAATGAACGTTATGTTGTGTCATATAATGATGAAAAATGCTGCCGAAATATATACTGTAAAGAAAAACTACTGGCGATAATATCCTTGGCCCAAGTGATGATATGGTATGTTTTAAAACCGTGTCCATTCAAATGACACTCAATGGGTCGATGGATGATGGGGGTAATTTCATAATTAATAACAGTAGATATCGGGATTTGACATCCATTTTTTGCAATTTCTATAGGTAGTAACTTCATCCCTCTAGTCGCTGAGCTCAGATGTGTTTTGGTTGGATATACGAACTCTCCTGGAATGGTCTTTCTAGAATCCTTATTAAATATAAATATAAAATGAATAAAATATTTGCTTATCTAAATTTACATGTTATTTACGTGAATAGAAATTTATAAAATATTTGCTTTAATAGAAATGTTATAATAATATTTTTACCTTGAATGATATTCACCTGTTGTAAATTCAAAATTTTAAGATTTGGTTAAGTATTCATTGGTTTTGCTCTTTTGATAAAAAAAAACATAAAACAAACATAATTACTTCTCCATTTCATATTCATTGTTGGGTTCCACTTTCCGAAATCAGGTAGGATATAGGTATACTGATTTCTTAAAATATTTCAAGCGTTATTTTTAAACTTTTTTTACGTATATAAAGGTAAAGACACCAGTCTTTGATTCTTTTGTCTAAAAAAATGATTGTATTGCCTAACTTCATCTGCGTATAGGTAGTTTATACGGTCATTAATCATTATCTACTCGTTATCCAACAGGGAATTTAAAAAAATGAGAACTTTTGCATGTGTGTTGACTTTACGGTGCAGTTTTTGTATACAGAAAGCGTTTTTAGAGCGAAAATATAAACAAAAACAAGTTTATCATGGGTAGAAATACAAGAGACGTTGCAAAACTGCGCGACTGCGAAAAATAACCAGATGAAATTTAGCTATATCTACTTAAATCAGATTTAAACCCGAGTGATCGTGTCAATTAAGGATATTATTTTGATATGTCGACTAGATACATAAACATGCAATACAGAGTTAGTTAGGGTGTATAATGCATAGATACAAATGTAAGTTTATGTTGGGAATAAGTGTGAACAAACTAACTTTCCATAAGACTTTGAAATATTAATTCTTTCATTATCCGATGCCTATAAGGAATAATAAAAAAAAACTACTTTTATGCAATTCATGAAATATCAATTGTGAGATCGAATATATACGAGCATTTCTGGGATGGCAGCCAAATTTCCGGATATGTGTTTTGGTTTCTTTAACAAATCATCAAACTCTTGCCAGTGACTGGCAGAGGTTTTGATAAGAGCAGTGTAGTGTCCAACTGATGTTGATCGCCTGCTTCCATGGTATACTACAATACCTGCCAATTGATATGTCATACACTCTATTTCAATGACATCCTGAATGTTATTTATAGACACTGGTTCAATCCCCATAACTGAATAATCAATAAATAAATGGGTTTTATATTGAACTCTTGGAATTAAAGATGTTTTGCAAGAACGGCATGAGACTTGTGAAGGTCGTCCTGTACGAATTGCTTCGTCCATTTTAGAAAAACCATGCGCTTGAACAATGTCCAGGTTAATGGGTAAAAGTGTTCGCTCGGTAAGTTTTGTGGATTTGCAAACTGAGCACTCAATAGACTCTGAGTAGGTTGTTTCCTTAAAAACCCACTCGCAAAGATTTAAAATATTGCATGTAGCATCTATTACCAAGACTCCTAATTTATTATCTCTTGTAACAAAGCTTTCAACTTCCCTTAGTAAATCAGCTCGCAGCCTATAAATATTCATCCCTGGTCCCATTTTTAAAAAGGAGTGGATGAATTGAAACCGTTTTGTGTTAGCTTGTCTGATTACTTCATAAAAAGTATTATAAGAACAAGCACTAGCTAAAATTTGCGCAATGCTGTCGAACCCGCAAGTATTCTTAACAACAATTTTTTCCGAGCGATTTAAAATGATTTGACACATATTCCCATTTTGGAGTACTCCAGTTGTTAATTTACTGTTTTTAGACATCTCGAAGAGATTCTAATCTGGACGCGGGTCTAAATATGTTCTCCTTTTAGCTTTTGGAGAATTTTTATTTCGCCAATTTTGCTCCAGAACAATTTCAGGGATTTCATCGCTTTCTGAATCAACCGCCAAATTGCTTCTTTTTGAGCAGGAAGCAAAGTTTTCCTGTAATAGTAAACAGTCATTTTCATTTTCTATAGTGGAAGTTGGCTTTGAAGTTTTTGCATCACTTACTACTGGAACCATTGCTAATTTTGCCCTACCAGAAAATGATTTCAGGTGTATCGTAAGAAACTTGTCGACCCGCATGGGAAGACAATCGTTTTTGAGTAACCTATGTTTGATATCATTAAATTCAGATTCCACTGCTGAAGAAGTGGCAGTGGGCTTTCCATAACCGAATATTGGTATCATAGCACCAGAAAATAGTGGAAAGTATGGAATTAGCTTTTTAATGCGAGCAGTAAGGTGTGGAAGGTAATACGGATTTATACTACTCCCAGAAGACGTGTCATTTATTTTGGATAAACTTGAATCAACAATTTCTTTTGCCCAAAACATTGAAGAACATTCCGATATAGATTCTGTTTCTATATCATTATCATGTCTGTCTTCATTAAAAGGTTTATCTTTCTTTTCCTCAGATTCAGAAAGAGAATTAGCCAAATCACTTATTCCTTTTATTTTGTTACGCAAGTAATCTATTGAAACTTCCGCTGTTTTCGAATTGCCAGTACTGTCCACCCCACATTCCTGGCTATTGCAGATAATAACTGCTGACCTTATAACTTCTTCCAAAATTTTAAAGTCTGTGGTTTTGGCAAGAAGTCCCATTACTAATACATAAAATGTTTTAACACGTGGATTAGTTCCTTTGAATTCTTTCCATCGTGACACCATGTGTATGTAATGAGAAATGTCCAATCGAATGAAACACGATGGCAATTTAAGGGAATCATTTCTTGTGAGGGCTTTAAAACACTTTTTGAGATAATGTTGGAGATTCTTGCATTCTCCGAAAATTCTTGAAATTGCCCCCAACAAAGCCTTGTCAAAGTCACACACAACTTCTCGAGGTAATGGAAATTTAGATTTGTTCAGAGAACCTATTCTTACTATTTCATTAAGCCAAAAGGTTATGGCGCTCGTGTTATGGGCACTACTCAGCATTCGGAAAACTGGCATTTTTGAAAATGGAGTTTCGGCTACGATTTGATACAGATATATATGTGTAGACAGTTCACCACTGGGCTTTTTAATTTTTTTTACAAGAGACCCTGTTGCATCGATTGACAGCAAATTCGGATGTTGTAAATAAACAGCCATTTGTTCTAATGTCCAATAATGAACGAAAAAGGGGTAGTTACATTTTAAATGGATATCTCCTGCATGAAGTTGAAACATCATGTTATCTATATTTAAAAGTGGGTCCGATCCATGAACATTAAGTTTAATGTCATGTCTTTCTTGTTTTGCTTTTCGCAGAACAGAAGTTTTTGGTAGGGTTGGAGGTTTCTTTTCACCTAATTCCATTAAATGATCAGCCTGGTCTCTACGCCATAGACATGGCAAAATGTTCCCACTCACCATAGCTTCTGAAGCTTCTTTTCTACGCTTTCCTTTAAGTTGACGCTTTTTTGAGTGAGATATACTTGAATCAAAATGTTGTATACTACACTCCATTTCGACTGCGACATTGGGAATTGGTTCATTTAAAATGAGTCCCGTAAAGGAACAGTTACATTCAGAGCATGACCCTGTTATAGTAACAAAAATGCCGGTATTCGAAACCTTGCTTCGCTTAAAAGAAATGGCGCACGGTAGCATTGTTTCTCTGTAAATAAGATCATACAGTTTGTCTGACCATATTTGTATACCAAAGTGCCATATTATCTTTCCGAACGAAACTTATCGGAGTAAAACACATCCGGCTTAATAGCTTCCCAAGTTATAGCGGGTATTTGTATACTAAAATCTAAAGTTTGAGAACAATTGGAACTACTGGTAGAATTCAAAGATTCCTGAACTTCAATTTGGTGAAAATTTAAGACTTTCGTCAAAATTCCATACCTATTGCTTTTTAATATATTATATATATGTATTTGGGTTTTAAGCTACCTTGAAGCTTTTCACTAACTTCCTTAAAAACAGCTGAACTAGGAACAACGACTCTACCAGAACTATTTAAAACATTTTTAAATTCTGGGGACAAGAGGATCTCAACATGTAGGAAAACACTTATACACCTCGACAGGTCGTATTAATAAACATAAATATTATCTAAAGAGTATCATAGTAGAAACCATACTAACTCGAACATTTTTCGAGTCAACGAAATTGAATTTTGAAAGTTCACTAGAACTGGCATATTCAATAAAAATGATGCGAACTATAAAGAAAATTCGAATTAACATTATCCAGATTTAAACCAGCATCAAACGCACCATACATCTATCCGTATTGAAAATACAACTCGATTAGAGTCCACAGAGTAGAAGACAAAATACAAAATGTCGACCCTGTAGTGGAAACTATTTCTACGCGCGCAGTTCTGTCATGTCAACTTTTAAGAGAACGAGTAGCAGACGGCTGACGTCATCAAACGAGGAGGAGGGAACGTGCAAAATAGTGAACTTAGCTGCAGTGAAGAAAGAGCAAATATTCAATTCGAGAGCTAGAGAGGAGCAACGAGTGTCACAACACGAATTCAATAGTAGAAGAAAAGACTTTTTTTCACAAGTCAAAAGAGATACTAGTCGACTAATAGACAATTCCGTAGCAGAAATGCATGTCCGTTAATTCTTCTCGGGTGTATGAGCTTGACATCGTTACGTGTTAATGAGTTAATATTCAAATTTGAAATAATTACTTAGCAAAACTGCAATGCCTTTTATTTATCTTGCGTTGCAATTTTCTTTTTTTTTTTCATTAAAAAAAATGCGGTTTTATTGTCCCCATTGTCCCCATAACAGGTAGAACCCATGGGCTGCGGGCAGGCCAAGGCAAAAATATTGACAGGTCAGTTTTCAGAAGTTATCAATGAAAATAATATTAATCCAGGGTTATTCCAATACTATTTAATTTTATTACGTTCTCATAAAACTCCAATTAAAAAAAAAGTAAAAAAACTAAGATTAATGCTAAATAAATAAATAAATAAAGAAAAAGGTGGTTTGGTTTTTTTTTAATTTCTTGAGAACGACATAAAATTTTTGCATCCGGTTTTCTTATTTAGACTAAAAATTAATAACAGCATTGAATTTTGAAATTAAAATTAGCACTTAATTACGTAAAATTTTGAAAAAAATGAATTTGAAATTTTTTTTTCAATTTTTTTTTTCAAAATTTTGACTTTGAAAATTAATATTTCAAAAACAATTTCTTAGAATAGATTTATTTAAACACAGAATGAAATAAAAAGTTATTGGCTTTTCAAAAACGTATCGCACAGCATTGTGAATGAAGCCGTTGATTTTAAATAATTTTTTTCCCATTTTAAGTCAGTTTTTTCGAAAATTGCCCCTCCCGGCTAAACGGAGGGGAATAGACCCCCCCTCCCATACGATTTTTTTCTTGTCTCAACGCAACCTACACGCCCTAGCATTTTGTCGCATTGCTTATGACTCACCCTGTATAATTAGACCAAATTGAAGGTCATTACAAAAGTATAAGCGTTTAGTGATACTTACTAAGAAAGTTAAGTTTTTTTGATAATTTTTATTGAGAGCCTTCTGCTGATGATTTATATGGATGAAAGTGAAGTTCACACCTGTCTGCTGTAGAGGATTTTGTATCTTATTTGCCTACTATAGAGAGTTATTAACTTCAGTGCAAAGAATTTTTTTTGTTGTTTGAGTACTGAAATAGAAAGTACAACTAAAGTAAAGTCAATTGGTGAATATACCTACCTTCAAGTGTAAAAGTGATTTCAACCTTTTATTGATCTGGATCCATCGGAAAAAGAATAAAATACAAAGAGTTTAAGTCAGTTTCAGCATTTGTGTCATTATTTTTTTTTTAAAAGTCAAATACTTAACTATAATAAGTTCGCTACGTGACAATTTTTGTTTGTTTTCGAAGATAAAGTAAAAATACTTTAATTTTTGTTTTTCGTATCTAAACCAAATTTAGAAACCTTCTGTGTGAAAGTACCTACCTACTTGGTCATCATAGATCACCGTCCTTGAATCTGTACCTATATCTGGAAACCTAAAAAGAAAAAGAAAAGAAAATTTTAATAAAGTTTTTTTTTGTTTGAAAGAAAGTACCTTTAAATATTTTGATTTGTCTGTACATTTGGGGGGCAGAGTGCATTCTTTCCTTCATCGTACCCTTAAGTATGTAAATTCTTTTTATCATTTGTTTTTTTTTTTATTATATTAAGTATAAAAATTTGTAAATTTTAATTAACTTTTGTAACCTTTCAGCGTCTCTTTTAATATTTACCTTTCATAATAAAAGCGATCCGTCTACGCCTTTGGTGTGAGCCCGTGATCTTGCTATTTTTCTTGTGTTTCTGGGTTTGGGAAAAATTCTTGTTTAAATATATTACGTCAACATTTTTGATCATTCCCTCGTGGGGATATTTGCTCTGGAAATTTTCAGAGAACTTTTAATAAGTCGTTTTAACAATTCGATTTTGAATATTTTTCGATTTAGTTTCGTGATTAATTTGTAACCAATCTGTGTTGGTTCGCGTATTTCAGAACGAGGCTAGTATTGTGTTTGTGGTAGTCATCTCGTTCTTCCTTAACTAATATTGTGGTTTAGCACTTCAGATGTGGAGTTAAGTTGCTGATCACAAATACAATACAGTAACTGTTCATTTGTCCGGTTTTGTTTTACGTTATAGAGTAAGTGGTGGAATATTTGTCGAAATATTCCCACGTCGCAAATTAAAGAACTAATGAATTATATCGCTATTGTTAAAGTCCTAAAGGCTACGTTCAGGATTTTTTTTATCCTGAATTATTAACATCTTTTTTCGAATAAAATTTATAGAGCTTATGGTGGTTCTCTATGTTGATAGATTTTTCAATGAGAGAATTAAAGTAATTTTTTTTGTATAAAGTTATTAGCTTAGATGAAAATAATATTTGAAATTGAATTCAAAAATAATTTTTTTTTATCTTTTTAAATGAATTGGTATAAAGTTCATAGAACTTATTTTCGAATTAAATTCAATTGTCAATAGATAAAAGTTTATTAAGTTTTAGAAAGTTCAAAGAACTATTAGTTTTATGAGTATAGTTAAACTATTTCTATAGTAGGAATTTAATAAAAACTCATGTTACATGATAAGTTTATTTTGAATAAATGATTGTATAAGGATCTGAAATAGAATCAGCAAATTTTATTATTTCTTTTTGGAATCTTTTGACTTAGCATGGGGTTCGGACCGAATCTCGGGGAAGTTAAATTTGTTTCTCTATGGAATTTCAGGTAGTCATGGCGTGTTAAAATCAAAAGGCAAGGAGTCGTGGCTGAGACACTCCTCATCATGAAGTGATCCACACCCTCTTCAATACTAACGACAACAACAACAACAACTATTTAGATGAAGTCTTCTACAAACATGTAGATTAATATTTCTGGTTTTAGGATCATTCATTTTTGATTCATTTTTTTTAAGGGATGTTTCTGTAAATAGACGTTTGCCAACAGAAACAATTGTGGAGTTTATAGTTGGTTTAGAATTGACTATAACTTAGGTAGGGTAGATAGGCTATAAGGGGAAGTCAAATACATCAGATTTCCCCGATCTAAAAGGGTTCCTTCAACTATACTGGACGTTAAGGAACACGGTTTGGTGGGTGTAGATAGTCCGACCCGATTATGTCATCTCGATCGGGTATTGAGAATTCTTTTTCATTTGTTCGTTTTTCTGTTTTAATGTTTTTACTATCGTAATTTTCGATTCACAAGTTCTTGTATCGGGCTCTTAGCTTATTAGCTTAGCATTTATAAACTTTAACAGAGTCAATCGTCAGCTAGACTCCAGGTCTACTAAATTGTAGCACTGACTATACATTTCTGCAGCACTACCCACTACCTTGAACCGATGAGCATGGCCAAGGTGATTTTGCAGACCTGAAGCAGCAGAAAGTGGTAGTCACCCTGTTCGTCCTGGCTTGGACGTGCCTACGTGTACAAGTAGGTACTATAAGTCATACGACGGACAGGTTTAGGATCCTTTCGTCTCAGTGATGGTTAGTCTGAATAGTCTTCTTCATGGTGTTTATACCTGAACAACATGATCGGGTTAGAGAATTAAATACTCTCGATTTTACACTTATTTACAATCATGAATGGACTAGGGGACGATCATTGGGCGAGTCTTCTTGAGTTTATCGTAAGATCTTCAAAGTAAGGTGAACAGTAAAGACGAAGAATGGAGCTTAAGCAATTCTCTATCTGAATTAAAAATTTTAAATTTCATTTGAGAAAAGGGTGTGTATCAGAAATTATTTTCGGAATACCTATACATAAATCAAAAACTTAAATCTAATATCGTAAAATTAGTTTTTTTGGCCTAGATTCTACAGTTGTGAATATTTTCGAGTGAAATTTTGGAAACTTTAAACTAGTATGACTTTTTAATAAAAAAAGTTTTTGTTTTCACGATTGGGGAAAAGGGGAGCACGTAGTGCATTTTTTTCAAATTGTGGGTAGGTTAAATCTTTTAAAACGAAACAACTTTGAAATCCTTATAGTTTATAGCTATAAGTATTTGGAACAGTTTTTTGATATTTATTTTCAGAAAAGGGGAGCTTTTGATTGGTCATAATTCAAGCAAAATGATTTTTTCCAGTTTAATTCAGTATTTTTTTATATTTTTTTATGAAATTTTCAAATATTAAAGATTTTGGGGAGTTTGACTTGGCACAACATTCAGAACTTTGATTTTGGAATAAGGGGGGCGGTTGGAGCTCTCAGAAATGTTAAGCATTTTTTGAAACTCAAATTAAAACATGATTTAAATCTCGTAAAAACTAAATTTTGTATTCACAAGTTGTATTTAATAACACTTATTGAGATTCAAAATTAAAATTTGAGCAAAGTCATAATGGTGTGGAGTTATTTGAGTTTTAAAAATAAACTTCAAAATGCTCTATCTTCGAAAATACAAAAGATGCGACTTTAATTTTTTGGAACATTGGAACAATGATTAAAACAACTTTTGAATTCTGAAAAAGTAAAAAAAAGTTTGAAATTCAAAAAAGGGGGGGCTAACTTCACACTTTTTGGGAAAGTTTTTTTTGCTCTAAAACCCCCATTTTTGAATATTTTCCAAAATAAGTTACAGCACAGCCCAGCACAAGTCTAGCACAACCTAGCACAACTTTAAAAATTTCGAAAATGTTGATTTTTAAAAAATATTGCCGTAGGTCAAAAATGGTTTTTTGGCTCTAAAACCCCCATTTTTGAATTTTTTTGAAAAAAAATTACGGCACAAACCTAGCACAACCTAACACAACCTAGCACAATTTTCAAAAATTCGATTTTCAAATAAGGGGGGGCTAACTTCACACCCACCAAAAAAGGTTTTTTGACTCTAAAAACCCCATTTTTGAATATTTTTGAAAAAAAATTTACGGCAAAAACCTAGCACAACCTAGCACAACCCATCACATTTTTTAAAAATTTGATTTTCGAAAAAAGGGGGGCTAACTTCACACTTTTTGGAAAAGTTTTTTTGCTCTAAAACCCCCATTTTTTAATATTTTCCAAAATAAGTTACAGCACATGCCAGCACAAGTCTAGCACAACCTGGCACAAATTTGAAAATTTCGAAAATGTTGATTTTGAAAAAATATTGGGGTAGGTCAAAAATGTTTTTTTTGCTCTAAAACACTCATTTTTGAATATTTTTTGAAAAAAAATACGGCACAAACCTAGCACAACTTAGCACAACCTACCACAACTTTCAAAAATTCGATTTTCAAAAAAGGGGGGGCTAACTTCGCACCCGTCAAAAACGGATTTTTGGCTCTAAAACCCCCATTTTTGATTATTTTTGAAAAAAAATTGAGGCACAAACCTAGCACAACCTAGCACAACCTAGCACATTTTTCAAAAATTTGATTTTCGAAAAAGGGGGGGCTAGGTCAAAAACGGTTTTTTGGCTCTAAAACCCCCATTTTTGAATATTTTTGAAAAAAAATTACGGCACAAACCTAGCACAACCTAGCACAACTTTCAAAAATTCAATTTTCAAAAAAGGGGGGGCTAACTTCACACACTCTCAAAGTTTTCGAATTTTCCTTCAAAATTCCCGAATTTCCGGTCAATCTTAGTCTCAACTGTAATGAGTTGTTTTTCGATGGCTTCAAATCTTTCGTCAGCAGGAACGAACTTGTTTTGTAACGCAGTGAGCTTATCTTTGAGAAGGTTCTTCTGTTCTTCAAGAATGCTGTTTCTAAGTTCATCGAAAACATTCTTTTGCTCGTTTCTTTGGTTATCGAAACGTTCGAGAAGTTTCGTTTGTTCATTCTTTTGTTCTTCTCTTTGATCTTCGAAAAGTAAAGTTTGTTCATTTCTTTGATCTTCGAAACGTTCTAGAAGTTTCGTTTGTTCATTCTATTGTTCTTCTCATTGATCTTCGAAACGTTTTAGAAGTTTGGTTTGTTAATTTTTTTGTTCTTCTTTTTTCTCTTCGAAACGTTCGAGAAGTTTCGTTTGTTCGTTTCTTTGATCTTCGAAACGTTTGAGAAGAAGAGCTGACATATTGGACAAGTCTGTGTTGGTACTTACTTGTTCTTCTGCCATTTCTGTTTCTAAGACGGATGTGTCAGGATTTTCGCAGTGTCGTCTCATGGCTTCTTGCAGACGAATAATCAGGTCATTTTTCGTTCCAGCAGTAGGAAGACCCCGTTTGTTTAGATTTGCTTTTAGTTCAACAGCTAACTTTATCACTTTCAAATTACCGACTTGTATACGACTGATTTCAAATTCAAACTGATTTCTTGCCGCACGGTGCGCTCGTTTTTATAGTGGCTGCACCATTCAGCAATACGCTTTAGAATCTTCTAGTACAGTGCCAGTCAGAGCCTTCTGGAGCTTTCTAGTCTATGGTCTTTCGTTAAAAAAATGGGGGTTCCTTAACTTTGTTGTGGCTGTCACTTTAAGTTGGAATTACGCATCGTAAAACAAAAAAATAGAACGGAGAACATCTTATAGAACACGTTACAATATATATAAATTTTAATAGTTGATTTTAAATAAGTCTTTTTAAAAAGAAACTGTTTAAATTTCTAAGAGCAAGGCTCATTCTTTATCCAAATATTATCGAGGAGTTCTCAGTCTAGTTGTTGCGAGTTTCGCGTTCATTTGGGATCTGCTGCCTTAATTCATATCTTAGGTCTGCTTAAGCGCAAATTGTGTACTGTGTTGTAAGAAACGATAACAATAGTAATCTTTATCGTTTTACTCCTTTATCGTTTTACCCTTTTTATGACTACGTGATTTTTTACATGGAAGTACGTTTCCTCTGTTCTTTATCTTTAACATGAGTTCTATTTCTCTCCTTATCTTTATTTTTATGACTACTTGACTTCCTACATGGAAGTCCGTTTGCTTTGTTCAAAATTGAGTCATTCCTGTTCTTTATTTTTAACTTCTCTTCTTCTTCTTCTTCTTCTTCTCCTTTTTCCGACGATGCTATATACGATCTCGAATGGGATCATATATTTCCCACTTCTCCACTTCACCTACTGATCTGTGTGTGGGGTTCGTCGGGTTGACCTCAGAAAATGTCGGCAAGCTTCCCGGTTATGGATTGTTCCATGTCTGAGGCCAACTGAATGCTGATGTCGCTGCATTTGTTTTTTCCAGGAATTTTTCGGCCTGCCTCTCTTCCGCGATTGTACTGGAATGTTGTATGAAAGTGCCTTTTGAACGAGATTCTCAGCGTCTCTTCTAAGTACGTGCCAGTACCAGCTGAGTTTGTCGTGCTGTATTTTATCGACGATGGTATCCTTAACGTGAAGACTTCTTCGGATCCTTTTACTTCGGATTCGATCTAGCTTTGTTACTCCTGCTGTCATGCGGAGCATCTTCATCTCAGTTGCCGTCAATTTGCTCTCATACTTTTTGTACATTGTCCAACATTGTGAACCATATGTAAGCGCTGGACGGACTGCTGATGTGTAGAGTTTTCCTTTTAGCTTAGGGGGCATTTTTCGGTCACAGAAGATGGCAGAGTTCTCACGCCACTTCATCCACCCTACGCTTATGCCATGGTTGATGTCGTCATCACAGGATGCTTCGTTGTTGATCATAGATCCAAGATATTTAAACTTTTCGCACTTGGGAAGCACTGTTCCGTTCAAATAAATGTCCGGAATGGCCATGGTTGGATCAGAAAATGGACAGCATAGGTATTCTGTCTTTTTGGCGCTTATGCGGTATCCATTCCCCTCCAAAGCGTCCACCCACACATCGAGTGCTCGTTGCAAGGAAGAAGCATTTTCACTTATGATGGCTCCATCATCAGCAAAGAATAACTGAGTCACTTTAGGGTCTCTCACCTTATCTTCGAGTAGATAATCAAGGACTGTTATAAAGAGCAAAGGACTCAGAACGCTTCCTTGGTGTACACCAACTTCTATTCTGAAATTCTCGGTTACTCCTGCAGTGCATCTGACCTTTGTTTTGACATGCTCGTACATATCCATGATGATCCGCACGTAGATTTCTGGAACTCCCCGTTGTCTAAGGGCCACCCATATCAGATTTTTTCCTAGCCATCACTGCTTTGGCTTCGTCGTTCCACCACCATGTTTCTTTGTCCCGTTGATGGTGGTGTCCTTTTGCGGTTCCTAGCAGTGATTTCGCTTTCTGAAGGCAAGTTCGTTGCAGAGAATCCCACATATTTTGTGCATTACACTCTTCACTTTCAGCTCTGTTGATGGTTTGGCACAGAACGTTCTTTATGCAAGAGATAAAAGTTTCTCCCTTAGCTTTGTCCAGATTGTACCACTTGATTCTTCCAGAGGACTCTGTTTGTTTCCTTATGCTCTTCGTCTCCATAAAAAATTCTGTCACTAGGAGACGGTGCTGCTGGGCAATCGCTTCTCCTAGTATCACCTTACAGTCTTTCACATTTGGTTTCAAGAAACTGTTAACCAAATGGAAGTCAATTTGAGTGTTATTGCCTCCACTGCTGTAGGTAATTAGGTGTCTGCTGTGTTTGATGAACATAGTGTTTAACACAATAAGACCGTATGACCTGCACATGTTAAGGATGTTTTCACCATCTGAATCCCTGGTGCCGTATCCCAGGCCACCATGGCAGTCCTCATAGTCCTCATTGGTCTCCCCGATATGTTCATTCAAGTCTCCGCCCACAAACAAAAGTTCTTCTTTCGAGATGTTCTTAAGGAGGTTGTGGAAATCGAGCCAAAACTTATCTTTTTCCACTTGCTCACACCCAGATTGGGGAGCATAGGCACTGACAATATTCCACACCTTTCCTTGCATCACCAGTTTAAGGGACATCAAACGGTCACTAGACTTTGAAATAGCCAAGACGCTTCCAAGTAATTCTTTTGCAAGGATGATACCTACACCGTTCTTCCGTTGTTCTTGTCCATAATAGAACATCTTATAATCTTTTGTTTTGACATCCAAGAAACGGGCCCTGTTTCCGGTGTTTCGCCATTTCGTTTCTTGGACACACAAGATGTCCAAACGCCTTCTCTTCATCATCTCTTCCAGCTCGAAGCTTCGTCCGTTCATACTTCCAACATTCCAACTCGCTACTCTCATATTTCGACTAATCTGTTGCATTACTTTGCTAGCCCCCGGAATCCGTCTAGCTCTGACCCGTTTTTTTCATGCAAATCTCTAGGTAAATAGAAAACACAATTGTATTTTTCATTTTTCTATTCCACTGTTTGTGTAATATCCACTGTTTACATTTCTCAGATTTTTGAGAACCTTGCTCTCATTTTTCTTGTTAGTGTATATCCTAGACTTTGGAATACCAAACTACTTCGAAATGTCCGAAAGCGAAACTCCTCTTTTATATTCGTCAATGATTTCAATTTTTGCTTCCATTGTAAGACGTTTGCGCGATGACATCTTGCAGAACTTTCTTCTTCAGCATCAGAAATGAAATTGAAACCATGTAAAATATTCCAGATGCCAAGAAACGTAAAACAACACAAAAATTCAGACTAAAAATCCGTTACAGATTTGTGCATAGCGAACGGAGCAACTGCTTACATACACGAAGACAAATACGTGTAAGACATAACTAATAAAAAAGCACGTTGGTTATTCTGTACAGAGTACTCTATTATAAGTGAGAAGAAGTTAAATACAATACTTATAATATGTGTTAAATACATTTGGTGTAATATTAAGGTTGGTAATGCTTGTTATAAGAAGTGTTACAATATGTTTTACATAGATGGCATTACATTAGGCCATTAGTTATAATAAGGTAATTTTGATATAAATACAACACCCCCACTATATCAATATTTACAATTCAATAATTCATTGATAAATTTATAATGTGCACTCAAAGCATAACCTTTTTGTCAACAAGTCAGCTGGCATATCAGCCGTGGGCAAATAATGAATTTCAACTATTTTGTTTGCAACAGTTTCTCTTACAAATTGATGTCGAACATCATTATGTTTTGATCTATTATGAAGGACAGGATTTGCCAACAGCTTTTGTGCGCTCTGATTGTCATCAAACAATTTTACAATAGACATTCTTTGTGTTAATTTATATAACAAGTTACTTAATTATATAGCTTCCTTACAAGTTTTAGATGTAGCCATATATTCGGCCTCAGCGATTGATAGAGCTACCGTTTTATATTTTTTACTTTTCCACGAAACTGCACAGTTACAAACTTTGAAACACTTCGACCAGTATATGACCTCTGGTCGAATGAGTTGCTCGCCCAATCGGCTTCTACAAAACCTTGTAAATCTGCATATCCTTAACATTATTTTGATCCAATTGTCATGGTGCACCCACAATAGTTTTTGAAGATAATCAAAGTTGCCTGAAATTAATTACTGGTGAAAAATTATCAAATCGGACAAAACATATTGATACAAAGATGCATTTCGTTAAGGACTATATTGATGTAGGTGCAATTAAATGTGAATATTGTCCAACCGAAACTTTGCTGGCCGATATGACCAAGTTTTGAAAAACTTAGATTGAAATGTGGTTTAAATTACTATTGAGGAGGGGTGTTGAATATATGAATGATATTAAGCCAAATCAACCTTTAGCAATATCACTGGTTTAATAATTTTTTGTTCTAAGGAACTTTGCTAAATATGTTTTTAATATTTTTCAGTTAAATTATATTTTTAAGTTAGTTACAAAAATGTGTTCAAGGAAGCAACAATATTATAATTCTATTAAAAATAAATTAAGTTATTACAATTACTTTTATTTATTGTTTTTCATCAAACTTTGATTTCATATTTTTTCATCAGTATATATGCTTATAATCATTGAGTTTATACACATAGAGGAATCAAGATGGCTTCAAACTCACCGAAGTAGATGTCGCTAAATGAGTTTATCGAGTAATTATTATTTCCTTAGTCCTCTATAATGAAAAATACTTTAACCGAACCGAACAAAGTTCTTCTGCATACATTTGTTTTTGATTTTCTTTGTTTCTCTTGCCTTTTAACACAAGAATAATTACTACAAAAGTAAAAAACAAGTCGATAGCAACGACATCCTACGAGCAAAGTTTGAAACTTACACATGATTTCTCTATGGTGTCTAAACTCAATAATATGAACTCTGCCTTATGAGCCGTGTTTTATTATCGGAGATGAACCATATTATTGGGCCTCCACACACGAGACTAATTCATCCGGGAGAAAACCAGTTTTCTAGAATATTTTAGTGTGTTTCTACTGCCCACTTCACTTCCCTCTCCAGGAAAACCAGTTTTCACCCTGGATGAATTAGTCTGGTGTGGTGAAGCCCATTCACCATATAAAAATAAAACGTTCTGGATCTTGTTTCTAGATCAACGCGTTTACTTTTAAGTGTTGATACACGTGATAAGCTTTTGACGTTTATCAATTTGGTTAAATAATGAATTTAGTAAACAAACATAATTTCATCACCTTATATTCGCGTTGTTTTAAGTTTTAATTTAAAATATTGTTTTAATTTGTGTTTAATTTTGTTCTTTTGTTTGTGTATTTATTTGTAAATCTTGTAAATTCATTTCACCGCAAATAAGATTGCATTACAATGTGTTTTTTGTCTTCACGTTCATTGCCGCAATAATTTTCGGTGCAGATTCATTAAAACCTACTTTTCTCAATTTTTTGAGCAACACAAAAGAGAACGTCAAGCGTTCTTCACTCAATCTTTATAAAATTTTTGATTTTTTTCTTCGTACATACGTCTCTTCAACTAACCCCTCTCACCCTCATTAATAATTATTTTTCTATACGTTTTCTACTCGTGGAAACATGGACTTTGACACACAGCTGTTTTTATATGAAACAGCTGGGCGTTGCCATTCCTCTTTTATTAAATTTCAGAAGTTAGATGGCGATTTTTATTGGGAATTTAAGATTGGCTCTTAAATTTTTTGATTTTATGAATGAAATGCGATACTAAATTTTTGTTGGGTTTTCCTTTGTTTTAAAATTGAGTTAAGCAATTAAGCATCGATTTTACAAAGTTCTCCATATCAAAATATCGATTCAATTTAAAAATATTTCGTTTGCGAAAAAGAGGTTTGGATAGGATAAGGACATCGAGAGCATTTTCTTCAAAACGAAAAGTAAATAATAAACATTATAAAGAAATAATTTTTTACGTTTTCTAATCCATTGACATCATAGGCATACTTCAATAGGTTTCCACACTTTTAGACATGATAGATAGAAAACAATCTACATTACGACCTTTGTATAGAGTACTTTGTTCTAAATGTTACCGCAAAATACGAGAGTAAATTTGTTCCCAAAACAAAACAAAAAAGTTGAAAATTTACGAATTTTGTAGATGTTTTTTAATCCATTGGCATCCTAGGCATCCTTAAAAATGTTTCGACACTTTTAGGCTTAACAGATAGAAAACAAACTATATTTTGACGAATGTATAGTATTTAGTTCAATATGTTACCGCAAAGCACGAAAATCATCTTTTTCCCAAATGAAAAGAAAAAAAGGAAAAATTACGAATCTTTAAGAGGTTTTTGAATCCTAAAGATCTTTCAATAGATTCAAACATCTTAAGAAAAAAAAAATATATTTTAAAGTATATAGTTTATATATCACCGCAAAGTACCAAAACTAACTTTTTCCCAAAAGAAAACAAATTAAATAAAATTTACGGTCTGCAGAGCCTTTTTTTAAACTCTGAGTTACAGATGAGGCATGTCAAGCACGCTCTGAGTATACTCCGAGTGTACTCCGAGCGCTATCACTTTACCTTTACCGATGCATTAAGTCGTTTTTCATCGGTTTCATGAAAGAATACATAAATCAAATTCTAAAAAGAACTGTTGAATTAGCTTTCGACTGAATTGTGACAACCCCTCTGATTTAGGAAAATATGTAAATAAAGAAAAACATTTTGTTCTTCTGCAAAAGTTTAAGGTACCTAATCTGAGCAAAACGAAATCAATTCGTTCCTATTAATTTCCAAATGTACGGCAACACTGCACTTGATATAAGAGACAGGAACAGAAAATTTAAAAAATAAAAATGGTTGAAATCAATGCTCTGGCGGTGAGAAATGAAATTAAATTTAAATAATTGAACCTGATAGAACACAGGGGCCTAATTCCGCAAGCGTGAGATCAACCTGTGTACATGCAAAACTGTGTACGCACCCATATAGCTATTCCGTATGGGTGAAGGTCAGTTTTTTTGACATATGTGGTGTACACAACCAACAAAATTAAATTTATTTACTCTCACTTTGGTCGTGAAAACCGCTAAAAAGATATATTTTCATCGGAAATGGATGCAAAAATACAAAAATAAAGCAAGCGAGGAGCAAAAGGAATTTATTCTTTCTTATATGGAAGAAAATTTAGACATGATCGGTAAAGGAGTTTTGAAATTTAAATAATTTTTGCTGAAATTATAGAGAATCATTTTATTACAGATTTGAATCATCGAATGGAGCGCATTTAAAAATGCGCCAAAGATTTGAATGCTTTTAAGGACTGTGATGCTTTCTTTATCGATTCTGAAGTAGACTCATTCATTACTGTTTTCTTTACAGGAGTCCGAATCTTGACAGCATGTCTACTTGTGATGAGTTAGATGTTCTGTCAGATTCAATTTCCAGAATTGTTTCCCATTGTCCTCACACTGAAGTCGTGATTACGGGCGACTTCAATGTACACAATTCAAGTTGGCTCCGCTATTCTGGCCAGACAACACTCGAAGGGAGGTATACCGAGATCTTTGCTGAGTATAACCATCTTACCCAGCTTATCGATGAGCCTACCCGTATACCGGATGTTGATGGGCATTCCGCCCATACTCTTGACTTGTTCCTTACTTCCCACCCTGATAAATATACTATTAAAGTAACTTCTCCATTTGGCACCTCGGACCATTGTGTCATTTCAGCTAATTTCTCGATCTCCAACCATCCAGTTAAAGAAAAAATTCCCCCTAGGACCGTTTGGCAATACGAGAAAGCCAACTGGGACGGTCTGAATAATTTCTTTCGCAACTTTAACTGGTCATTATGCTTCCTCGATAATGACATTGATGCCAGTGCTGAAATGACTACAGAAGTGATTTTTCTTGGAATGAGAACTTTTGTCCCTCACAGAACAAAATGTATCAAACCAAAAGAAAAGTCTTGGTTTACCGAAGAGTGTAAAGAAGCTATCAGGTTGAAAGAAGTAAGCTTCCGATCCTATAAAGCCAACCCATCTGAGGAAAATCCGAAGAAACACAAACAAGTTAGGAACTCGTGCAACGCCGTTATACACAAAACGAAATTTTTACATGACCAGAAGTTACGGCAAAAAATTCTGCAATGTCCCAAAGGCAGTAAAAACTTCTGGTCATTTGTAAAAAACGTCAAGAACTCAACGTCATCATCAGTTCCAACGCTCATCGTTGACAACAATCCAATTGTCAGCTCTTCAGAGAAGGCGAATATGCTCGCAGCTCATTTTGCTGCAAGTTCTACATTGCCTGCAAGCAACGATGCCCCTCCTGTACTTGAGAACGTTAATTTTTTTATGGGACAGGTATTTTTCCGCACTCGTACAGTAGCAAGAGTTCTTCAAGATCTTGATATACACAAATCCACTGGCCCGGATGGTATACCCCTATACTTCTGAAGAGGTGTTCTTCATCGCTGGCAAAACAATTGCGTAAGCTTTTCCATAGCTCCTATCGTTCAGGAATCTTTCCTAGTAGATGGAAAACAGCATTTGTCCAGCCCGTCCCTAAAAAAGGTGATTCCTCCTCCCCCTCCTCCTACCGACCAATTGCACTTACGTCCCTTCTTTCCAAGGTCATGGAAACGCTGATAAATCGTCAGCTCAAGAAATATCTCGAAGATCGGGAGCTTTTAAATGACCGTCAATACGGCTTTCGCAGCAATCGTTCCACTGGTGATCTGATGGCATATCTCACCGAACAGTGGAACAAATCTGTGCATCGCTTTGGCGAAAGCAAGATTATTACGCTTGATATTTCAAAGGCATTTGATAGAGTTTGGCATGAAGCTCTTTTATCGAAAATGCGTGCATTTGGTATCGATGATACTCTTATTCGCTGGATTAGAAGCTATCTTCTGGACCGCTCAATACGAGTTGTATTAAACGGTTTCAAGTCTGATCTCCACAAAATAAATGCTGGTGTGCCCCAGGGCTCCGTTCTGTCTCCGACTCTCTTTCTCATTTTTATAAATGATCTCTTGTCTGTGACTTCTAATCCATTAAATTGTTTTGCTGACGACTCAACCCTCAGCTTTTCATATACGTTTGATAATTCATGGCCTTGGCCTTCGGACGTGTTATAACAACGACACCGTATGATAAGCTCATTAAACTCCGATTTAAACAGCATTGTTAATTGGGGTATTAGAAATCGTGCGGAGTTTAATGCGTCGAAAACTCAATGCTGTCTTTTGTCGTTAAAGATAAACATACCCCCTATGCCATTATCCATGAATGGTACTTGCATCGAGGAGGCCGAAAAGCTTTCAGTACTCGGTATGTTTATCAGTGACAACCTTCGTTGGAATGATCATATACTTGAGATTGCTAAGAATGCTGCAAGATGCTTAGGCTTTCTTAATAGATGCAAGAAGATTTTCACCCCTTCTGATCTGGCTACAATTTACAAGGCGTTTATACGCCCCAAACTTGAGTATAACTCCCATCTCTGGGCAGGTGCTTCTCAAACTTTTCTTCACCTGCTCGACAGAGTTCAGAAAAAGGCGTTAAAATTGATAGGAGAGAGAAACATTAAGGAAACATTTCCATCACTCGAACATCGTCGAAATGTTTCATGTCTTTCTTTATTTTACAGGTTCTTTTACAAAAAATGTTCACTTGAGGTAGCCAGCTGCGTTCCACCCCTTAAACATTTCTCCCGTAACACTCGTCTTGCTAGGAACGCTCATCAGTTTACACTTGAGCCCAATTTCGGTCGTACCGTGAAATATAGGGATTCTTTCTTTAGCCGTACAACACGAATGTGGAATGAATTGCCTGGCACAATTTTTCCTTGCCATTTTGATCTGCAGACATTCAAGATCAACGTTCATCGACACCTCCTTTCCCTTCCTCCCTAAATTCCTATCGCTCGCGCTGTGAATTATCATTAAAAGGGCTATAACAAACCCCTTGAGCGCGTGTGCATTATAAAAAAAAAAAAAAAAAAAAAGACTCGTGGGTGTCCAGGGTCGTAACCAAAGAAAGCAAATAAAACTCGGATTTTGAAGATTTGAACTCTGACCAATTACCAGTTTTTTTTATTTATAACGAAGATTTTCTAATAATTTATTTCATATACGGGTCTTATGATAATGCAATGCAATGGTTACTCTATTATAATGCCTCGCGACAGAAAGTGTCGTGGGATGGGCGGCTTAAATAATAATGCATCGCGACAGATAATGTCGTGGGATAGACGACTTAAAATAATGCCTCGCGACAGATGTCTTGGGATAGACGACTTAAAATAATGCCTCGCGACAGAAAGTGTCGTGGGATAGACGGCTTAAAATAATGACTCGCGACAATATGTGTCGTGGGATAGACGGCTTAAAATAATGCCTCGCGACAGATAATGTCGTGGGATAGACGGCTTTAAAAAAATGCCTCGCGAAAGAAAGTATCGTGGGATAAACAACCTACGATAATGCCTCGCGACAGAAAATGTCGTGGGATAGACGGCTTAAAATAATGCCTCGCGACAGAAAGTGTCGTGGGATAGACAACCTACGATAATGCCTCGCGACAAGAAATGTCGTGGGAGAGTCGGTCTACAATAATGCCTCGCGACAAGAAGTGTCGTGGGATAGACAGCCTACAATAATTCCTCGCGACAAGAAGTGTCGTAGGATAATCGGTCTACAATAACGCGACCAAAAGTGTCAGGGATATCGGTCTACAATAATGCCTCGCAACAAAAAGTGTCGTGGGATAGTCAGCCTACAATAATGTCTCGCGACAAGAAGTGTCGTGGGATAGACAGCCTACAATAATGATTCGCGACATAAGTGTCGTGGGATAGACAACAATATGGCTACGGTTTGAAGTTACGAACGTACTTGCGGCAATGCTACTCCCAAAATATGTACGGAGAGTTACAAGGCGAACCCGAACCAAGATGCACTTTAAAGGAGTGGATCTGGGTTCATCAAATCACGGTCACTACTATTTAGTACTTACGGCAATGCTTAGCTGAGGTACTGAGGTGCACTCTGAAGGAGTGAATCCTAGTGTTCCTAACTTTCAATACCAAAAAGCGAACGTAGTGAGTACTATGTACGAGTACTAAGTATCGTTCTATGTGCCTCTCTCCGTTCCCTAAAACCACTTCGGCTCCTGGTAAGCTTACTTAGGTTAAAGTGTGTACGGGGTTTTTATATATTGCTGTCTCAAGCAACACATTAACCTCTGTGTATCACACTTCTCTCCATTTCTAAGGCATATCTTACTTCTACTATTAGATTTTTTTGCTAAAAGATAGTGTGAAGTGAGAAATTAAGAAATGTATATACTTAATAATATACCACTGATCATCTATGTTGGCTACAGGTACAGGCTGATGGTCACTGTGAGGCTATTGATGACTCGGTGGGTGGTGGATGGTATATCTGGTTGCTTGGTTGATGCCTTATTTTTGTTTGGTGCATAATTGTTGTTAATAGGTTTCTTGTCTTTTGGTTGTTGGGTGACTCGGACAGTATAAAATAAATACTGAATATGTAGGTATTAATTTTAAAAGGGGTTTGTTTTGGTAGGTGGCTGGTAGGTATGAAGTTGCTTATCGGTTGGTAATTATATGGAAAATGTAACATTCGTTACATCTCAGTGGATGAATTACTGGAGAGACAAAAAGTAAGTAAATGTCCGTAATTTGAAATGCTTTGTATTGATATTTTTTATGTTATGTTTAGACTTCATATTAAAGAAAAGAGCACGTTGCTGAAAACCGAGCTAAATAAAAGTGGAGTAAATGGAGCGAACAAAATTTAAACTTTGTCTCTGTTTGAGGAGGGTCCGAAAATGTTTTGGAACTTTTTGGAAGCCCACCGCAACAGGTATAGTTTGTATTATTAAAAAAAAAAAAACATTCAAGGTTGTTATTATTTTATAAAGCAAAGGTGAGAAGATCCAGCTTGTGCCAAAGAGAGTCTCCAGATTGACTACATCAACCAGGATGACCTGGAACAACATATCTCTATGGATGAAGAATCACACCCACAACAACAAACCCAAGAAAGAGAAGAACTGCTGCACCTTTTGGAAGACCTTCAAGTCCATTTGAAGATAAAATTTTGAAGATTGATGGGGAAAAGCTTCTTATTAAAAAAAAAATTGCTATGAAATGCAAGTAGAGTTCAATTCCGAAAGCTCCAACTATCAATCCAAAATTATTGAGGTTAAGGAAAAAGAACTTCAATTCAGAGAAAAAGTCTTAGAACTTGAACAAAGTAAAATCCGTTTCAAAAAAAAGAACTTCAATTTAAAATTGATAAAATTATAAGTGATCAATAAAACCAAATTTATTTTAATTAAAACAACAAGGATCGTTTATTAATCTCGAAATAACATTTAGGAAAAATATGTATCAATAATGTTTTGTCTTTTCGTCATTTCGTTGGGGGAATCATCCGTCCCATATGGCATGTAAATTGATGCGAAAACGATTGGATTGCCATTCTGTCGCTCGCATTTTACTGCAGTCTGGTCAATATTGCTGTGGGTGGATAAAAGAAATAGGTTAACCTGACTTTTAGCTACAATGCAAGTTCGAACTGTACATTCATTGTTCTGTGGAAAGGCATACGTTACCAGGTCTTTCGATCTAAGCCCTCGTAATTGACCTCGAACTACCCAAGGTTCTTGCACCAGAGCTAGATCAATATTGCCGCTTGTCATAGTATGTACTAGGTTGGCGCTAGCGGCTTTGCTGTGATGAAGATTAATTTGGCGTATCTTCATGTCGGCTAGTTGTTTCACCCATTTCCTCCACCTGCCAGTCCTTACTTTAAAGTTCTGTGTTTAGGTTTTGGATATTTTGTTGCACTCTTTCTTTCGGTAGATAAGAGCTGGGAAGGATTAAACGTACCTAAGGTTTGGCGAATTCTAGAAGTTCTTTCCTATCTCAAGGACGCACTTTGTACGAGTCATTCACCCCATCCAGGATTCTGACTTCCATTAATCTCCATTGGTCATCTGTCAGCCTCCGTTCTGGATTACCAAAGTCGACAACTGCGACCCGGTGACTGTCTCGGACCACATTGGATACAGTTCTCGGTTTTTTGTTTTGTTTAGGTGGAGGAGAGAATGTGTCGTCATGCCCTCTTCTTTTTACACAAACCTCAACTGGTCCCTCTCCGGTCCCGTGTTTACTACACCGGTGGCATTTGTTGGTGCCAAAGGCGAGGGTTAAGCTTTGCCATTCCCTCTCCCTTCAAGCTTCCTTGCGGGTTCCCTACTGCAAGACGGCACATTGTCTAGGGTTTCTCTAGCTCTAGCTAACGATAATTGTTGTCTTTTCGTTAAGGAGCTGGGTTCTAAACCCTTGAGGCGTTGAAGCGTTCTTCTGGCGTTACTGATTCTATTCGGGCCGTACTTCAGCGATGCTATTTGAATGTCAGCCTGAATAGTACCTCCTGCTTTGGTTTCCCTCTGCAAGGAGAGTATTGTACAGACACTGACTATAGTCTCGTCCCCGTCTTCCCTTGTGTTTTTTGGGATCAAGTTTCCTGATGAACTCGTCGTAGGTCCCGACCTGCTTGTGCCTGTCACAGACCCAGAGTTGTTTACCAGTTCCCTATCACCGCCTTCACTAGCCAGACAAGCCGATGAACCCACTACCGGTCCCAACGGGCTTATGCCTGTCACAGACTTTGATGAGTCCACCGACATCTCCACACAATCTAACTCTTTCCCTTCAAATGCAGAGGCAGACGGGTACCTGTATGATCCCGACGGGCTTGAGCCTGTCACAGAACTAGGTGCTCCCATCTTTCTCTCAGATGTTGAAGCTGGCTTCGAGTGCACTGGTACCACTTTCCGTCCCGACGACGGGCCTAAACCTGTCACAGATTTGGGTGGACCCATTACACTCTTTAAGTTGGGATATACGTTGGGTGCTGCCTATGACAGGTGAACAACAGGTTGTTCAGCTTGTGGGGGTAACACCTTTAAGTATACCTGAACTTTATTTAGGTTCATGTGAATTTCGGGTGTGTTCGTCCGTAGTCCCGATGGACTTAATCCTTTCACAGACTTTGATGACTCCACATTTCCGCTCTTGCTTGTGACTACCATTGGATTAGTGTTGCCCGAAGAATCACGACTCCGTAGGTAGGCACGAGCAGCTTGAAGTCTAAATTGTTCCAGAGCCCTAATCGTCTTCTTGTAGCTCTGCTTCGTCTTCTTGTAGCTTCTGCTTCGGTTAGAGGCTACTGACGATGTTCAAATGGACGAGGCAGCAAGGGAGACAGTGTCATTGTCACCTAGAAATAAATTTCCCAGATCCATGACACTCTCTCCAATGCTGCCGTCGGAAGTAGCCTTAAGGGCTGAAGAAGATTCGAGAAGGAAGCTCTCCTCTTCTTCTGTCATGTTGTCGTTGTTTGAATCGGCTTCCGTTAAGAACTTCGTGCCCGTCCCCTAATGTTTTTATTTTTTTTTTGTTTGTTGTTCAGTTTTGTTCCCACGAGTATGGGGGAAGGAAAAGTCCGTCTGCCTATCACCCCCTGGACACAGATAAGGTCAGGTTACTCTTCGATTTGACCCGTTTTCGAAGAGGTACCGTTAGAATACAGCCGGTATACCCCTTGGCTGCAAACCATCCAATAGCCACGGTGACGTAACACCCTGGGTTAAGGGGTGGGCAGTTCTTGGTTCGTTACTCATCAAAATCACTGTAGATCCAGGTTTCTCCAGATTCACAGATCAGATGAATCTTTGAAACTTAAGCCTTCGCACCACAACAAGGTGACTACCCTTCTTTGTGACTACAACATTGTGAGAACAACATTGTTTTATTATTCAATTTAAATTCATGAAAATTTTTTATGTTGTATATGTCTGTTGACAATAATCCCATAACCCGAGCTCATAGTGTTTTTTAAAAATCTAAAAGTTAATAATTATTTAACTGCACAAACGAAAACTGAAATTTATTGTAAATATTTAATTTACTGTAAAATGTTCCTTTGATTTTTTTTTATTGACAAACAAATGTTAAAATGTCGGTAATATTCAACTTACTTAACGGAGAATTGAATTCATTCAGCACAACAAAACTCACAGTTTATTACAGAATAGAGTGAGTTGGAAAAGTGTACACCGGTGTTGAGTGTGCATTTTATTGGCTGTGTACACGGGCAAAAAACTCACGCTTGCGGAATTAGGCCCCCGGATCTTGTAGTGTTGTTGTGATTATGGGTAAAATGATGATCCATATGGTTCACACAAAAGAACCAACGCAAGATACTTGATTCTTATTTAAATTTACTGTAGTAACAGGTACTTTGCTCTTAGCTTCTGTGCGCAAAATGTATACCGACTCAGAGCAAACTAAATATTTGCTCTCACTCAGTATATATTTTGCTCTACATATAATTATTATGTTGTATGTTGTAGAGCGCTCGCTTTCTGTGCTGATATACAGTTTTTCAATACGCGGCCTAGTCTGGTGTTTTCTAACACCTACTCGTCAAGCTAACAAACTCCATCCTGCATCATTATCATCCCTGCAGTCCTACACCCCAACCTGACATGTACCCCATATGCGTCATGGCATTCTCTATCCTTACTTACTAAGCATTCGTATAATACACATTTTCTCAAATATAACTTGAATTATAGATTGAAGTTATTGAATTCAAACTTAAATAAAATAATCAAATATTATTTACAGTTTTGAACTCGTGTAAG
The DNA here is from genome assembly GCA_951217065.1 of Baccha elongata. Lineage (NCBI taxonomy): Eukaryota > Metazoa > Arthropoda > Insecta > Diptera > Syrphidae > Baccha > Baccha elongata. Next base: position 686,464 of record CATNUY010000229.1, on the reverse strand, counting down.
AAAAATTGAGTGCAAACAAATATCTCAGGAAAATTCGATTAATTATACTTTATACATACCTGTCACATAACAGTTTTTTTTTAATTTCTGTTTCTCGATAACGATTGAGTTCACCCTTAAAATAATATATGAAAATGAACTATAGCTATTAAAATAAGAATTCCATAAATGTTTTTCTTTTAAATCGTTTTGTTAGGTATTAAATAATTTATTCTTCTTAAACTTTTTTTGTTAATTCAATGTTTTAAAAACGTGTAGATGAATATTTATAAACCTTAGTTTTAAAGTTTAGTTTAAAAATTTAATTCTCAAAAAGTATTCACTTACCTTCTATTTTTTGTAAAAAAAATTAGAAGAATTTGTATGCATTCTTTCATTTCGGTTTGAACCTTTATTATCTATTCATATGTATATGGTAGATATGAACCATTGTATATACATTTCTATAGTATTTTGTAGGAGACCACTTTTAACACTTATCTGCTAATCAAATTATATACCTTGTTACCAGGCACGAGGCGTGACTTTTTTGGTAGCGGAAGCACTCAACATAAATCCAGAAATTAAAGACTTTTTTTTAGATCACAGTTTTTTCAGTCCACTTATTGCTATTGCAATCATTAAATAAATAAATAAAATATAAAATAATATACATAATATAAAAACAATATTTTAATTAAAAGCTAATAAAAAAAAAGGGTTTTCAAGTCTTGTACAAAAGATTTATCCTTCTTTCTTTTAAAGCAAAATTATCTATTATTTGATCACAAAATGTGCCCTTTGCTTGTATGTCTTTTAATAAGCGTTTTTCAATTGAGATCAGAGCTAAACTTGATAATCTTTCTTGTCCACACTTATTTCTAAGGAAAGTTTTTATTCTCTTAAGACATGAAAATGATCTCTCTACAGATGCAGTTGTTACGGGGAAAGTTAGCATTAGTTTACAAAGCTTTAAATACTCAGTGAAACTTTCGTCCAAACCTATTGCAATTACAAATTTTAATGTTTCTTGAAGATCTTTTTTTGACTTAAGATTGTCATCATTGAAAATAACCTTAAGTTCCGTTTTTAGCGCAGGAATGTCAAAAAACCCCGGATATGAACTTTGTAGGTTATCGAGCAAGCTATCAGGAAAATGAGTTTTGAAGTATTCATATAATGATGTGTCCGAAAGTTTTAAAAATTCAAAGCATGACAAGGAACTAAATCGATTATCGACTTCAGTGATTACTTGCTCGACAATTGTTTCCAAAAGATTTTTATAATGTTCCTTTGTTGACAGATTAATTTAAGAACGTTTATTGCTGTTGAATTGTGATAAATTTTCGTTTTCATTTATTTTTGCCCAAAAAGATTCGAAATTTTTTGATTTAAGTAAACTAGAAATACTATTTTTGAAACTACTTATTTTATTTAGACAAAATTGAACATCGCTGGATTTAGATTGAAGTATTTTAAACAAAATATCACTTTGTACTTTGTGGAAAAAACTCGTTGAAAAAATAGAGCAGAACAATAAATGTCTTATCATTAAGGCAATGAAGCAGACCTTTCGATAGAACTATAGCATCACTGTCCCAATCTTCTTCATTTTCTGTGATGCTTTCGAAAAAGTTTAAAAGGTGGCCTTTCAGGTCAAATATAGTTTGCACAATGCGCCCATTATATTCCCAACGAGTTTGAGCAGCGCTTGGAATTTTTCTTTTAACAACTGCATTAAATGCTGCAACTCTTTTAGACGAATGGGAAAAAAAACTAACGAAACTGTGCAGACTTTTGAAGAAACCAGCACATGGTTTGATTTTAGACACTGATTGAGTTAAAACTAAATTTAGCTTATGAGCAAAACAGTGTATGTAATGTGCAACTGGAATAATTTCTTTTATTTTCGCTTGCAAGCCATTTGAATTTCCCGACATAACAGCTGCACTATCGTAGCTTTGACAAACCAATTTGTTAAATACGTTTTCCTTTTTTAAAAATGGTATAATAAAATCGAACAAATTCTGAGCTGATCTTCCAATCGAAACATCGACAAAACAGATAAACCTTTCAACGACAGCTCCATCCTTTTTAACCAAGCGCAACATTACTGACAGCTGAGATTTGTTTGATACATCGGTGGTTTCATCTAGGAGCAGCCCCACGTAGTCCGAGTTCTTGATTTCAGTCCGTATTTCGTCAAGTAGAACCGTAGCATCCGAAGCGATAAGTTCATTCTGGATATCACTTGATAAGCCAGAAAAAACGGTTGAATTATCCAAATGATTTCTTAAAATTGGATTGTACGAAGCCAGTAAATAAACAGTCTCTATGAAATTTCCTCTGTTCAATGAATTTTGCGTTTCATCATCGCCTCTGAAAGGTAGTTCCAAACATGCAAGATGGCAAGTCACATCAATTAAACTTTTTAAAATGTCTCTGTTTCTTTTAACGTCTTCATTATATTTTCGAATTGACAGTGAACGAGATGAATCAATTAAATTTTCTATCCGCACAGAACCAAACATTTTTATGGACACCATTGCACTTAAATGAGAACCGCACTCCTTTCCATGCCTCTTGCCGGCTTTTGAAAGATTGTTCATATCATTGAATCCAGCACTATTCCAAACACTTTTTTCATTTGAAAATAAAAGGCAAGGCCAACAGTACAATTTATTTGTTTCAAGACATCCTGTTAACCATGAAAAACTTTCATATGATTGTATTGAAAAATGTCTAGTACATCGCTTTGTAACGGTGTTTATATTAACAAAAGGTTTCGGTCTACCAACATCTATTATATTTTTTTTCTCTTCAAACGCTCTAGCTGAAAATGGTTTATTGAAAATACTTTCTATAATACAATTACAAGCATTCATATTTATTTACGAAACAAAACAATAGAAGGTAGACTATATAAATCGCGCACGGCCACGAAAATAATTAAAAACAACAACCTTTCAAACCAATGTATCTATTATTGTATTCTTTTTTTTTCTATGAATTGCACCTACATTTGCACACACATTACACCAACACAGAGTAAAAAAAACTTCTTTACTCTTTTTTTCCATGAAATCAAACTCATTTACAGTTTGAGACAATAAGCAACTCAATAGATACATTATTTGTTTTCTCTCTAGCTCCTGTTTTCTTTCATGACATTTTCGTAATGCATTCACTCAAATCATTCTTCACACGTTAGTGAAAAAGAAAGAAACCAAACCAACATTTGTTTCACTTTGGCTGAGATCTAAGTTAAGAAAGCGAAAAAATGGAATGCCTAGCTGTTATGCATTCTAGGTATTTTTTGAGAAGCTTTTTTGTTTGAGCATTACTTATACGAGCATTAATGAGTGATGTGTGTAATTTCAGTTGGCTTGGAGTTGGAGTAGAAGGGTATTTGGAAGTTGAGTTCAGAAGGCGATAATAATGGAATGCAAAGGTGTTACGCATTTAAGTTTTTATTAAGATTGAGCATTACAAATAATGGAGTGATTTTTAGCATTCTCAGCAGTAATTAGCAGAGAAATCATGATTTTTTTTTTCTTAATTTTGGTAAAATATGATACTGTTCTCATAATGATATTGGGATTTAATTAACAAAATACATTAAATAAGAATGGATTAGTAGATAATATAAATAATATAATCATACAATTTGGAATTTTTGAATTCTTTGCTAGGTACGATTTTGGTTCAACGGAAGCACTCATTCAACTCAATATATGAACGCTTCGTCCCTGCTTGTTACCTAACAGCCCTGTAATAGTAATTGCATATGAATAATATGCCACCATACACCCTTATCTCAACTACCTACCCAACTTGAAAATTTCCATCATCTAACGTAGTTACACTTTTTTTTCAGTGTGACATATAATAAATAAATCAACTTTCAAGAACCGATTCAACTTTCAAGAATATTATCATCGTTTGTAGCTTACTACAATACACATTTGAATTCGCTCCTATGAGCTTTGCAACCAAATCAAGTAAAGAGCTTACAAGAGAAAATAACGCCCTCTAGGAGTAGGTAGTAAAACGACACATCCCTGTCAAAAAGCTACCCACTAAAAGTTCAACAACTGAAAGCTAATTTTTTTGCTGCATGAAGAATCCACCACCAAAAGAGCGCAAATGGCTGACAACTTGAATTTGTGGAGAAATATGAGCTTTGATGAGTGCTGCCCACCCGTTGTAGTCCAGTAAAGAAAAATACTCAAACGATGCACGATAGATAAAGAAACCCTGTAATTGTAGGTAAAAGTAGTTCAGATTCTCATAACTAAAATTACTATCGTAGAACCCAAATAATAAAATGTAATTTCCATTGAGAATAAGTCGTAAGAGAAAGAAAGAGACTGATATGAGTATCAATAAATTTATTAAAATATCAAAAGAATAATATCCGAAATTTTTATTCATCTAAAGAGCAATTAGCAAGATAATAAATATAACATCGTGAAGTGTCTTTGGCAAAAATCAGATTCTCTCTTAACGAGAATAAGCTATATATCAATATTTTGTATGGTAATGATAATAATAACAAGTGATGGTTTTTTTTATAATGACAGGTACTAAAAACGAAACAAAACTTTTTATAAACGCAACGACATTACCGACACGACTTTTCTGAAAACGATAAGACAAAACTTTCCTTACCTTTTCATATGTCCAATCTGTAATTGGACAGATCGATATAAAGTACCTACACATAGACATACAAATAACAAATACTTACCAATACCAAAGAACATGTTATCTATTGATACTTACACCTTTATTTGTATTCCCAGATGAAACATGAACAAACACAACAAAATTTTTTTTTTGACATTTAAAAAGTCTAACCATAATCCTACACGGAAGAGACTGATGACCATACTTACCTAGACGAATAAAGAAATAAATAAAAGGAAATAAAACAACAAACCATAAACATACAAGACAAACAAATACTTACCCACTACGACAATAAATCAGACTAGATACTTACCACTACACATTTACCCACACCTAAAAGAGAACCAGACCAACGAACTAGTCACAAAAATACTTACCTTCAAATGAAGTAATCTGATTAGAAAGAAAACACGAGTTTCCATTTTATTCATTCAAATTTAAAATTCCGTCACTCATGCGAATAACAAAAAGAAATTCAAAGACCGAGACAAAAGAGTACAATTCAAATCAGTCGGTACTTCAACTCGTTCATTTGCCAACACGTTTGTAGCAAAATGCTACCAAATAAAACAAATCAGACGAGAATGGGGAAGTTGGCGTCCATAAACAATAATGGGCCAATCAAAAAAAGCCACGTCGACAGTTTACCCCCACATAGAAATTCAAAATTTGGTATATGCGAATTGGAACGTTAACGCGACGTAAGGCACAAAAATAGTCATTGAACCAAAGTTTTTTTCATTTCACAATAAATAAAAAAAAAAAAAAAAAAAAAAAAAAAAAGTTAACATCGGCTGAGTAAAAATTGGTAGAAAACCTAAAGAATAAAGTAAAATAATATTTTATAAATTATAAAATATTGATCAGAAGGATCATTGGATTATCGACAAATAATAGTAAGTTAAATAAAAGTTTTATTGAGTAAATAATAGGTAGCTAAAAAAGTTTCTTTTACCGTCATCTCAATTTGCAAGGTACGCCAAGAAATTTAATGGCAGGCAGACAAGAAAAGCCTTTTAATCCTAAAATAATTTGTGTCCAAGACATAAACGGAGGTGCTGACCAACATTTTATGTACTCAGAAGGCGCCCCAGAATCTCTAAAAGCGGTGAAAAAAATATTTGCTCATGGTGACAATTTTGTCATTACCAGAAAATCCAGCAATATTCATCTCAAACCAGCGGGATTCTCGGACGAGGATTTCTTGGAGGAGAAGCAATAAAATCTATAAAAAAAACATACTTACCAGGTAACCTTTTTAATTACATTTTCTTTTCCGAAGGTATCTTATCAGAATGTGATAAAAACTCTTCGTAAAAGAGTCAAGAAGAATCCTCCACATTCTGGTAAGAAAACCTGGGAAAAAAACCTAGAAAAAAAAAAAAACAATCGAAATTAGAAATCATACATTAGAGAGATGTATGTAGGTACAAATACACCAAACCTAGAAAAAAAAAGGAAAAAAAAAACAAAAAAATTTTGAATTCTGAAAAAACCTTATACTAAAGTACATCTTTTTCCTTAGGTAGCAATCATCGATTCAAAGCAGACCGCCAGACAAGACAGCAAAAGGTACGCAGGAATCCACTCCAGGAGTGGGTTAAACTGCGTAAAGACTAATGTCTATGAGTCCTGCTTATCGTGTCTGTCGGGTTTGCCAAAATCAACCAGATGCTACCTTGTTCTAGTATCTAATATAACGCTAAATAATCCAGTATAATCATACATAATTGTACATGATCACTTATAATCAAACAGCAGAAAAGTGATCCAGCAAATCGAAGTATTTCTGCCAACGTGGGAATCCGCTACAAGTCAACCAGATTTCCTAAGTCAAGAAGGGATGTAAAAGTTAAAAAGGATGTATTATTTTCAACTATAACGAAGCTGAATTTGTATTTAATTTACGGATATATTGTAAGTGATTTGCTTTTTCTCTTATCTTAGGCATTCTATATTATCCTATCAAGTGATCCCCATATAAATAAAGTAGAATCAAGTGCGAATATTGACCCTATATTGAAGAGTCATATTTAAAATATTCCTAATTCAATATTAAGGATACATACAGAAAAAAAAGTGTAAAATACCATTATAGTCGACAGTATACTTACTTATAAAAATATGGTTTTTGTCCAACGAAATATTTGAAAAAGAGATTATGAATTTAATGAATCACTTACCTGTAATCTGAAACATATCTGAAATGAAAAAGTAAAAGAAAGAAAAGAAATAATTGCTATTTAGTAAAGATAAAAGTGAATAGAGGAACGAAGTAATATTAAATATCACTGAGCTCAACTCCATTTGAGAGAATTTTTTTTTGATATAACGCTCTGGAACTTAAATTAATATAAAGATATACGTGAAATCAACTAATTTGATATTGTTCACGAAGATACAAAGTATCCCTTAGCTATGTATAAACGTAATTTTGGTCTAAAAGACAATTTTGAATAGTCCTTTATGAACTTAGTTCATAGTAAAATTTTCACGAATCACTTCTATGAAAAGTTTTTTTTTCATATTTTTTTTTGTATTATTTTATTGTTTGTTAATGTGTTTAATTACACCAAAAATTTTAAAGTTACTCTTCACTCTCGATTGAGATGAAATAAAAATAAATTTAAATAATTCATTGTGATTTTACAAGAAGTCTTATTATACCGATCATTTTTATTTAGTAGAAGATTTTCACGATCTGTAAAGGAACTAATTTTGAATGATTAAAGTAAAAACGTAATTCAGATAGTTAGAAACCTTCGGTTACTTACCTAAGTAAAGTTTTCCGACATAATATTATCATCCGAGTTAATAATACTTTGGAAGTGTATCGCTGAAAGAAAAGAAAAGGTTAAAGTGTGATTCTATAGTAATTACCTACACATGAATTAGCATACTTGCAGATATTAAACGTGTACCTACATCCTATAGTACACTTATACGAATCGTGAATATTTGTGGATCAACTAAAAAGAGATTTAAAATTAATTTTATCTTCGATTGTTGTAAAGCGAAAGCGATGAGAATACCTGAGTGATTTTCAACTAAGACAAAATTTAGTTAACTAGCTGAAACTAAATATTTAATACTTACACTCACGCAGTTTTTTTTTTTATTTTTGTTCGTTAAAAATTTTTTTTTGTTTAATCACGTCGAACATATACTTGGATCACTACCATAAAAACAAAATAAAGAAATAATATACTTATCACAATTCAATTGAAAATTGTGAAGCCACTTTATCGTGGAGTAGTGAATGGGGATATAAAACTTTTTTGGAGTCTCAAATACATGCGGTATCACTGAGTTCCAAATACTTACATCAACATACACCTTTGGTGGGGGCCCATCCTGTCTACGAATCCAACCTTTTATTTTTTTTTTCGTCTACGATTATATAAGCGACAGGGTGCACCTTATCTTTAAGCAGGATATTTAAATTTTAATATATTTTATAATCTTTTATAATTATATTGCATTAATTTACTTTAAATAAACTTTAATTTTACAGGTCATCATTAAATAACGTAATTATTTTTCGCGATTGAATAGACCTACCTTGATATTGAGGTCAATTTTGATTATTTAATTGGTTGCATTTGGGGATTTGTGGGTAGTGCACAGCACTTTAAACTTTTCAAACTCAAATTATTTAATCACAAAAAAAAAGGGGGTGAAACTCAATAAGGATCTTAATTAAGATCCTCGTTGACCATCTCGATTAAATATTGGTGATCCGTCCGATGTTTAAGGGACCTTAACCAACTTTATCAACGCTAGTCCGTGTCCGTGAGAAAAGGGGTGTAATTTCCATTCACCTCCTACAATCATATCCTTATATGATATGGTTCATTTTTTTGATTTTTTTGATTACACTACGGATTAGTATATCGAAACACACTTTTGTCCTACACTGTCTTCAGAGGGAGATTTTTCTTTAGTTTTCCAATTGAATCAAAGTACTTCTTTGTACTTGAAGCATTTACGAATTTAATTAATAGAATCGTAGTTTTTTTTTGTTTTGAGATCAGTTCCTATAGTGAAAATTTAGTAGCAAATAGAAAGTAATGTCCTGTTTTGAAGAAAACTTGAGTTAGTTCAACCATGAAATTTGAAGATAAGGTTGAAAGTTTGTAAAGATTGATTAGATAGCAGTAAGATATTTTTGTTAAGGTATTTATTTTTGAAAATTGTTAGTCTTAAGAATATTTAAATAAAATTGTAGTTTTGTGAAATGAAAGTTAAAGTTTAATCTTTTAGTAAGTTGCTGATTTCTATGGGAAGTTTCTCTCTCACTTTTTATACAGGTTCTAAGGAGGTTTAATGGTTAACACGATGTGTTGTTAATTAATTAGGTAGAGGGGTCGCGGCTGGAGCCGTTGCCAGCCAAATGTGAATCCTTCATCATCATCAGTAGTTTATCGGAAGGATAAGGCCTTCTGTCTTCAAAGAGGGAGTTCCGGAACAATTACGTGCAACCCGGAACCGTATTGGGTGATAATCAGAGGGTTTATTTTGATGACTTTTCAGTTTATCCTAGGTAGGGAAGTTATGTACCAAGGGGTTTCAACAACATCTGAAATCCCAACATTATCGCACAGCCTTACAATGTTAGCGATGAAGAAGTAGATAGGCGACGTAAGGTGAGCCTATAGTGATAGGTTATCTAAATCACTGTCCTGCGATTTGTCATAGCTCTTTTTCAAGTTTCCCTTTTTCTATTCTGCGTCTCCATCGGGCCCAAGGCAAATTTTTTTTAATCTAATAAGTTAATGACAGTTATACTTCGGGTCTGAAATAATGTGACACCGGTCGTATTCGAATTGCAAGATCCTACCCCACAACTCGGCGAGCTAAGCAATGGCAACGAGCAGACCCGGTGCAATGATAGAATGACGACCACCCTGGCTATTGAGTGGCTTGGACGTGCCTAAGTCGGAGCGAGTCAAAGGTACTAAATGTCTTTCAAGAGTCAGGTGTAGGATCCTTATAAGGGAAAGGATTATACTTGCCCGTTCTTCACATGTAACTTTAAGGTTTCTTTTCTGAAATCAAGAGGGATTATTACTCCTTCTAAAAATAGTCTTTTGCGATTTTTCATATGGAGATGAGTGAGTTGTCCGAACCCTACTTTAGAAAGTTTTTTTTCCGTCTCACATCGTCGATGATTAATAAGGGCCGTCTGAAGTAGTATTGAGGATGGTTCATACTCTTGTCATCGACTGATCAAATAGGAATCCTGATCGGAAGTAAGGTCAAGGTTTCTGGTGTCTTGAGAAATCCCATATATTACACCTACATATGTCGGTGGGGTCGTCGAGTGAAGGGAAGATTTAAGAATCTCAAGGCTATTCAACAATATGTGGATGATATTGAGCTTGGGGATTCTGAACTTCCTATTCTTCAGTCGATCTCTACCACCTAAATTTTTTTTGTATGATCCTACCCGTTAACTTTTAGTTAAGGCTTACGAGCTCTTTCCAGTTCTGATGATATCCTTTCTCTGATGGTGCAAATAGTAGTATATAGGAATCGTAGCGTGGTTGAGTTTCTATGAGATTTAAACTGGAGAGTGGAATTTAAAGGAGTTAAGCCCAAGCTAAATTTGTTAACGGATATTTTTTCCATTACACAATTGTAACCTACCATTTAAAAATATTATTCTTATGATTCATCATTAAATAATAAAACTTTTTATGTTTCTTTTGTTTCATGGTGTTTCATCTATTGAACATCAATAAAGGATTTTTTTTCTTGAAATTGAAGATTTATCTTTTTGGATCATTCTTTGGTTTCTCATTTCCAACTATAAAGAATTTTAACGTGAAGAAAAATTCTTAAATCAAAGTTTGCTTTCGTTTGATTTTTATAATAAAGAATTTATTATCCTTTCACATAAATGGTACTGCAAGTGTAATGGAAGAAATATAAATGTTTCCGTTACAAATGGCGCTCAAACGTGTGGGGCCCGAATGGAAGTTAGATGTTGAGTAGTTAGAGAAATTTGAAAAAGATTCAAGTAAGATTTAGTACATGTTCAAGATTTTCTAATCGAAAACATGTTAGTTTTTTTTGGTTTTCTTGTAGTTGAGAATTTTTTGTTGAGATTTTACATCGGGAGGTGAGTGACTTATGTGTCGGCCGATGAGTGGTGATCTTTCCTATTCATGTCCGTTTGCGACAACCAGATCACACATTCTCTCACTCTCGCAAAAATTAATTCGATCCATGATGATGGGTGACTCTCAGTCTGATGTCCGGATTGGTTAGTTGAAGCCAGTCGCTGTAGCTTTAGATGATAGTTATTCGATTTTTTTTGTTCGAAGTCTTTAGAAGATGAAGTGTTAGATTCTTCGACCGGGTGAGTGGTGGAAGTTGTTCCTACTCAGGTCTGTAGCGAAGAGCAATTATGTTTCATTCGAGGTAAAAGACACACCAACACAAGAAGAAGAACCATACCAATTTTCAAATACCAACTTTTTGTAGAATCTTTAGTTTTTTGTTGATAGAATTGTATCTTGAAGTAGTTTGAGATGCGGTCTTAACCTACTGTCCACTAGGCAACGATGTCTTCTTACCTAGGTTTTTAGCTGTAGTATAGATCAATTGTCGAATTATGGATAGGTAGTTTTTAGATGCAGTGATAGACAAATCGTGCGATCTAAAATAAAATTGGTTGAAAAATCAAAAAAAAATTTTTTTGATGATGATGATGGAGTTACGGCAGACGGGGGTATTCTAGTCGCGACTCCGAACCAGGTATGAATAAGAGAGAAAGTAAAAATAGAGAAGTAATTTTGTAGATTTTTTTTTTTTTGAAATTAAGAAGTTTAGATTGAAGTAAGAATTTTTGAGATTTAGTAGTTCTAAAAATTTAAAGTTGATAATTTTTAGAATTTGCCTGGTGGCGATTGGAGTGCCTGGTGGCGATTAAGCAACATTTTCTTTTGGTTGCAGTTTTAGATTTTGCCAAGACGTATTGGAAAATTCTAGTTGTATTTTAAGTCAGAAGTTGGAGAGGATCGCTTCTGAAGTTTTTTTTTAGTTTAGTTAGAAGTTGGAGAGAATCACTTCTTAGTTTAGTAATTTAGTTTTTGGTTACGGTTATTTAAAAAAAAAAAAAAAAAAAAATCCAAACGAGTCAGGAGGGGAAGAGATTTGCTCCTGAAGTCGTTACCTTTTTTTTTAGTTGTAGTTTGAAGTTTTGAAGTTATTTTTGGAGGGTTTACCCTATAGAGGAAATTAGGTTAAGTTAGTTGTAAGTTAGGTTTAGAAAATAGTTGTAAGAAAAGTTAGATTTAGGCAGTATAGTAGCGTAGGTTTAGTTTAAAATTTTTTTTTTGTAGGTTCTTTTTACAAAACAAAACTTTTCTTTTGTTTTGAATCATTCTCAATTATTTATTATCGGTATCTTAAATTATTCAATCTACTGAGATATCAACCAAATACAAAAAAAAAAGTAAACCTCTACACAGTCCTATGGGAGGTAAAAAGGACAAACATCCTACTGCTGAGGAACCAAAGAAGAAAAATCCAAGGAATCCAAGTACCCCAGGGGAGCATCTCACAAGGTACCAAAATGCCTTGAACCCTGCACGTGATTTGACGATGGATGCGGGGGAAGCTATTGACGAGAGTCAAGTGGAAGAAATTCCCGGTACCTCACATGATCGTCAAGTAATCGACGAGAGTCCACGCGTAGTGGAAGAGAACAGACCATCTACCCCGGAAGTACTGAGACAACGCAGATTGGAATTTTCGCCAGAGCGAGAAGATCGGATGCAACAATACATAAAGGAGGAAGCATTAGCTACCATCGGATTCAGTCGAGCTGAGGATAGGAAGAACTTGCAGGAAACGTTAGCAGCTAGTCAAACACAGATGTTAGACAAGGTAAACGAAGCAATTCGTACTGCTTTAGCGATAAACTCGCAAAATACGCAACCTTCCAGACCAGCTATGAATCTTTGCGAACAACCTACTCCCAGAATATATCCATCTGAACGAGAACCACCAACTATTAGACATGCGCCTAACACGCCGAACTTTCCACGCGATCTTCCAAGACACCCAGGAACATATCGAGCTGAAGCACCAAGAACGCAAGGAGTTGATTTCTATGAAAGACTAGATCGTATGACGTTCGAAAATCCTTCGGGACATGATCGAACTAGAGTACCGTCACCATCATCAGCGGGCTCTTATTCACGTTTTCCACATTACCACAAATGGGGAATTAAATTTAACGCAAAGAATATGACGGTCGCCGAGTTCTTGTTTCGCTTAGAACGAGTAAAGGACAGCTATAATGTTTCATGGGAAGAGGTAGTAGCAAACTTCCATCACTTCATAGGAGGAGCAGTCGAAACATGGTTCTGGATGTGGCTGAAAGAGCATCCGCATTCCTCATGGGGATCCCTACGCTTAGGCCTCATAGAGCAATACCGGGGACTAGAAACGGATTCAGAGCTCACCAGACAAATGGCTGAAAGGAAGCAACTACCTGGAGAAGGCTTCGACACGTTCTATGAAGATATCTTGAGGATAAATTCACGCATGCGAACACCTCGACCAAATCAAGAGATCGTGGAGATAGTGAAGCAAAATGTTAAAAGAAGAATGGGTGAACTTTTGCTTACTAGTAAAGTCAACAAACTATCGGAGTTAGTGCATACATGTCGGGAGATGGAAAAATTCCTAAATCATTACGATCCAAACCGTTCACGAGCACCACCACCTTATATCGCTCAAGCCAGAAAACAAGTGAGCGAAATCGAAGTTCAAACAGTAGAGACTACACCTCCTGAATTTTCAAACGCTTTGGAAGCTTACAACCCAAATTTTAAACGCGAGAATAAACCCACTTTCAACCCTGATAACGTAAAATGTTGGAATTGTCGAAAGATGGGTCATTCGTTTCGCGACTGTACGGACACACAGCGAAGACTGTTTTGCTACAAATGTGGTTTACCTGAAACTGTAACACCAAATTGTCGTATTTGTTCGGGAAACCCACAACGGAGCCAGCTCTCATCCGAGAGGGATCTGGTAAGGACGGGGGACTCGGAGAGTCCATTGTAAAAGAGAACATTACTGAGAAAATTTCCATTTTAAAAAAACCAAGTCTGAATAAACCCTTGAATAATGAAATACCTAATTTACCTGCTAAATTACCCAACTTAAGATATCTTAAACCTTTGCACGTTAGACAATTGGAGTATGATCTGGCGAGACAAAGAATATACACTTATCCTAAACATTTAAAAAAAATTGAAAAATTGAGAAATTGTTTCACTCAAAAGCGAATAACTTTTAGAAACATAGCTGCCACCAGAATAGCAATTGATTCGGGCGATCCTCGTCCATACGTCGAAGTTAATTTCTTCGATAAAAACTGGTTAGGTTTGCTGGACTCGGGTGCCAGCGTCAGCTGTCTCGGAAAGGGAGCAGTTGAATACATAGAGAAACTAAACATCCCTTATAAAAAATTTTCTACAGATATTTCTACGGCTGATGGCCGAAAGCAATCAGTGATCGGAGTGGTAAAAGTAAAAATCCTATTCAACGATAAACTTTTATCGATGGATTTATATTTAGTGCCTACCCTTTCACAAGAATTATACCTAGGAGTAGATTTTTGGGCTCTGTTCAAAAAAGCGCCAAATATAATATCTTCAATAAGTTCCGTTTCCGAGGCAGTTTTCGAACAGCCAAAAATCACGGAATGTGACCTGACACCTGAGGAGTTAGTTATTTTAAAAGATGTAGTTAAGTCATTTCCATCATTTGCCCTCAAAGGACTTGGAAGGACTCACTTATTAGAACATAGTATCGATACGGGAGACGCCGAACCAATTAAACAACGTCATTATCCCATATCGCCAGCAGTACAAAGCCTAGTCTATGCGGAATTGGACCGCATGCTTTCTTTGGGTGTGATCGGAGAAAGTTCAAGTGCATGGTCCTCACCTGTTGTTTTGGTGAGGAAACCGGGAAAAAATCGCCTGTGCTTGGACTTTCGGAAGGTTAACAGTGTTACTAAGAAGAACGCGAGCCCAATTGCGCATATTGAAGGACTGCTTGCACGACTTTCAGAAACACGTTTCATTTCGAGCGTGGATCTGAAGGATGCGTATTGGCAGGTACCCCTGGAGAAAAACTCACGGGAGAAGACAGCGTTTACTGTCCCAAATCGACCACTATACCAATTTAAAGTGATGCCTTTCGGCCTTTCGAATGCCGCACAGACTTTGACATATCTAATGAACAAAGTAATTCCTTCAAATCTGCGGGAAAACGTATTATTTACCTAGACGATTTACTCGTCGTTTCATCATCATTCAAAGAACACATTTCAATTTTAAAGATAGTAAGCAAGTGGCTACTGGAAGCAGGACTCACAATCAATGTTGAAAAGTCTCGATTCTGTTTCCAGGAGTTGCAGTATTTAGGATATGTTGTCGGACAAGGCTGCCTGAAAGCTGATCCCGGCAAAATATCAGCAATAGTTGATTTCCCGGTGCCAACCACAGTTCGTCAAGTCAGGCGATTCTTAGGAATGGCCGGTTGGTACCGCAGGTTCATAGAAAACTTTTCAGGAGTAGCCGGTCCTATATCGGATACTTTAAAGAAAGGGGTAAAATTCGAGTTCGGAGAAGAGGCTATGAATGCCTTTAATAAAATCAAAGTAGCGTTAACTTCCGCACCAGTACTTCGTAACCCCGATTTCAGCAAGCAATTTATTATCCTTTGTGATGCATCTACGACTGGAATCGGGTGTGTTTTATGTCAAAAAGACGAGTCTGGGGCGGAGTTACCAATTTACTACTACTCACAGAAATTGAATTCAGCCCAGCGGAATTATACGGTCACTGAACGTGAATGTCTGGCCGCAGTCAAAGGAATTCATAAATTTCGACCGTACATCGAAGGATATAGATTCACAGTTATAACCGATCATGCGAGCTTGAAGTGGCTCATGAGTTTGAAAGACCCAACTGGTAGGTTGGCTCGATGGAGTCTAAAACTCCAAGGGTTTGATTTCAAGGTTCTTCACAGACGTGGAACTTTGAACGTTCTGCCAGATGCTCTATCCCGTATCTATGAGGTAGAGGCAATAACGTCAAATGTTTCCACGCCGGTATTAACTTCGACAAACCCATCTGAAGTGTTACATATAGATTTAAAGGATCCGGCCTTCCAGTCGGACGAATACCTTCAAATCATTGAACACATTAGTAAAAATAAAGAACAACTTCCTGACCTGCAGGTGTCTGAAAATTTCATATACAAGAAGGTCCGTCATGTTACAGGGAATCCAATCCAGGATGATGAGTCTTGGAAACTATGGATTCCATCGAGTTTAGCTGAAGGGTTGGTAAGTCAGGCTCATTGTCCACCCAGAGCTGCGCATGGAGGTATAACAAAGACGCTGTATCGCTTACGACAAAGATTTTATTGGCCGGGAATGGCTTCACAAGTTAAGGCATTCATAGGCAATTGCGACATATGTAAGACAGTCAAAGCACCTAATATTACATTGAGGAACGAAATGTGGAAAGTTTTTGAGGTCGAAAGGCCTTTCCAACATATCTATGTGGACTTCCTGGGACCTTACCCACGTTCGAAAAGAGGCAATATTTTCATTGTAATAGCTTTAGACCAACTTACGAAATTTGTATTGATTAAACCCTTAAGAAAAGCCAACACCAACGAACTTATTAAATTCCTAGCAGATGAAGTATTTTTATTATTCGGGGTACCCGAAACACTTTTATCAGATAATGGATCTCAGTTCTTGAGCAATGAATTCATTAAATTTCTGAACAATTTCGGCGTTAAACACGTCAAGACGGCAGCATACGCTCCTCAGGCGAATGCTAGTGAGAGAGTTAATAGGTCAATTTTAAGCTCCATAAGAGCATACATAGATGATAAACAATATGATTGGGACGCCAATCTTACATCTATAGGTAGCGCATTACGAACCACGATACATTCGGTGATAGGCATATCTCCATATGAAGCACTTTTTGGGCAACGTATGGTGGAACATGGGGAAGATTATAAACTGCTTAAGAAACTAGGTGGATTAAATCAATCCGAAATAGATTGGATATCAAAAACCGCCAAAATGAACATAGTCCATAACTATTTAAAAACCGCTTTAAATTTAGCACACGAGCAGTACGAAAAAGTCTATAATCTTCGGAGTCGAGCCGTACGGTACAACATTGGTGATACAGTATTCAGGAGAAACTTTACATTGAGTGACGCTACAAAACATAAAAATGCAAAACTGTGCCCTAAATTCATAAAGGCTTCAATTATGAAGATTATAGGTAATAACCTATACAAAACCAAGGACGAAAAAGGTTTTGTGACAGTAGTACATACAAAGGATCTGCGAAAATAAAAAGAAAACAAAAGCAAGTGAAATTTTGATAGTTAGAATAGAAGTAGGCACCGGCAAGTCAGCTGAGCATGAGACACAGCGGGTCGTGGGTGATTAGCTAATATAACTTAAGTATTTCTAAACAAATTTTCAGAAACAATCTAAAGGGTGGCTCTTTTCCTCCTTCGTTGAACAGGCTTACGCTCTATTAAACGAATGAGTTTTGTAGGAGACCACTTTTAACACTTATCTGCTAATCAAATTATATACCTTGTTACCTAACAGCCCTGTAATAGTAATTGCATATGAATAATATGCCACCATACACCCTTATCTCAACTACCTACCCAACTTGAAAATTTCCATCATCTAACGAAGTTACACTTTTTTTTCAGTGTGACATATAATAAATAAATCAACTTTCAAGAACCGATTCAACTTTCAAGAATATTATCATCGTTTGTAGCTTACTACAATACACATTTGAATTCGCTCCTATGAGCTTTGCAACCAAATCAAGTAAAGAGCTTACAAGAGAAAATAACGCCCTCTAGGAGTAGGTAGTAAAACGACACATCCCTGTCAAAAAGCTACCCACTAAAAGTTCAACAACTGAAAGCTAATTTTTTTGCTGCATGAAGAATCCACCACCAAAAGAGCGCAAATGGCTGACAACTTGAATTTGTGGAGAAATATGAGCTTTGATGAGTGCTGCCCACCCGTTGTAGTCCAGTAAAGAAAAATACTCAAACGATGCACGATAGATAAAGAAACCCTGTAATTGTAGGTAAAAGTAGTTCAGATTCTCATAACTAAAATTACTATCGTAGAACCCAAATAATAAAATGTAATTTCCATTGAGAATAAGTCGTAAGAGAAAGAAAGAGACTGATATGAGTATCAATAAATTTATTAAAATATCAAAAGAATAATATCCGAAATTTTTATTCATCTAAAGAGCAATTAGCAAGATAATAAATATAACATCGTGAAGTGTCTTTGGCAAAAATCAGATTCTCTCTTAACGAGAATAAGCTATATATCAATATTTTGTATGGTAATGATAATAATAACAAGTGATGGTTTTTTTATAATGACAGGTACTAAAAACGAAACAAAACTTTTTATAAACGCAACGACATTACCGACACGACTTTTCTGAAAACGATAAGACAAAACTTTCCTTACCTCTTCATATGTCCAATCTGTAATTGGACAGATCGATATAAAGTACCTACACATAGACATACAAATAACAAATACTTACCAATACCAAAGAACATGTTATCTATTGATACTTACACCTTTATTTGTATTCCCAGATGAAACATGAACAAACACAACAAAATTTTTTTTTTTGACATTTAAAAAGTCTAACCATAATCCTACACGGAAGAGACTGATGACCATACTTACCTAGACGAATAAAGAAATAAATAAAAGGAAATAAAACAACAAACCATAAACATACAAGACAAACAAATACTTACCCACTACGACAATAAATCAGACTAGATACTTACCACTACACATTTACCCACACCTAAAAGAGAACCAGACCAACGAACTAGTCACAAAAATACTTACCTTCAAATGAAGTAATCTGATTAGAAAGAAAACACGAGTTTCCATTTTATTCATTCAAATTTAAAATTCCGTCACTCATGCGAATAACAAAAAGAAATTCAAAGACCGAGACAAAAGAGTACCATTCAAATCAGTCGGTACTTCAACTCGTTCATTTGCCAACACGTTTGTAGCAAAATGCTACCAAATAAAACAAATCAGACGAGAATGGGGAAGTTGGCGTCCATAAACAATAATGGGCCAATCAAAAAAAGCCACGTCGACAGTTTACCCCCACATAGAAATTCAAAATTCGGTATATGCGAATTGGAACGTTAACGCGACGTAAGGCACAAAAATAGTCATTGAACCAAAGTCTTTTTCATTTCACATTTCTCGAAGTTAACATCGGCTGAGTAAAAATTGGTAGAAAACCTAAAGAATAAAGTAAAATAATATTTTATAAATTATAAAATATTGATCAGAAGGATCATTGGATTATCGACAAATAATAGTAAGTTAAATAAAAGTTTTATTGAGTAAATAATAGGTAGCTAAATAAGTTTCTTTTACCGTCATCTCAATTTGCAAGGTACGCCAAGAAATTTAATGGCAGGCAGACAAGAAAAGCCTTTTAATCCTTAAATAATTTGTGTCCAAGACATACACGGAGGTGCTGACCAACATTTTATGTACTCAGAAGGCGCCCCAGAATCTCCAAAAGCGGTGAGAAAAATATTTGCTCATGGTGACAATTTTGTCATTACCAGAAAATCCAGCAATATTCATCTCAAACCAGCGGGATTCTCGGACGAGGATTTCTTGGAGGAGAAGCAATAAAATCTATAAAAAAAAACATACTTACCAGGTAACCTTTTTAATTACATTTTCTTTTCCGAAGGTATCTTATCAGAATGTGATAAAAACTCTTCGTAAAAGAGTCAAGAAGAATCCTCCACATTCTGGTAAGAAAACCTGGGAAAAAAACCTAGAAAAAAAAAAAACAATCGAAATTAGAAATCATACATTAGAGAGATGTATGTAGGTACAAATACACCAAACCTAGAAAAAAAAGGAAAAAAAAAACAAAAAAATTTAGAATTCTGAAAAAACCTTGTACTAAAGTACATCTTTTTCCTTAGGTAGCAATCATCGATTCAAAGCAGACCGCCAGACAAGACAGCAAAAGGTACGCAGGAATCCACTCCAGAAGTGGACTCAACTGCGTAAAGACTTATGTCTATGAGTCCTGCTTATCGTGTCTGTCGGGTTTGCCAAAATCAACCAGATGCTACCTGGTTCTAGTATCTAATATAACGCTAAATAATCCAGTATAATCATACATAATTGTACATGATCACTTATAATCAAACAGCAGAAAAGTGATCCAGCAAATCGAAGTATTTCTGCCAACGTGGGAATCCGCTACAAGTCAACCAGATTTTCTAAGTCAAGAAGGGATGTAAAAGTTAAAAAGGATGTATTATTTTCAACTATAACGAAGCTGAATTTATATTTAATTTACGGATGTATTGTAAGTGATTTGCTTTTTCTCTTATCTTAGGCATTCTATATTATCCTATCAAGTGATCCCCATATAAATAAAGTAGAATCAAGTGCGAATATTGACCCTATATTGAAGAGTCATATTTAAAATATTCCTAATTCAATATTAAGGATACATACAGAAAAAAAAGTGTAAAATACCATTATAGTCGACAGTATACTTACTTATAAAAATATGGTTTTTGTCCAACGAAATATTTGAAAAAGAGATTATGAATTTAATGAATCACTTACCTGTAATCTGAAACATATCTGAAATGAAAAAGTAAAAGAAAGAAAAGAAATAATTGCTATTTAGTAGAGATAAAAGTGAATAGAGGAACGAAGTAATATTAAATATCACTGAGCTCAACTCCATTTGAGAGAATTTTTTTTTGATATAACGCTCTGGAACTTAAATTAATATAAAGATATACGTGAAATCAACTAATTTGATACTGTTCACGAAGATACAAAGTATCCCTTAGCTATGTATAAACGTAATTTTGGTCTAAAAGACAATTTTGAATAGTCCTTTATGAACTTAGTTCATAGTAAAATTTTCACGAATCACTTCTATGAAAAGTTTTTTTTTCATATTTTTTTTTGTATTATTTTATTGTTTGTTAATGTGTTTAATTACACCAAAAATTTTAAAGTTACTCTTCACTCTCGATTGAGATGAAATAAAAATAAATTTAAATAATTCATTGTGATTTTACAAGAAGTCTTATTATACCGATCATTTTTATTTAGTAGAAGATTTTCACGATCTGTAAAGGAACTAATTTTGAATGATTAAAGTAAAAACGTAATTCAGATAGTTAGAAACCTTCGGTTACTTACCTAAGTAAAGTTTTCCGACATAATATTATCATCCGAGTTAATAATACTTTGGAAGTGTATCGCTGAAAGAAAAGAAAAGGTTAAAGTGTGATTCTATAGTAATTACCTACACATGAATTAGCATACTTGCAGATATTAAACGTGTACCTACATCCTATAGTACACTTATACGAATCGTGAATATTTGTGGATCAACTAAAAAGAGATTTAAAATTAATTTTATCTTCGATTGTTGTAAAGCGAAAGCGATGAGAATACCTGAGTGATTTTCAACTAAGACAAAATTTAGTTAACTAGCTGAAACTAAATATTTAATACTTACACTCACGCAGTTTTTTTTTTTATTTTTGTTCGTTAAAAATTTTTTTTTGTTTAATCACGTCGAACATATACTTGGATCACTACCATAAAAACAAAATAAAGAAATAATATACTTATCACAATTCAATTGAAAATTGTGAAGCCACTTTATCGTGGAGTAGTGAATGGGGATATAAAACTTTTTTGGAGTCTCAAATACATGCGGTATCACTGAGTTCCAAATACTTACATCAACATACACCTTTGGTGGGGGCCCATCCTGTCTACGAATCCAACCTTTTATTTTTTTTTTCGTCTACGATTATATAAGCGAAAGGCAGGGTGCACCTTATCTTTAAGCAGGATATTTAAATTTTAATATATTTTATAATCTTTTATAATTATATTGCATTAATTTACTTTAAATAAACTTTAATTTTACAGGTCATCATTAAATAACGTAATTATTTTTCGCGATTGAATAGACCTACCTTGATATTGAGGTCAATTTTGATTATTTAATTGGTTGCATTTGGGGATTTGTGGGTAGTGCACAGCACTTTAAACTTTTCAAACTCAAATTATTTAATCACAAAAAAAAGGGGGTGAAACTCAATAAGGATCTTAATTAAGATCCTCGTTGACCATCTCGATTAAATATTGGTGATCCGTCCGATGTTTAAGGGACCTTAACCAACTTTATCAACGCTAGTCCGTGTCCGTGAGAAAAGGGGTGTAATTTCCATTCACCTCCTACAATCATATCCTTATATGATATGGTTCATTTTTTTGATTTTTTTGATTACACTACGGATTAGTATATCGAAACACACTTTTGTCCTACACTGTCTTCAGAGGGAGATTTTTCTTTAGTTTTCCAATTGAATCAAAGTACTTCTTTGTACTTGAAGCATTTACGAATTTAATTAATAGAATCGTAGTTTTTTTTTGTTTTGAGATCAGTTCCTATAGTGAAAATTTAGTAGCAAATAGAAAGTAATGTCCTGTTTTGAAGAAAACTTGAGTTAGTTCAACCATGAAATTTGAAGATAAGGTTGAAAGTTTGTAAAGATTGATTAGATAGCAGTAAGATATTTTTTTTAAGGTATTTATTTTTGAAAATTGTTAGTCTTAAGAATATTTAAATAAAATTGTAGTTTTGTGAAATGAAAGTTAAAGTTTAATCTTTTAGTAAGTTGCTGATTTCTATGGGAAGTTTCTCTCTCACTTTTTATACAGGTTCTAAGGAGGTTTAATGGTTAACACGATGTGTTGTTAATTAATTAGGTAGAGGGGTCGCGGCTGGAGCCGTTGCCAGCCAAATGTGAATCCTTCATCATCATCAGTAGTTTATCGGAAGGATAAGGCCTTCTGTCTTCAAAGAGGGAGTTCCGGAACAATTACGTGCAACCCGGAACCGTATTGGGTGATAATCAGAGGGTTTATTTTGATGACTTTTCAGATTATCCTAGGTAGGGAAGTTATGTACCAAGGGGTTTCAACAACATCTGAAATCCCAACATTATCGCACAGCCTTACAATGTTAGCGATGAAGAAGTAGATAGGCGACGTAAGGTGAGCCTATAGTGATAGGTTATCTAAATCACTGTCCTGCGATTTGTCATAGCTCTTTTTCAAGTTTCCCTTTTTCTATTCTGCGTCTCCATCGGGCCCAAGGCAATTTTTTTTTAATCTAATAAGTTAATGACAGTTATACTTCGGGTCTGAAATAATGTGACACCGGTCGTATTCGAATTGCAAGATCCTACCCCACAACTCGGCGAGCTAAGCAATGGCAACGAGCAGACCCGGTGCAATGATAGAATGACGACCACCCTGGCTATTGAGTGGCTTGGACGTGCCTAAGTCGGAGCGAGTCAAAGGTACTAAATGTCTTTCAAGAGTCAGGTGTAGGATCCTTATGAGGGAAAGGATTATACTTGCCCGTTCTTCACATGTAACTTTAAGGTTTCTTTTCTGAAATCAAGAGGGATTATTACTCCTTCTAAAAATAGTCTTTTGCGATTTTTCATATGGAGATGAGTGAGTTGTCCGAACCCTACTTTAGAAAGTTTTTTTTCCGTCTCACATCGTCGATGATTAATAAGGGCCGTCTGAAGTAGTATTGAGGATGGTTCATACTCTTGTCATCGACTGATCAAATAGGAATCCTGATCGGAAGTAAGGTCAAGGTTTCTGGTGTCTTGAGAAATCCCATATATTACACCTACATATGTCGGTGGGGTCGTCGAGTGAAGGGAAGATTTAAGAATCTCAAGGCTATTCAACAATATGTGGATGATATTGAACTTGGGGATTCTGAACTTCCTATTCTTCAGTCGATCTCTACCACCTAAATTTTTTTTGTATGATCCTACCCGTTAACTTTTAGTTAAGGCTTACGAGCTCTTTCCAGTTCTGATGATATCCTTTCTCTGATGGTGCAAATAGTAGTATATAGGAATCGTAGCGTGGTTGAGTTTCTATGAGATTTAAACTGGAGAGTGGAATTTAAAGGAGTTAAGCCCAAGCTAAATTTGTTAACGGATATTTTTTCCATTACACAATTGTAACCTACCATTTAAAAATATTATTCTTATGATTCATCATTAAATAATAAAACTTTTTATGTTTCTTTTGTTTCATGGTGTTTCATCTATTGAACATCAATAAAGGATTTTTTTTCTTGAAATTGAAGATTTATCTTTTTGGATCATTCTTTGGTTTCTCATTTCCAACTATAAAGAATTTTAACGTGAAGAAAAATTCTTAAATCAAAGTTTTCTTTCGTTTGATTTTTATAATAAAGAATTTATTATCCTTTCACATAAATGGTACTGCAAGTGTAATGGAAGAAATATAAATGTTTCCGTTACAATTTTCATGCTGAATAATCACCGCCTGGCCATCTTAAGAAACTTGTGAATAACACATTTTTAGGTTCGTGGATTTACTAGTTGTCTATTCTGTAACCCGGATAACAGTCGTAAACATATATGATTTTTGTTTTGCTTACGACTCTTGTCAAGGAAATATGGATTTAAGAGCCAATAAAATACATTATATATTATTAATTTGTTTTGTTGACGACTTTTGTTAGGGTAACAGAATATACACTTAGTAAATGTAAGAACCTCCAAATGTGCGGTTCACAACTTTCTTTAGATGGCGCTGCTCTATGGTTGTACTATAGAAATTTATATACAATATATGAACTAAGCACCTTTAATAAAATTTCATAATTTTTACTTGCGATTATAGGTACTATAAGGCAAGTTATGCATTCGTAAAAAAAAGTTTCGAGATAACAATCAAACATGACATTACGATGATAGAGAAGACGAAAAAAGTAGGTCCGACAATTCTGTCTGTTTGTCTGTCTGTCTGGACGTATCGACACCTGCAGCCTAAACGGTTAAGCCGATTTTCTTCAAACTAGGCATAAACAATTTTTAGTGAAATATCACCGGACTTTTTATTTATTTTTGACCTAGATATAAAAATAACGGTACCATATAAGCGTAACCGATAATTCAATTTTTTTTTTCGAAAAAAATCGATTAATTTTGATAAAATTTTATATGAGTGATTTTTTGCCTATGGTGATCCACAATCTTAATTTTTTTTCAGAATCAGCTTTTAAACGGTACCTGCCATATAACCGTTTTTTATTACTCCGACTATCTTTTGAATGACTTCACCAAATTTAACAAAATTTAATATTCAAAAACTACATGCTAAACTGAAATGAAACTGCAAAAAAAAATTTGAAATTTGGTGCGAGTTACTTTCGTGTTAACGACTGAAAAATTAATTTGACCAGCTTTTTACTTGCGATTATAGGTACTATAAGGCAAGTTATGCATTCGTAATAAAAAGTTTTGAGATAACAATCAAACATGACATAACGATGATAAAGAAGACGAAAAAAATACGATCAATTACGATAAAATTTTTAATGAGATTTGTTGCCAATGGAGATGTCTTTCGTCTGATTTTTTTTTTCAGAATTAGCTTATTAACGGTACCTGCCATAGCACCGTTTCTTATTACTCCGACTATCTTCTGAACGGCTGAACCGATTTTAACGAAATTCAAAAACTACTGCTATACTGAAATAAAAATTTGACAAAAAAAATTTTTGAAAAAGTTTTTGTGTTGGCAGAAACCGATAAAGTTAATTTTCTAAAAAAAAAATACGATCGATTTCGATAAAATTTAATGTGAGTGATTTGTTACCAATCGTGATGTCTTTCGTCTGAAAAGAATCAGTATAAGAATCAGGTTACTAACGGTACCTGCCATAGAACGGTTTTTTATTAATCCGACTATCCTTTAAACGGCTGCACCGATTTTAAAGAAATTTTAAGTTATCAAACAATTGCTAAGCCAAAATAATACTGCATGAAAAAATTTTAAAAAAAGTTTTTTTTTCAAAAAAAACGATCATTCTAATTTTCTCGAAAAAATACGATAAATTTTGATAAAATTTTATACGATTGATTTTTTGCTCATAGGAATTTTTTTTCTGAATCAGCTTATTAACGGTACCTGTCATAAAACCGTTTCTAATTACACTAACTTTTGAACGGCTGCACCGATTTAAAAGGAATTTGATATTATCAAACAGCTAGTAAGGCAAAATAATACTGCAAGAAAAAAATCGAAAAAAAGTAATTTTTGAAAGTTTTTTTTTTTTTAAACCGATAATTTTAATTTAAAACAAAAATTATTGAATTTATTTTTATTAAGGTCGTAACTTGCCAGAAGAAACAGTTCATGCGACCCAGTCGTGCACCACAAGAGCAAGTTCGTACTACCCAGTTGCGCACTTTATTTTTCTTTGGGCTATTTCATACATACCTACTATACATTTAATATTTAAACCAAGTTAGGATAGTAACTAGTAAGACCATTTATTTTTTTATCAATATTTTATTAATCCATTTACAATAATGTTTTCTTAGTGGAATATTATGGCTTAAAATTAAATTTTGTCTTTTATAGCTACGGTGACATGGTTCCGGAGACAATAGCTGGCAAAATAGTTGGAGGTGTTTGCTCCCTCAGTGGAGTGTTGGTCATTGCTCTTCCAGTTCCTGTAATTGTTTCAAACTTCAGTCGAATCTACCATCAAAATCAACGAGCAGACAAGCGCAAAGCTCAGCGAGTAATAAATCAAATAAATTCACCACCAGAACGTGTTTTCAAAAAAATTTCCTTTTCTCTTCCTCTTTTTTCTCTCTCTATTTAAAGAAAGCACGTTTGGCACGTATTCGTATTGCCAAGGCCTCATCTGGGGCTGCTTTTGTAAATAAAAAGAAAGCCGCCGAAGCCCGTTGGGCTGCCCAAGAATCTGGCATCGAATTGGACGACAGCTATCGGGATGAGGATATTTTTGAACTGCAACATCATCATTTACTGAGATGTTTGGAAAAAACCACGGTATGAAGAACATTTTCGAAAAAAATACAAAGTTAAAAACATTATTTATTGAATAAATGACAAGCGTCGATCGTTTGATAACTAAAAAACTAAACACAATATATTTTCAAATGACAAACAACAAATGAAAGAAAAAAAAATATATACTAGTTAAAATATGATTAGGTAAAAATTAATTATACGTTTGTATGTATGTAGACATTAGTGAACGATCGGTAATATTTACACGCAATATTGATATTTATATATCAAAATGTATGTATATTAGTTTTAAGATTTTTTATTTTTAAGTTTAATTTATACATCAAAAAAAATTATTTTGTTTGTTATGTTTAATTACTTTATACTTTGTGTAAATGTGTGTTATTTATATCTCTTTAAAAAATACCTTGAAAGGCTAGCACCCTTATTAGCTCGCCAAACGAAAAATTCAAATTGTTGGGTTGTATCTTATGCTCGTAAGATGGAAAATATTTTTTTGAGGTTGAATTTTTCCTGCGGTTTGTGGCATAAACATATGCATACTAATGCCTGAAATGCTGAAGTCCGGGGGTCCGAAACATGCTGAGAATGCGTTTTTATGTTCGGTGAGTGACATATTGAAATTCTGATTTGTTTTACAAATTGTGGTAGTTATCCTTAAAATGTATTGTCAATGATTGTCGGTCACTGTTAATGTAACGCACACTTTCTAAAACCTAAATAAAATCCTTAAATCAAGTGGAATATTTATCGATTGCCTTAAAAGTTAATTTTTATAGAACAGTATTGAGAGTAAGAAATACAGCAATTATTTCCTTTATTAAAGTCGAACAATAATTAGTTTTTGTTGCATTGTTTGAAAGTAATTTGGGGTGCTTTTATAGGAATGGAAATTAATGCTAAGGTAATGCTATAATAAATTTAAACTAGTCTATTTTTGTGTGTGGATATCTCCGTACCGCAGCCATTTAAAAAATGGCTGCCAAACTGTTCAATTTTTTGATTGAGGATATTTAAGTACTCAGTGGTCCGATTTTAGTTTATGAACACTCATTTAACTAGTTTTTTAATGTTATAAGAAACGGGCTTCAGATCTGATGAAACAAAATATTTTTATGTCACGACGTTTCGTTCATGTGGTGGCAAATATTTATTGAATATTATTAAATTGGTTACAAATTTCATTTTTAACATACATCAAATACAATTTTAAACTTATCTACACTTATTACATTTATATTACACTTTAAATAAAAACAAAATCACAAGAAACAACTGCATAAAGCAGGTCTGCACTCAACAAATTAAAATTGACAAGTAACATATATATATTTCTTAGAACTATAAGCTTTTTGTTCCCTTTCCCTCTAATAAGTGTTTGTATTGGGGGCTGAAATCTTCCATATCAGTTCGTCGGTTTATGGTATTTTCAGCGTTGATGAAATGGAGAGTTCGATTATCATTCTTTTGTTTTGATGCTCTTCTCGTTGCAGTAATTTGGCACTTTCAAAGCTGGGAAGGTGGTTTAGTTGTGTCTACAGAGGAGCTAACAGAGAGGGTAATCCTGCCATTTAGTTTGACGTTACCTACAAGCCTGCGTGAGAACGAAGGAAAGTTTCAGTTGAAGTGTTGTGGGGTGCGCATTGCATTGAAAGACTCTGTAATCACTTGCATTTATCAAAATGATTTGTTCAAAGTGTTCTCAAAAAATTGATAGAAATACTAGTGAAAAAATATCGTGCTCAGATTGCATGTCAATTTTTCATTTTGCATGTATCAAAGTCAAAGCACAAGATGTTGTGATTTCCAAATCATTGGGAAAATCATTTCGTTGTAAGAAATGTATTTTTAAATCTAAGTCTCTAACAGTGTCGGAGTGCGTAACCGTAGCAAATGCCACGTCACTCATAAGCAACAACAACCCAACCTTGATCGACAACTCTAAATCAACTATGATGACCGAGAACGAAGCGGGAAATGGGCAGAGCGACAGCGAATGCACTATTCAAATGGTATATGCAAAGCTTACAAAATTGGAAGACAAATTTGATTATTATCTTAAATCACTAAATAAATTACATACTGATAATGTTGAACTAAAATCTAAGATTGAAGTGCTAGAAAGCAAGTTTAATTGGCAGCAACAGCATCATCTTAAAAAATGCATTGAAATTGTTGGTGTGCCAAACGTCAATAATAATAATGCACAAACTAAAGCACAACACATCTTTTTCAAATGTCTCTTACTGGAAATCTCTAATGACATAATAGATAAGTGTTATGTTAAAAGAGTACACACAAAAAAAGAGATTAACGGCGATAATTCTGCGAAAGGAAAATCAATCATCTGTATTAAATTCTCTGATGTCAAAACAAAACAGCAAATAATGAGTGAGAAAACGAAGAACAATCATAAGCTTTTTTCTTTAAATTTTAATAACGATGAAGATGATGCGGATGTTCATACTGGCGGCGGTGGCGGTGACAGCGGTGGAGATGGTAGTGGTTGTACCAGTGGTAGCGGAAGAGACAAGGGGAAAGCTGTGTACATTGACGATGCTCTTACGAATTTTACACAAGCTCATTTATGCAAGCTAAAGAAGCAAAAAAGAAACAACGTTTTAAATATTTATGGTTTAGAAACAATCAAATACTAATAAGAAAAGATGAGGGTGGAAAAGTCATTTCAATTAAATCTTTTAGCGATCTTGCACTTATTTAGTGCTTTCTTATACATAATTTTTAATTTTTTTTTTAAATGAATTTTGAAAATGAATTAATTGATGACTTTTCTTCCCCTAATCATAGTAATGTTAATATTTTGAATGCCTTTTTCTAATTCTAGTTATTGTGATGGTAAACTTTTTACTGCTCACCAGAATATTAGAAGTTTAAGAAAACAATTTGCTGTTCTTGCCACTCATTCAGATTCGTTTGAATGCATTCCAGATATTCTTTTCATTTCTCAAATATGGATTTATGGGTTTGCAAAAAATTACTATGTTTTACCTGGTTTTAATTTTCATGCCAAAACAAATGAAAGTTATGCTGCCGGTGGTGTTGGGTGTTTTATAAAAGAAGAATTTACTTAGTGTGAAGTGTCTGATGTAGATTTCGTGAGCGCGGATGTTATAAAAGTATCTTTTAAAGTAGATAAGGAAGTTTATGTTTTTTTATGTGTGTATAGGTTACATTCGTTCAGTGTTTCTTTTTTTATAAACGAGTTTTCACGTCTTTTAGAAAGAGAAAAGTCAAAAAACCTTATTATTGTTGGAGATTTTTACCTTAACATTTTAGAAAACAACGAAACTGTCTCAATGTATAGGGCTTTTCTTGCCTCTAATGGTTTAGAATGCTTTATAAATGAGCCTGTTGCAATATTTTTTCCCGTATTATTATTTTTAACTTTATGCTGTTTCCCAACTAGCTCAAGTGGGTGGGGTGGGTCGATGTAAAAAAAAAAGAATACACAAAAAAGACAAAATCTGTTTTGCCAACAGATAAATACATAAAGGGTTAATCGATTGAAATCGATTCAACGTTGTTACAAAAAAAAAACAAGATCATATTAACCGAATATCTAATGACTACGTACCTCGTCGTACGTTTCTGTTCAAATTTTAAGGGCGCCAGGAAACTTTTATAGAAAAGTTTGCCTTAAACTAAACACTGAAACTTATCTTCAAAACAATAAAAAAAAAATAGTTTATTTTCCCGAATGAGGATTTAAAATGTGTATTAAAAATTAAACTGCTTGGGAAAACCTTTCTAGGTATAGGTGAAAAGCCAAGATCTTTTCGTTAAACAAAAATAGTATACAATGTATATATAATGGCAAAAGGCCAAATTTAAATAGAATGGAAATCATGAAACTTTAATGAAATTAAATTAAATAACAATTGTGTTACAAAGACACAAACTGAAAACGACTTTGCGTATAATTCCCGAACAGACAACGGAAAATTAAAAAGGTCGCGAGTCCCGCAATATCGGGATAAAAGAAAAACGGAGCGAAGGTCTAACGATATCACAATATTTGCCAATATAGGCCACCAAAAAAATCCAAAATCGAAACCGAACCAAAGTAAACACAATAAACTAAAAAGGTACTTAGCTATAACGAGAATCCTTTCTCCTGGAGTAATCGCCCGAACTGCGCTCCTCTACAGTGTCAGTGTCGATCTGCCTACCACCGCGGACGCGTGTGTCATTGAATGTCTCTTAGTAAAAGTTTTTTTCATTTCTGTGTAAAAAAAAAAAAAAAGTTAAAATAAACCATTAACAACAATAATTTATTAAATAAGCGCCGCGGCTACTAAATAAAAATAAATAAATAAACAAATAAATTCAGTGCATTTCCAATTAAAATCAACATATAAAAAAAAAAAAAAAAAAAAACCATCATACCTACATATATACTCAGCGAAAGTGCCGTGTTAATAAATATAAATACATACCTACATAACCAACAACACATCTCAGTTCTTATCTTACTCCATACCATATAAGCCCATGCATCGAACAATAAAAAAAAAAAACACACAGTCGAAATTCTTTTTCTTTCTCTTGACCCTTCACTGACACAGTTACTTTCATTTGATTATTGACTGCATTGTGTGGATTTCCTACGCAAGGCAAGCAATGATCAAATTAAAGTAATACTTCATGCATAACTGAAAATTTGTGTATCTGTCCAGGGGCGGATCAATACATATTGCTGCTAAGGCCTAACACTAGTAGTAATGTGTATTGAAAAGTTCTTATGGTTTTTTACTATTAATTTTTAGTTTAGATTTATTTGTGAAATTTGGTTTTGTTTTGTGTTTGAATTTTATAATGGAGGATGAATTTAGGGTCGATTTTAGCAACATTCGGGGGCTAAGATCGAATCTTTTCTCTGCGTACGGCCATACTGTAGAACACAGGCCAGCTGTTTTGGCACTAAGTGAAACCCAAGTAGGTGAAAATACTGATCCTGCAGAATTTAAACTCAACGGGTATATCTTAGTGCCACTATTCCTCTCGTACCATGGTCTCGCTGTCTATATCAGAAATGATGTTGCTTATCAATTGCAACCACAATACGGTTCTTGTTTGAACTCGTTCTTTAGTTTTATGTGGTTAAAATTCACCGTCAATAAGCTCATAATTCATATATGTTTTATTTATCGGAGCCCAAATTTGGACAGCAATTCAACTTTTAACGAATTTGATGCGCTGTCTGACTCCATTCAAAGAATTGTTGCCCATTACCCTCACACTGAAATTGTCATTGCGGGCGATTTCAATGTACACAATTCTAGCTGGCTTCGCTATTCTGGCCAGACAACACCCGAAGGAAGGTATGTCGAGCTCTTTGCCGAGTTAAACAACTTAACTCAACTAGTCGACGAGCCAACTCGAATTCCTGACGTTGCAGGTCACACCCCCAACACTCTAGATTTGTTTCTTACCTCTCATCCTGATAAATACACTATAAGTGTATCATCACCTCTAGGTAAGTCGGACCATTGTGTTGTATCAGCGAAATTCTCTTGCAAAAACAGTCCAGTTAAAGAAAAGACCCCAAGGAGAACCGTTTGGCAATACGAGAATGCCAACTGGGACGGTCTCAATGATTTTTTCAGGAACTTTAACTGGTCACTATGCTTCCTCGATAGTGACGTTGACTCCAGTGCTGATATGATCACAAATTTAATTCTTCTCGGGATGAAAAAATTCATTCCGAATAGGTCGAAAAGCATTAAACCTAAAGAAAATTCATGG
Organism: Baccha elongata; assembly: GCA_951217065.1. NCBI lineage: Eukaryota > Metazoa > Arthropoda > Insecta > Diptera > Syrphidae > Baccha > Baccha elongata. Next base: position 653,946 of record CATNUY010000229.1, on the reverse strand, counting down.
TTCGATTTGAGCTGTAAAGAGGCTATCAGGTTGAGAGAAGTAAGTTTCCGTTGTTACAAAGCCAACCCTACTGAGGAAAACCGGAAAAAGTTTCAACAAGCTAGAAAGACCTGCAACGGTCATATTCGACGAACCAAATTCCTGCATGAACAAAAATTACGGCAAAAAATACTGCAATGTCCCAAAGGCAGTAAAAATTTTTGGTCTTTTGTAAAGAATATACGAAATTCAACCTCGTCCTCGGTTCCGACGCTCGTCTCAAATGACACACCTGTGGTCAGCTCACAAGGAAAAGCCAATTTGTTTGCAGCTCAGTTTGCTGCTAACTCCACGCTGCCACACAGTGATATGATACCTCCTGTACTTGAGAGCGTAAACGGTTCTATGGGGCGAATCTTCTTTCGCACTCGTACAGTTGCAAGAGTTCTCAAAGATCTCGACATTCACAAATCCGCTGGCCCGGATAGTATTTCCCCCGTTATTCTGAAGAGGTGTGCTTCCACGCTGGCAAAGCCACTGCGTAAGCTTTTCCATCTATCCTATTCTACTGGTCTCTTCCCGAGTGGATGGAAAACAGCATTTGTCCAGCCTGTCCCAAAAAAAGGCGAATCTTCTTCCCCCTCCAACTATCGACCGATTGCATTAACGTCCCTTCTTTCTAAGGTCATGGAAACGCTGATAAATTATCAGCTTAAGAAATATCTCGAAGAACGAAAGCTTCTTAATGACCGGCAGTACGGCTTTCGTAGCAATAGGTCCACTGGTGATCTGATGGCTTATCTCACCGAAAAGTGGAACCAATCTTTACATCGTTTTGGTGAAAGTAAGATTATTGCGCTTGATATTTCAAAGGCATTTGATAGGGTTTGGCATCAAGCTCTTTTTTCGAAAATGCATGCTTTCGGTATTGATGAATCCCTAGTTCGCTGGATTAGAAATTACCTTTCGGACCGTTCAATACAGGTAGTATTGGATGGTTTCAAGTCTGAAATCTTCAAAATAAATGCTGGTGTGCCCCAGGGCTCAGTTTTGTCTCCGACTCTCTTCTTGATTTTTATCAATGATCTTTTGTCTGAAACTTCTAATCCACTAAATTGTTTCGCTGACGACAGCACCCTCAGCTTTTCATATTCGTTTCCTGATTCACAACCCAGCTCTTCGGTTGTGGAACTGGAGCGGCAGCGTATGATAAGTTCATTAAATTCCGATCTTGACAGCATTGTCCAATGGGGAATTAACAATCGCGTGGAATTTAATGCTTTAAAAACTCAATGCTGTCTTCTGTCACTTAAGCGAATCATACCCCCTATGCCACTATCTATGAGTGGCACTTGTATAGAGGAAACTGAAAAGCTTTCCATTCTCGGTATGTGTGTTACCAACCACCTTCTGTGGAATGACCACATATTTGATGTCGCCAAAAACGCTGCGAAATGCTTAGGTTTCTTACGACGATGCAAGAAATACTTTTCTCCCAATGATCTGGCTGTTGTTTATAAGGCGTATATACGTCCAAAACTTGAGTACAACTCTCATGTCTGGGCAGGAACTGCAAAAACTTATTTGAATCTCCTGGATAGAATCCAGAAAAGGGCTTTAAAAATGATAGGAGATAGGACAATAACGGAAACATTTGTGTCACTTGAACACCGTCGCAATGTTTCTTGCCTCTCCTTATTTTATCGCTTTTACTATAAAGAGTGCTCCGCCGAAATAGCCAGTTGCATTCCACCCCTGAAACAATTCAACCGCAATACTCGCGCTGCAAGGAATGCCCATCAGTTTACCCTTGAGCCCAACTTCGGACGTACAGTTAAGTACAGAGATTCTTTCTTTAGCCGCACTACACGATTGTGGAATGCTTTACCCGGCTCTATTTTTCCCCTCCATTTCAATCTACAGACATTCAAAACCAATGTGCATCGGCATCTCCTTTCGTACCCTATCCAAATTTCCTAAAGCTCGTACTGTGTTAATTCATATAAAGGGTATTAATAATCCCTTGAGTGCGCGTTAAATATAAAAAAAAAAAAAAAAAAAAAAACACAAAAGATTTCTTTTTATTATTCACAAAAAAATTTTACCTCTAACTGCTAAAATTTGTCCACTAAATAATTTGGCTCAAACTGCCAAAATTATTCTCACAATCTCAAAAATATTAACTTTCCCAAAATTAACTACTAAACAAAAATCGTAATAGTTTTTCGATTTCTTATTTTTATCTCTTCACAACCAAAGTCTTCCAAGAAGGGACTAATGGCGGACCTCTCTCATCCATTTATCAACGACCATATTGTCGTCTCTTTCGAACCAACTGTGTGGCGGTATTCGGCTACGGTTTATTCGCACGACCCCGCTCATTAGCTGAGGCCTGCCCGTTGTTGAATCCAAACCACGATTCGCTCAGAGTCAACTCCGAATATCCCAATCATTGGTGATAATTCGATATGGTTAAATGGACGAGTTCAGTCCCTTTCCGTCAATTCCAATTTAATAAAAATGAAAACGAAAAACTATTTTCACACGATAAAGTCCGCGTCTAAAACCGACCCAGACTTAAAATAAAAAGCAAAACTTTTGTGTTGGACAAAGTCTCAACCATTTTGAAAATCAAATGGTGAGAAAGGATCCGCTTCTGCCGTCAACTTCCTGTTGGGCGGTATAGTTTTAAAGGCTCAAGCAACTTCGTAAGTGTGGATCGTCTCTCGCACACTGATGGTTTACACCAACCATCTGTTACCAAACATTCAAATTTCTAATTGTAAACCTCCTGGTTTAAACGCAGCAAATATCGACGACGATGAGCTATTAAATATAAAAATTACAAAATGTTACTTTTCTCAATTACTTGAGAGTAGGCCCTCTGGTTGATGGAACAGGAAACCACTTACTCTACAAGCAATTTTGAGCCGCAACAAAAAAAAGAAGAAAGAATTAAGAGGAAAGAGAAGAACAGGCAAATGAAACTTGTTGCGGTAAATTATAACGCAACAAATCCCACCCTTACCTCCTAGGAAATGTACTTACATTTCAAAAAAATCATAAGTCATTTCCTGAGGCTAACCCAAAAAGAGAAGAAAAGATAAAGGTTTTTCCATCAAAAAAAATTCCAAACTCAAAAATCAAAAAAAAATACAAAATCAAAAATCTATATCAAAAAGTGCTTATCAACAAAATCAAAAAAGAATTTAAACTAAATCATAAAAAAAACAAAAAAAACTAAATTAAAAGTAACGTTAATCGGATGCTTCTGAAAACGGCTTTAAATCTTTAGCATGCCAAGTACCGCGTTCTTTACCTCTACTATCTTCTAAGACATATGTCCAAGGTGACACACGCTTCTTAATTACAAACGGACCAACAAAATTCGGTGCTAACTTGGCAGCGTAATAATTCGCGGCATCCGACAAGGAAAAGTTTCGACGCCAAACCATCGCACCTGGACGATATTGAACATCTCTACGACGAAGATTATAAGTTTTAGCCGACTTACTACTTGCAGCTTTCAGCTTTTTCTGAATGTCTAATCTGAGTTCCCTAAAACGTTCTCCGATCTCACTCCGATTCTGAACATTTATCGACGAATCTCCTACTATTGGTGATTCTTCACCCGAAGTTAACATGTCCCTCCCAAAATTCACATAATAGGGTGAAACACCCAAAACCTCGTGTTGCGACGTACGAATCGCACACGCAACCTTGGCGAGTTGTGAATCCCACAAACGGTGGTTTTCACCGACGTAAGCTCGCAACGTCGTTTTAATAATTTGATTTATCCTTTCCGCAGGGTTTGCCTGCGGATGATAATGGGCCGTAAATTGAAGACGTGACGCGTACGCTTGGCAAAGCGTTTTCAACTCCTTAGATCGGAATTGGGGACCGTTGTCACAGACGATCACCTTTGGGATGCCAAATAAAAGAAAAACGTTATCCTCCAGTTCCCTACAAATTGCTTTCGCAGTAGCAGACCTAAGAGCAAAAAGAAGTGGACATTTAGTAAAATAATCAACGACGGTAAGAATGTAAATAAAACCCCTACTCGACTTAGAAAGCGGACCTACAAGATCTACACAGATCATTTCCCACGGTGAAGTAACCCCTACTCTCTCAGACATCAAACCAGCTGGCTTCTCATTCACCGGCTTCACTTGTTAGCAAACTTTACAATTGCGTACATATCTTGTTATATCTGCCCTCATCTTGGGCCAATAAAACTTTGCCCCGATCCTGGCAAAAGTTTTTCTAACACCCATGTGTCCAGCTAACGGACCATCATGGTACTCTTTCAAAATATCAAGCCTTTCATTTTTCCCTAAAACCCTCTTCCATTCTTGACTACTCTCATGAACGACAATATGGTTTGATTTGACGAGTTTGAAAAGCTGATCTTGTTCAACTCGCCAAGCCGGATAAGCTAATGGGTTAGAATTAACTACGGACTTCATCTTAATTATCCAAGGGTCTACATCCTCTTCTGAGATCTCGGCTAACACTGGAACTCCACGAGAAAGCATATCAGGAACAACATGCTCTTTGCCCTTTCTATGGATAATTTCGAAGTCAAACTGTTGGAGCCGAACTGCCCAACGCGCTAATCTACCCTGTGGATCTTTAAGATTGCTTAACCCTACTAAAGAATAATGATCTGTCACGACTGTAAATCAAAAGCCTTCGATATACGGTCGCAACTTCTCAACAGCCCAAAGTACAGCTAAGCATTCTTTCTCTGTTGTACTATAATTTCGTTCATTTCTATTTAAACTTTTACTAAGGCAACAGACAACCTTTTCACCCTCATCAAAGTTTTGAGACAAAACTGCACCGATGCCGAAATCTGACGCGTCTGTTTGAACGACAAATGGTCGTTTAAAATCTAGGCAAGTGAGTATGGGTGCTGTCACCAGACACTTCTTTGCCTTCCTAAAACTAACCTCACACTGATCTGTCCAATTAAACTTTCTATTCTTCTTTAATAAATCTGACAGTGGCTGAAGTAGTTCAGCAAAATTTGGTACAAAACGACGGTACCATGACACTGTCCCTATAAAGCTTCTTACTTCCTTAACATTCCTCGGTGCTAGAATCCTAACCATGCTTTCCACTTTTTCTGGGTCTACATGTAACCCGTTACGATCCACGATATATCCTAAAAATTTTAGAGCTGGCATGCAAAAATTGCATTTTTCCCTACTGACCTTCAATCCTGCTTCACACAACCTTTTCATCACCTCATTAAGGATTTCGAGATGCTTCTCGAAAGAATCCGCAATGATGATGATGTCGTCTAAATAGACGAAGACATATGGCTCCAGGTCCGCACCCAAAATATGTCGATAAACCTCTGCCATGTCGCAGGTGAATTGTGAAGACCGAAAGACATTCTTCTGAACTGAAAAAAGGCCTCTTCCAGGAACCGTGAAAGCAGTATAGGGCTAAGATTCCTCCTCCATAGGAATCTGCCAGTATGCTGACTTAATGTCTAGCAAAGACAAGAACCTCGCACCTCGAAGTCTGTCCAAAATCGAATTTATATACGGAAGTGGATAAGCATCTCTATCTGTATTCTTGTTTAGCTTCCTATAGTCCACGCAAAATCTATAGGAGCCATCTTTCTTCTTAACCAGGAGTATTGGAGATGACCAAGAACTTTTGGATCTCTCAATTACCCCTGCGTCTAACATCTCTTTAAGTTCTTTATCTATATGGCCCTGCATTGCCGGAGAAACCGGATAATACCGTTGTTTAATCGGTTCCGCCGACGTTCTAATTTTGTGTGCCACCATTGTGGTGCACCCTAATCCTTCTGGCATTTTTCTAAAAGAACTCTCTATTACATCATCTAATAATATAATTTCCCTATCACCCAAATCTGACCGTTCTGTAATAGAACATATCGAAACCATCCGATCTTGGTTCGAAAAATTCCACATCCGTGATCTCAAATCCGGAACAATGCCCGACAGTGCCCAAAAATCTGCACCTAAGATAACGGTGTGGGGTAGAGTGGGAATGACAAGACAGTCTATGAGAACTGCCTTATCCTCAACTGCAATTGGTAACGAAATTACCCCTAAAATCTTGACACTAGTTCCATCTGCTAAACATACAGAGTGAACAGTGTCTTTCTTCAAACTAAGCCCTAATCTTTGGAGAATGATCCAGCTATCTCTACCTATTATGGTCCTAGAAGCTCCTGAATCTAATAAACCTAAAAATTTAGAACCATAAATACTAATTTTCAAAAATGGTCTGCTATCATCTCCGTTTGCCGCCAAAGTAAAACCTAAATGAATTTGAGTTGTCAGCTGGTTGCCAACAGGCAACCTAACTAATTTATTCGGTACTCGCGCCCTGTTGGTGCACGAGACCGATGAGCATTTCCCGAACAACGTGCGCAACTGCTCTTGCTGACACCTTCAGCACCACAACCATAACATCTCCTATTAGCCGAACACCTATTTGCATATTGGCCTGATCCATTGCAATTATAACATCTAATACCAGACGTACCAGTTTGGTTGAATCCAGTAGGCTGCGACCTACTAGGTTGAACCACTCTGCTGGGATGTTCGGTCCTAGCGACAGAAGGGGATTTCGGTCGCACTGCCGAAACTGCAGTGTAACCGACTTCGGGTATCTTAACAGCCGCGACTTTCGGTTGCACTGACGAAACTTCAGTGTAACCGAGTTCGGGCTCTACAAAATTTTTATTTCGAGCAGGCGGCGGCTTGAAATGTTCTACATTGGCCCTAAGCGTCTCTAAATCCCTACCTAGGCTAGCCAATTCCTTAACAGACTGTGGTTTCTGAAAACCAATCTGTTTTTGGTAAAAAGGGTCCACATTTTTTATTAGGATAGCGACTTTCCTCCGTTCAGAAAGTGGCTCTCCTAACCTCTTGAACAAAGTACGCATGGTGGCTTAATATGCACCATACGACTCCTCTTTACCTTGGGTACGACGGTTGATCTGTTCTAATAACAAATCATCATAGTTTGCTGGCAAGAATTCATATTTCAACGCGTCTACAAATTCTTGCCAGTTAGAAATATCTTCTCTGACTGACCTGTACCACAACAAGGCTTGGCCAGTAAGAAGATCTACCACTGCCTGATATAAATGGGTTTCTGAAACCCCTCTAGCTAAACTAAGCTCTTCTACTCTTTCTAGGAATGAGTTCACTGATGTGCCACACCGCTCACCAGTGAACTGAACATTCCACCTACAATTTCGTTCTGTACACCGCTCCTGCGATGCACCAGAAAAAGCTAAATTACGCCCTATACTATTCCCTGCACTATTTTGAAAATTATTCTCTAAACTAATCCCTACAGCAGGCCTAACTAAATCGTTGCACATCCTCGCTGATGTGATATCATGCCTCGTTGGTTGACTCGGGCCTTGAGTCAACTGACCTGCTCCTGAGGTCATTGGCATTTCTTCCTCGAAAGCCTTTTCTTCATCATCTTCGCCGTTCAATTTCGATAAAAGTAGCAAAAGATCTAACTTGAGAGACTTTTGCTCTCCTACCTCTTCATCGCCTGCTGCCTGCGCTTTCCCTATTCTATTTAAACCCCATTCGATCTTGGTAAGGATCTTCAAGAACTCCGGTGACTTCTTGGACGATCCTTAAGAAGATCCCTAATCTCACTAATCTTATCTACCACTGCATTTCTATCCTGTATGTAGGTGAAAGGGTACTTATCGTACGCTTCTACTGAACCCCTACGTTCTAACATTCGAGAAGCTCTTAAGGAACTTCTCATAATGTCTACAGTCCCTTTTTCCAGCCCCCGACTGAGCATTTCATAGACAAGCTCGTCGCTGGAAAGTCTATTAATTTCCATTTTTAAAACACAACTAAGTGGAGAAAAAAAACTTAAAAAAGATCTAAACAACAATATTTTTGTTTTAAAATAATAAAAAAATACTGTTGGCAACCCTACACAAATTTTAAATTCCACCCAGAAAATAAAATAAACCAAATTAAAAAAGAATTACCAAAAAAAATTTTCACCAAAAATAAAACAAAAAAAATGTATACGATATAATCAAAAACAATATAGTACCCTTTAAAGAAGTTAAATCGGAAAAAATACTCTTTAAGAAAAAAAGTACTTTTCAGAAGTGGTAACACTCACAGTGTTTATATTATTGGAGTAGATATTTAAAATATACTACGGCCAAAAACCACTCAAAAATAATATTTACTCAAAAAAAAAAGGGATAGAAGAACTATTAAAATATATTTCAGCCAATACCAACTAAAAAAAACAGAAAGCACTATCACTGGCAAAATATGTAATACACAAAAAAAATGGCTGATATCAAATCAATAAAATCAATAATGAGATAATTAAAATGTTATGAACAATTAATTAAGAAAATTAAGAACAACAAAAAAAAAATTCACTAATGTTATATAATTCTCTTACGAATTATTCACCTTATCGCCAACACCAGATTTCTTCTTTTTGTTGCACCAGAGAAACACTCCACAGATTTTTGTATAATTTCCTAGATTGGAAAAAAAGAAAACACCAAGTATTATTGTTCTTTAAAAAAAGAATTAATAAAACAAACCACTTCCCTAAACACACAAGTAGAATGGAGCACAACAATACAATTAATTTGTACACAACTTGTAGGTATCTATGAAGATTTAAGGTAACTATCAAAAGGTGACCCACGTTGGACACGCCAATTTGTTGCAATATTTTTTTCCGTATTATTAATTTTAACTTTATGATGATAAACGAAACTTTAAAACCGCGGCACTTTGGATTTTCGTATCCAACAAAATAGAACAAAATCGAATAAAACAAAATAAATGTGCAACCGGCACCGCGCAAAATATTTTCAATTATGACGAAGTGTCAAAATGAAAATAAGAGAGTTTCTGTTCAAATTTTAAGGGCGCCAGGAAACTTTTATAGAAAAGTTTGCCTTAAACTAAACACTGAAACTTATCTTCAAAACAATAAAAAAAATAGTTTATTTTCCCGAATGAGGATTTAAAATGTGTATTAAAAATTAAACTGCTTAGGAAAACCTTTCTAGGTATAGGTGAAAAACCAAGATCTTTTCGTTAAACAAAAATAGTATACAATGTATATATAATGGCAAAAGGCCAAATTTAAATAGAATGGAAATTATGAAACTTTAATGAAATTAAATTAAATAACAATTGTGTTACAAAGACACAAACTGAAAACGACTTTGCGTATAATTCCCGAACAGACAACGGAAAATTAAAAAGGTCGCGAGTCCCGCAATATCGGGATAAAAGAAAAACGGAGAGAAGGTCTACCGATATCACAATATTTGCCAATATAGGCCACCAAAAAAATCCAAAATCGAAACCGAACCAAAGTAAACACAATAAACTAAAAAGGTACTTATCTATAACGAGAATCCTTTCTCCTGGAGTAATCGCCCGAACTGCGCTCCTCTACACAAAAGATTTCTTTTTATTATTCACAAAAAAATTTTAGCTCTAACTGCTAAAATTTGTCCACTAAATAATTTGGCTCAAACTGCCAAAATTATTCTCACAATCTCAAAAATATTAACTTTCCCAAAATTAACTACTAAACAAAAATCGTAATAGTTTTTCGATTTCTTATTTTTATCTCTTCACAACCAAAGTCTTCCAAGAAGTGACTAATGGCGGACCTCTCTCATCCATTTATCAACGACCATATTGTCGTCTCTTTCGAACCAACTGTGTGGCGGTATTCGGCTACGGTTTATTCGCACGACCCCGCTCATTAGCTGAGGCCTGCCCGTTGTTGAATCCAAACCACGATTCGCTCAGAGACAACTCCGAATATCCCAATCATTGGTGATAATTCGATATGGTTAAATGGACGAGTTCAGTCCCTTTCCGTCAATTCCAATTTAATAAAAATGAAAACGAAAAACTATTTTCACACGATAAAGTCCCCGTCTAAAACCGACCCAGACTTAAAATAAAAAGCAAAACTTTTGTGTTGGACAAAGTCTCAACCATTTTGAAAATCAAAAGGTGAGAAAGGATCCGCCGTCTCGCGATAAACTCAACAAATTAAAACCCGTAGACCTTCGCGCAGGCTTAAAAGAATAGGGAAACACCTAGCAAAGCCGTTTTCATTTCGTGTTTAAAAACTAATTTTAGGTCGGACTCTCGGCCATGCTAAAAGAAGACAAGATTTACGAAGACTGACTGACTTGTCAGTTGGGTGTGAACCTCCTGTCACACATTTTGGGTGGCCATGCATATTATCGCATGCCGTCTGCACGAATTCGACTTCTGCCGTCAACTTCCTGTTGGGCGGTATAGTTTTAAAGGCTCAAGCAACTTCGTAAGTGTGGATCGTCTCTCGCACACTGATGGTTTACACCAACCATCTGTTACCAAACATTCAAATTTCTAATTGTAAACCTCCTGGTTTAAACGCAGCAAATATCGACGACGATGAGCTATTAAATATAAAAATTACAAAATGTTACTTTTACCAATTACTTGAGAGTAGGCCCTCATGTTGATGGAACAGGAAACCACTTACTCTACAAGCAATTTTGAGCCGCAACAAAAAAAAAGAAGAAAGAATTAAGAGGAAAGAGAAGAGCAGGCAAATGAAACTTGTTGCGGTAAATTATAACGCAACAAGCCTACAAGACTGGTGTCAGGTACTTGCTTAGACCATATATATGGACGTTTTAACAATATCTCGCATTCTTATGAACAATGTGTAATTGATTTTATGATAACTGATCACGCTATGACAGTCCTTTTGGTAAACAGTGTAAAAACAAAAAAGGTTATACATTTTCCTAGCACTGATAAAATTAAAACAAAAATAAATTTTGAGAAACTTAAAACTTATCTCTTTTATGAGTTTTGGGAAGATGTTTTTATTGAAAGTGATGCTTCTAGATCATATTCGATTTTTATTAAGAAACTAAAAAAACACATTGAAAATAGCTACTACACCATCCGTTTAAAAGAATCAAATGTAAGACTTAAGCCTTGGATTTCTAAACAATTACTTAATAAAGTTAAAACTAAAAATTAACTTAAAATTAAAATGCATCATTCTCGAAATCCCTCCAACAGTAACTTAAACAATAGATATAAAAGATTATGCTCGGAATTAAAAAAGGAAATACCAGTCTTTCGTGAGAACTATTATCGTACACGACTAAACTCAGCTAAAGGAAATTTAAAAGATGAATGGCAAGTTGTCAATAATATCCTCAACAAGTCTTCTTTTTCAAAAAAGCCAACTATAATTCGAAGTGGGGTTGATAACTGTGAATTAACAGACAATTTTGCTATTGCTGAAGTGTATTTTACTTCAATTGCTAGTAATTTTCTTTAGTTCAGTGCAATTTGTTTTTCAAAAAGAAAAGTCCACAGAAGATGCTCTTTTAGAATTTTGCTCTCGTATTTTTTCTAATCTTGATGAGAAAAAATATACATGTGGTTTATTTATAGACATTACAAAAGCCTTTGACATGGTCAACCACAAGATGTTATTAAGAAAACTTTAAAAATGCTGGGTTTCGTAGCTTTATGTTGGAATGGTTCGGATCATATCTTCTGAATAGATCACAGAGATTCGGATCTAGATTTATTGACAACTTGGTTCAAGCATTAAAACAAAAATTATGTTTTTCAATCTGTCTTCGGTAAATATTTTTAAAACTGATGTTATGTACCATGCGAGCGATTGCCAAAGGTTTATGATAAACAGGTGTACATCATGTGCAAATGGATATTCATTTAATAAAAGTGTAAGTTGCAGTGCTAATTGTGTTGTGGTAGAAAAAGTTGATAACTTTAAATACTTAGGCCTTCATATCGACTCGAAAATCAACTTCTCATGTCATACGGAGTATCTAAGAAACTATTTCAACTGGACATTAAGAAATTTTTTTTATCTTAGTAATGCTTGTTCTTCTAAGCTTCTCACAACAATTTACTATGGTATCTTCCATTCAAAGTTACAGTATGCAATTTTTTGTTGGGGAGGGGCTTATCAGAATAAAATTCAACCGCTTCTTATACTCCAGAAAGCTGTTGTTTGAAAAATTTGTAGAAAACACCGTCGACATCCAAGTTTTGAACTTTTTGCTACTCTTATGATACTTCCTGTTAGACATTTATACTGCTTTTAGGTTTTGAAAACATTTTTTAGGAGGTCAGGAAATCTTTATTTCAGACTAGTTTCCAACTATAATCTTCGAGGTAATTTTTTGAACTTCGTTACTGTACCAAATTTTCGCACCACGGCTTTCCGTAACTTTTGTTCTGTGTTTTCATTTTGTCTATTTAATAAACTTCCCCAGTCCATAAGATGCATAACAAATTCTGGAATGTTTTTAAAACGCATAAAACAATGATTATTCTTATATTGAATCACTCTTCACTGATATTTTGGTTTGATAGAGAGTTTATTACTATTTCATTTAGATTAGCTTTTTTTAATTTTTATTTTGGAAAACATGTTTCTAAAACACTATGTACTTCTTTCTTGTTCTTTTAAATTAATTTTGGAAATGTTTCTTTTTAATGTATTTTTATTGATTTTTATTAATTGAATTCATTAATTTGTAGTTTAGGTCACCCCACCCTCAATAATCTTTTGAATTTATTAAGCCTACTGAAGTGGCATTTAACACTATTTTTAATACTTTATTGTATCAAAATATACAAAATGTCATTATTATTTCGATTAATTATTAATTATTTATTTTTATTTTTATTTCTAACATAATGTAGTCTGAATTTAAATCGAAATAAAATATACTTATACTCATACTCATACTCATAAAAACTGCACACACTCTCACCTAAATTTCATTACAACACTTAATATTAAGAAATTATCAAACCGTTATTCGCACAAAAACCCAATATTAATTTTGTTTAGATTAGATTTAGATACAACTTTATTTTCCATTAACATAATATCTACAAACATATTTATAAAGCATTTAAAAGCATCCATCTCCCGAACCCAAAAATATATTGAAAAAAACTAAAATATTCTTTAAAAAAAACACGAAATAAAAATATGTTTACAATATTAGATTAGTTACGATTTTGCTTCTATAACGGAATGGCGTGCTAAAAAAGAGTACCAGCTGAAAATACAAGTGTGATCTTGGCTTAGCGTGCATTTATGAACACATCCTTTTTCGGGAGAATTCTACCTCATTTCATGAACGAAATCCACCACAGCTCTTGAGTTTAAGGGAAAACGTGAAACCTAAAAAAAACCATGAACTGATTGCCGTGTTACATATTGGAATTTTATTTAATAAAACAAGAGAAGTGAGTGTTTTAAAGCAATCTGTAATATATACAATACATTTAAAAACATTCAGAAACATTTATTAAAATAAATCTGATGCCGCAAATACTGTTAAATCAATATGCATTTTATATTTATTCTTCTAGAGTTTTCAAAACCAGATTCAAACTTTTTGGGTCTGTTCATAAGCTCGTTTATTTGTTGATTAGGCTGTTTCTACACTGGTGATTCACAAGTTAATGCGAGAATTAAATGAGAAATACTATATTTGTACTTGCATTTTCGTTTGTTTGTTTGTTTCGATATAAAAAGGTAAAGAATTTCCTTCAACCAGTTCAGATACTACTTGCAAAAGAAAAATGAAAAACAGTGCTTTTTTGGCACAATCGAAATCGATATTAGTCCTTTCATATTATTTGATACAAAATATTGAAGTGAATCGATGACAATAATAACATAGAATATTTTTTCTGTTCTTTACTGTTTCAAACACATCAGTATAATTTCAATCCAGAAAATAAGTTTAAAAGGTATACAGTCTCTTTTTACTACTGATGCTATAAACGCGCAAATGATTGTTTTTGCTAATAGCTATAACCATTGAGTTTATACACATAACGAAATCATGTTGAAGTTTCAAACTTTGCTCGTAGGATTTCTTTATTATCGCCTTGTTTTTTTTACTCTTGTAGCAATTATTCTTGAGTTGAAAGGCAAAAGAAATAAAGAAAAACAAATACAAATGTATACAGAAGAACTTTGTTCGGTTTGGGTTGAGGGATTTTCGTTACATGGAATTATTGCAATAATAATTACCCGATATGATCATTTAGCGACATCTACTTCTATGAGTTAAAAACTATCTTGATCCATCTATGTGTATAAACTCAATGCTTTAACATAGCTATAGTCCACAAATGCTCAAAGCTGTATTTGATCTTGTGTCGTGTCTTAAAAAGTCTAGATACGTTAATAAAATACAAGGATTTTTCAATATCGGGTATTGAAAAATAAAAATAAAAAAACACGAAATAAAAATACAACTTGCTTTAGTGCTTCTATTACGAGATATGCGGGCTAAAATAGTACCAGCTGAAAATACAAGTGTGATCTTATCTTAACGGACATTTATGAACACACCCTTATTCGGGAAAATCTTACCTCCATTCATGATCGAAATCCACCACAGCTCATGATTTTAAGGGGAAACGTAAAAAAAATCATGAACTATAATTGCCGTGTTGCTTATTGAATTGGAAGACATTTAAAAAACATCCAGAAACATTTATGAAAATAAAAATAATACAGCAAATATGGATAAATATATATGTATTTTATAGTTTAAACAAGATTCTTGACACTGCCATTTAATGATTTAAATTCATCTTTTCAAGTGGCATCAAGCGTAGCGTTTCCTTTTTATTTGGAAATCATTTGGTTATTCTGAGGGAAATTAATTAATAAAAACAGTTCAGACTTATTTTTACAAATATTATTAGTAACGAAAATCCATCAACCCACACCGAACAATTTTTTTCTGTATACATTTGTATTTGTTTTTCTTTATTTCTCTTGCCTTTTAACTCCAGAATAATGGCTACTCGAGTAAAATACACAAGTTGATAGTAACGACATCCTTGGAGCAAAGTTTGAAATTTCCACATGATTTCTCTTTGCTGTAAACTCAATGGTGCAAAATTATAGTCAGCCTAAGTTTTAGGAATTAACGCCACACTTCTAAATAGATAGATAGATAGATAGATATTTATTGTGTCCATTAAAAAAATTACATTTCTTTTTACAAATTGAAAGTCATTATGATAAAAGTATGAGATATATACACAAAGATATATAATAAAAAATAATAAAGTATTTTAGTGTATGAGTTCTGTTATTAATACATTTTCGATATCTTGACATCTCCTAATGAATTTTTCATTGAGGACTTCAGTTTTATTTTGAACACTTATTACTCGAGCTTGTTCGTGTAGTGTTGACGTTGAGTAAAACCAAGGAACGCGAAGGATCATTTTAAGTATTTTGTTTTGTGATATTTGAAGTTTTTTTATTTGCATTTTCGCGCAATTTCCCCAGACGGGAGATCCATATAGGAGAATAGCTTAAAAAACGACTTTATAGATGGAGAGCTTATTTTGGTTGCTTAGTAATGACTTTCGATTTATAAGAGGATATAATAGTCTGATTGCTATATTTAATTTATTTATTGTGTTTTTGGTGTGTTCCTTGAAAGTCAATTTCTTGTCTAAGTAAACACCTAAGTACTTGACAGAATCGACCCAAGGAATATCAAAGTTGTTAACTTTGAGATTTGTGCTGGGTAGGAAGCATTCCTTTCTTTTTCTCGTGAAAAAGATAGCCTGACTCTTCAAAGCATTTATTTTTATCTTCCAGTGCTTATAATATTCGATTATAATACAAAGAGCGACCTGGATATTGTGGATAACTGAAAAACCATATTCGTCAGAGGAATATATAGCAATATCATCTGCATACATTCTAAAATCACAATTCCGCAATCTGGGAAAATCTGAGGTAAATTCATTAAACAGAGTTGGGGACAGTACAGAACCTTGAGGGACGCCTGAAGGTATTGGTTTATTTGAAACTTCTTAACTTAATTTTAACTTTGAAACAGTTCTCTAAATTTAAAGTAATTATAGACTCTTTCTGAAGTACTGACAACTAGTGTGGGGTTTAAAACATTACTCTAACTTATTTGGGGGGAACACGCCTTAAACAGTGACAGTTCGCTGAGAAAACAAAGCAAACACGCCTTTCTATCTGTCGTCAAATATCATCAGCTCGGAATGTGTCAATAAAATGATAATAGGGCTTTTTAGGTAACAACGATATGTCTCTTTCTCGTTCGGAGAGCAGTGTCAAAATCAGCAGTACGCCGATGACAGCTGAACATTTTTTGTATCATTGGTGACTTTTGATTGAAAACGAGAGCGGACATTTTAATGTTGTGCTCGAAAATTGTGAATTGTATATTATTTAACTTTTAAGTCTCTAATTAAAAAGCAAAATCAAATTTCACAGGAAAAAAAGAGATTATTTATAAAATACTTTTACACTTTTACAAGATTATGAGTTTGACAGTTTGAAAAAAGCGCGATACATATTTCAATCAAATTGGTAAAATTCCCTATTTTTTGTTTAATTTCAATTTTCTCCCTCTTTGAAATTAAAATTAATTAAATTTTTTTAAGAACTAAGAAATATATATCGTTAAAAAGTTGATCATTGCAAAGAATGCTGTAATGCCGCTTTACGAAATCAAGGGTATACAATTTCAGTTTCATGTCATCAAACAATTCAAAATCTTCGTCCTCCGAAAACATTTTGCAATTTTTTTTTTGGTTTATAGAAAATGACAAATTGACAGCAGTCTGAGAGAAGCAAGTGTGACACTATCAAAATTAAAATAGGGTTTTCATGATTTTAATTTTGATCCAAGTCTTTAAAGATAAAGTGTAGTTTAACTTCTCTATAATTGCCAAAAATTTAATTTTAGACTAGTGTCAAACTAAATGTGAATTAGCTTCGAGGTAAATGGACTATAAATTTGAGCAAATGGCGCAAAATTATAGTCATCCTATATTTAAGGCATTAACGTCACACCACTTAACATTACTTCAATTTTAGAACAGTTGTCTAACTTTAACTCAAGAATAAACACTTTTTAACTTCCAGTTATTTATTCCTCTGAAAGGGGTTGTTGATGAATTTATGCAGTGTTTCTGCGTAGTTACATTCCACAAAAGCGATTTCAAGAGAGTGAGCTGTCATCCTATCAGAGATTTTACTGTGTTGCATTAAAAATATAATACTAAGGTTTGTTGTTTTTTAAGTAAGACAACTTTATTAAGAAAATGTATACTTTATGCCGTTTATAATACGGAAAAACGTATTTTTTACCAAGTTTCACATTAAATTGCTTTTAATTTCGAGTTAAATCGAATATAATTTTGCGCCAAAGCTATAAGCAAAAATAATCTTTAAATAATGAAAACAATGAAAAATGATTTTTTTTACATTTGCGCGTTTAAACTTATTTTCTGGATTCAAATTGCTTAAGTTATATGTTTACTGAGTTGTTTGAAACAGTAAAAAACGGAAAAAATATTCTATGTTATTATTGTCATCGAATCACTTCCATATTTTACATCAAATAATATGAAAGGCCTAATGTCGATTTCAATGGTGCCAAAAAAGCACTGTTTTTCGTTTTTCCTTTGCAAGTAGGTTTTGAACTGATAGTTCAACTGAAGGGAATTCGTTACCTTCTTTTCTTTTTATATCGAAACAAACAAAAAAACGAAAATGCAAATACAAATATAGTATTTCTCATTATAAGCCTAACTTTAACTTGTGAGTCACCAGTGTAGAAACAGCCTAACCAACAAATAAAAAAGTGTATGAACAGACCCAAAAAGTTTGAATCTTGTTTAAAAATTCTAGAAGTATAAATATAAAATGTATATTGATTTAAGAGTATTTGCGGCATCAGATTTATTTTAATAAATGTTTCTGAATGTTTTTAAACGTATTGTAAATATTACAGATTGCTTTAAAACACTCACTTCTCTTGTTTTATTAAATAAAATTCCAATATGTAACACGGCAATCAGTTCATGATTTTTTTTAGGTTTCACGTTTTCCCTTAAACTCATGAGCTGTGGTGGATTTCGTTCATGAAATGAGGTAGAATTCTCCCGAATAAGGATATGTTCATAATAATGATATGCTAAGCTATGATCACACTTTTATTTTCAGTTGGTACTCTATTTTAGCCCGCCATTCTCGTAATAGAAGCCAAATCGTAACTTATATATATATATTTATTGGAAACATATTTTTATTTCGTGTTTTTTCAAAGAATATTTGTGTTTTTTTTCATATATTTTTGAGTTCGGGAGACAGATGCTTTAAAATACTTAAAAAAAAAATTGCATGTTAATGGAAAATAAAGTTGTATCTAAATCTAATCTAAGCAAAATTAATATTGGGTTTTTGTGCGAATAACTGTCTGATAATTTCTTAATATTAATAGTTGTAATGAAATTCAGATTTTTTTCAGTTTGGAATGTTTCTTCTTGTAATTGGCACTTTAAACAAATTATTTCTTGTATATTATTTCTTGTATATTCTTGTATAATTTATATTGAACTAGAACACAACACCAAAAATAATGTTTCAAAAATGATAGCGCTGCATGAATGTTTGCATATCGTGTACTAGGAAACCACATTTAAATGTCAAAGAGTGTGCAGTGAAACATTTGACTACATGCAGTATACTAGCCATACGTAAGAACCAAATATATGTGCATTCTTATGTAACCACATCGAATGCAACCTTTATGGAGACATTTGCACATGTGTCTTTTTGGGTAAACATGCGGTGTACCTACTACCGAAATATTCGTGGATATAACAACATCGCTAAATGTTGCGCTAGTAACACAAATACACCATTGGTACGGAACGTCAGAGAAACATTCGCATGTGGTTAACATTCCGTGTACTACATCCTTAAATTTTGCTTTTAGTATTTTTGTTGTATATGATTCAACCTTCTAAATATTAGATACATATATTTCAATGGAGGGAAATTTCTTACCCCAAATTACTTTTTCTACCGAACCAAACAAACGAAAACGCAAGAAGTAATGAGTTACCGGTGTAGAAACAGCCTAACCAAAAAATAAACGAGTTTGTGAACAGACCCAAAGAGCTGATGATTTGGAAAAAGGCGGGAAAATGAATCCACCACTCAGCTTAGGTGAGAGTGTGTGCAGTTTTCCTTTGTTCTCACGCGCGCTTTCTCACCTTAGCTGAGATCAGCTGATATCGAAGCTTGTAGGTAACGTCAAATTAAATGACAGGATTACCTTCTCTGTTAGCTCCTCTGTGATCACCAGAATATCTCTATAGGCTTGACGCTCTGTGTATTTACTTTTTAGTTTAGTAGTTATTGCTTTTTACCACTGGTGGGGGATAGCAAATAACAAAACTGAACTTGTTGAACAGTCAATGATTAGGCGAAAACGTTGTCTGTGAAAGTGTTTATTTCTTACAATATTATTTATACCTAAAATAAGCTAACTTAGCATATAACAATTTCAGGCCACCAAACAATATTATGCCAATTAAGCATAAGCATGTTCCAATTGTTTTAATGTAATTTAATAGTCACCAATTGATTTGATGACAAATAAGTATGGCTTTGTGAAATAAAATAATTTGTTGAATTGAAATTAAAGGTAGTACAATGAACCTTTTTGTGAAATGAAGAAAAGCATACAGTGAAGCTGTATGTTGGTGGCTTGAGTTGAGTATGGTGGCTTGAGTTTATATGGCATACAGTGAAGCTGTATGTTGTTATGAATTTCTATGACATACAGTGAAGCTGTATGTTGTTATGAATTTCTATGACATACAGTGAAGCTGTATGTTGTTATGAACTTATACATACTCTTCGCGTTGAACTGTGTTCAAACTTATGGAAGTATTTCGAATGTAATGTTTTTCGGGTCCTGTTCTTCAGACTCCTGAAGTATTTGCGGTAAAGCTTCCAAATTAGGAAAATTAGAATTATAAGTGATACCAGTAATCCAAGGTAACCGACTGTAAATTGGTGAATATCATTGGTCTGGTATGTTGCAGAAGGTAAGATCATCATGGCGGTATGTAACTGTTGTTTGAGTGATTCTAGTTCCCGCAAATGATTTTTGTAAGGAACAGGTTGATGAACCATTGCTTCCAATTTATGCGGTATTGTTAAGTCAGAATGTTTTGTTAGTGGTGAAAAAGACATCCTTGAAAACGACGGGTATATTGAATGTCCACGTAATGTTATTAGTTCATTCTTGATCACGCAGCTGGGCTGAATTTGTAGTTTTCCTGATCCTTCTAAAATGGTTTGTTTGGCGGTGTCATTGCAGACGATATTTAACGTAGTTCGCCTTTTAAACACGTAGATCAACTCGTTAGGATTGCATAGTTGTATCCAGTGAGGCCCATCGTTGGCAGAAGTTACTTGGCATGATGGAGACTGTTGACCATGGCTTAGGTAGTTGAATTCGCAAGAACTAATTTCTGATTCTCGTTTATAGATTGGATGATGTTGATTGCACAGATGTCTCTCTGTTGTTAGGGAGAAGCATTGCTGGAACTCGGATTCTGATAGAGGAAAATATTGGTCGCGGTGCAAAGTGACCATGATATATTTCGTAGATGGATTTATGGTGAAAAATGATCCGTCCACAAGTACTGGAACTGGTGCAGCTCAAATTCATAAAGACTAATTAGCGGCAAAGTAAGCTTAAAAATTATATGATCTTCTAGTGCCCTGCCATGAATACTCATGAGGTGATATAATTTATGTAAATCATTTTGTGTGACTGGAAGCCTGAGTGATAAAGGTAGACTTGCCTTGATGCGGAGAAATTCTTGTCGAAGTTAAGCAGGTGAGATAAGTTTTGGATTTATCTGTTCATGATGAGTATCGACCATTACGTCTATTAATGTGGCTTGTGTCCTTTGCACTTGTGACAGTGCTAGAATTAACTGTAAAGCTATTGAGTTGAAAAGTTATCGCAGGTGATCCTCATTATATTTGTGTCTAATGCCATTAAGGAGCGTAGCAAACTGTTGGAAGTCCTCGTCAATTTTCTGAAAGCGTGAAGTTGTCTCCTGCTCAGTACGCCCAATTATGTTCATGGTGGCGTCAATGATTGATGTTTGGTTTTGAATAAGATGTAGAAGGTGGCCTTCGTCCTGTTGTATTCTGAAAATTGATTTCGACATTTTATTTGCATATTCTGAGTCCACAACTCCAAATAGGGCATTGGCTACATTGCCCACGAAGTTGAATGCTGCGCGACGACTTCTCCGGTTGCTTGAATTGACTGATAGTAACTCATTTCCGTTTTTGAGGTCTTCATTTAGCAGAATAACTTAAGAGATGGTTCCCTTGCATGTTTCGTTTTTGTAAGGTAACAATTGACAGAGGTTGAATAGTTTCTTGGTATAATTTCCTATCGCCTGATAATGTGTCCAATATGTGTTCATGTCATAACAAGCAACTATATCCCAACTGCTGGAGGTGATGGCAGAAGTTCCGAGATTTTCAAAATAGATTCCTGGCTGAGAATTGAACGGTGATATCTTGACCTGATTGCACATGAGTATAGGTAGTAATAGAATTGTTGCTATAAATAGGGTACTACAAATTTTAAAGGGATTGGCTCTTCGCTTCTTTGTTGGTGGTTTTATGTCTTCATCTTTTCAATCTTTTCCTGTTCCAGTTCCTTAGTTGCTATCGAAGATATGGCAGTGTGTGCTGATGTCTGCTGATCTGTAATCTTTTCTGGCACATCTACCTGGATTGGCAAGGGCGCAGACTTGTGTATTGGTCTTCGCAATATGTTGCTGGCTGTCTGAATCTCAGCGACTCTTACGACTCCATCTGTACCAGGATTAGCCTGGATTCTCTTCCTAATGGCCATTTCTCTTCCTAATGGCCATTTCATTACCGGGCAGTTGTCTTCTTTGATTACAACCATTGTTCTTGGAAGTAAATTATCACATTTATCCTGCCACTTGTGCCTTTGCTGTAGCTCAGTAAGATATTCCATGTACCATATTTTCCGAAAGTCCTCTTTTATACTATATATCATTTGAAGTTTTGCGAGAAAATTGATTTTGAACACATCGGCTGTTGGATCGGTTGGATTAGTGAGTGGTTCGCCTACTATAAAATGACCTGGAATTAGTGCTGTAAGATCATTGGGATCGTTTGAGAACTGCTTCGATTTCTATCATGACAGTCTCTAACTCTTCATACGTCAATGAGGCTGCCCCAAGACAGCGATATAGTAGATGTTTTGCCGACTTCAGGGCAGCTTCCCAGAGGCCTCCAAAATGGTGCAGTGCATTAACGCCCATGGAATTAACGCCCGCGGGTGTTTATTCCAAAAACAAATGGAATTAACCCCCGCGGGTGTTAATTCCTTTTTGATTTGGAATTAACACCCGCGGGCGTTAATTCTTTTTTCAGCAAATTGACAAACACAGTACTTTTATGTTGAATATTTTTATTTATAACAAAATTGTGTTTAAAAAAATATAGAATTCTTCAAGATCAAAAACAAGAAAAATTTCCAGAGCATTTTTCGTTGTGATATAAAGTAAATTTTGAAAATTATAAATTAGGCATATACTATGATTGAATTTTTCACAATTTGTCTGCAATATGGACACAATATTTTAGAATTACCATCACTTTTGCAGCGATCGCTATCTATTGCAAAACATGATCCACAACATTTGAAATGGTTACATGGACTTAATAAAACATCTCGTGGCTTTTCACAACATATAACGCAAAGTAATGGGTTTTGTGATTCTATAAAACCGTCACTGTCTTCGGAACTTGATTCCTCAGATGAAGAATTGTTTTCGAAAACCTGACTTAAATCAATGATATTGTTCTGCCAGTTACTCATTTGGTTAAGAAAATCTTCCAGTGAAATTTTGTTTCGAAGAAGTTTTTTAGTTGCCTTTTCAATAAGGTCATTTCTTTTTTGATGTAACTGCTTTGGGGATTGAAATATTCCATAAGTTCCATCCAAAGAATTTTTCAATTCCATCGATGTTTTGAATTCTTCATCAAGAAGGCAATTTAAAAATTTGCAAAAATTACCATTGTGAACAAGCTTCTTGTTTAGCTGAGAATTGTAACCCTCTAAGCTGCTAGTAGTTCTTAGGCTTTGGTTGTGGATGGAAAATGACAGAGGGCCCTCCTATAGTAATTAAAGAAACAATAAATAATATGTTTCAAACGTAAAAACTCATTTCTCAATTAATCACCTTTTGCATCCACTGCCTTTCAAATTATGCAACGAAGCTCTGGAACTGGGAAAAATCTTTAACTTTTTGGCTTTCATCTTTCAATAAAACAAATGCTCGCTCAATATTTTCGGGTGAAAGGAGTGGGAGGATCATAAACTTTTTGTAAATGCGACAGGTAGATTATTTCTTTTAATTTTTCTTAAGAACAAAGTGAACTTGCTGGCATTTCTTTTCAGTGCATTACAAAAGTGGAACCAGCACCCCTTTAATGTCGCTAATGGAAATATTTTTTTAAGAGCGTTTCGCAGAGCATGCTCATAATCTGTCATGAAAGACACTGCATTAAATTGGAACAGATTATTGTTTATGTATTGAAATAGATGATGATAAATCGCTTGCGACTTATTGGACATAAGTACATAAATGAATGGATATGTCTGCAACATAAATATCAAAATTAAAAGAAGTCACTTAAAAGTACTTAGAAATGCAGGTGACTTATTTTGTGCTGTTGTACTTTATTACTTAAAATTCACAAACCGAATAAATCTTCAATGACCAAGAGTCGCGCGAATTTTTTAAAATCCAAAAACCGAATAAATCTTCAATGAACAAGAGTACCTACAATACAAAGTAAGAAATTTAAAATTTTACACAAACGAAATTTCGCGTGAATTTGTAAAATTTTACATTTCTTAATTTGTACTGTTATACTCCAAGAGTATAACAGTACAAATTAAGAAATGTAAAATTTTATAAAGAAATTTCGTTTGTGGTGTTCTATTTATTTGTACTCACGTGGCCAAGGTGCATGATTAACAGCTGCTTGTATCCACATGCTGGAACGATGCTAAACGTTCCATCCAACAAATAATTCCTCTGTAGCTATGGAGAGGAAAGAATTGTGTGGCGAACTGACGGAGATACAAAAACAGTATATGAAAAATCCGTTTCAATTATTGTATCTTTATAAAACAGCTTGGATTCTCCTTCCTCCTGAAACTGCACTTTGGTTGTACCAAAATTGTTCAAGATGGATTCCTTACTAAACATTTTGGAAATTTCTTGTGGAGAGGTCGGATTTTTTGGCAATTCATCATTTTTTATTTTGCATAAGTTTCTCTTCATTTTCCCATATTGCAAATATGGGCTGAATTGGGTTTTTTCAAACATTCATTATCGTAAATTTCCCGAGTTCCACATCTTTTCAAGCTCACTTTTTTGCATTGCAATTTTATTGGTTGCATAAGCTCAAGTTTTTTTATAAATTCTTCTTGATCATTGTGATCGTGGTCAATATCATTTAGCTTTTTACAAATGTTTGTTGCTTTGTCAACCGAGACACTTGCTTGGCAAAGTTTGTTATAGCATACGTGTCGCACAATTTTATTAGTTTTGCTTCGGACAGCATATAATTGCTGCTCACTCTTGATATATAGCAATTTGCTATTAACGCGAACACCTGGCACAAATTTATAATTAAGACTTTCCGAACTATTCATATTGCACGTCTTTGTTTGAAAGAATACCGAGAACTAATCTTTACTTTCCACAAATCGTAAGAACAAGAGGTACTTTCTAACAGTAAAATTTGTGTACTCTTCTTCGTAACTTGCTGGTATTTTAAATAATATTGTAACTGTATCATTTAGAAATATCCAATTGACAAACGGAATTCAAGGTTATGAATGAAAGGTGCGTTTCAATTCAAAATGATGTTTACTAGGGCTGGCCATGAGACCAGGCCGATAGAGAGACGAGAGTTGTTCGATTTTGAAGAGACCGGGAACAGACTCACAAAGTTCTCGCCTGGTCTCGTCTCGATGCAAGCCCAAGTGTTTACACCCGCGGGTTTAAGTGTAACTTCCAAAAGAAAATAACAACTGCGGGTGTTAGTGCCAAATCCAAAAGGCATTGACACCCACGGGCGTTAGTTCTTTTTAATGGTGGGTGTTAATTCCAAATCAAAAAGGAATTAACACCCGCGGGGGTTAATTCCATTTGTTTTTGGAATTAACACCCGCGGGCGTTAATTCCATGGGCGTTAATGCACTGCACCTCCAAAATGAGGCGCTCTTGGAGGAATAAATTTAAATTTGATTCCTCTTGATGAAAACGTTTTTATTTTCTCTTGTGCGCCCTGGGTGTGTATGTGGCTTGTCAATTCTTGTAGTTGGTTATTGGCACCAACAAAATTGGTGGCGTTGTCGCAATAAACGTGTTGACAATAACCTCGTCTCCCGATAAATCTCTTCATGGCAGCGATGAAACCATTGGTAGATAGTACTGTTACTAATTCGAGATGGACCGCCTTTGTGGAGAAACAGCAAAACACAGCTATGTAGGTTTTCTGTGGGTGTTTTCCTCTAATTTTATAGTGTGTCTTAATTGTCCCGCAGAAGTCAACCCCGGAGTTAATGAATGGTCGAGCCGACTGTACTCTATGAGCTGGCAGGTTTCCCACATGAGCTGGAAGGTTTTCCACATGTGACGCATTGCTGAATCACTGATCTGGCTATAGTTTTTCCTTTGATTTGCCAAAATTTTTGCTTCATTATTGATAATAATGCTTGAGGCCACAATGCAGATTTTCCTTGTGATAGGCCTCCATTAGCATCCTTGTAAAGGGATGAGATGATGCTTCAAGACGACCACCAACTCTGAGGGTTTCTTCTTCATCGATAAATGGGGTTAGACTGGTAATCGGGCTGCCCTTTTGTGTTTCGGCAAAACGTTGGATGTGTTTAATGTCTTGATCGAATTCTTCTTCTTGAATTTTTTTTGACAATGCAAATTAGAGCCTTTTAGAGCTCTGTTGGCTTAAGAGGGGCGGATTTTTTGATGAGTTCCTTTTTCTTTGCTGCTCTCAGATTATGGATATATCGAAATACATATGCCACGATTCGCACCAATCTTCTGAAGTTGTTCTTGTGCTCAATTGAATAAATGAAGCTGGCTGATTGTTATATAGTTGTTAATGCAAGATTAATACTCCTTTATTCATGGTCACATTCTTCTTTATGGTGGAGGTCATGACGATTCTGCGCCATGAAGAAAGAAGGGCCCATAAAACCATAAATTACTGATGGTAATTTATCAGCTGTCATTCCGCGGGACTCTAAATCGGCAGGATTGTCTCCAATCTTGAATCGAAGTGATCCTCTGAATGGTTGATTTTCGGTTTGCAACAAAGGTATGAAACGATGATGAGGAGGAATTGATCCAACGCAGTGCAATTTCAGAGTCTGTCAACATAAACGTCTCGCATGCTTCTAAATATAAATCCTTTTTTATGCGATGAACTAGCTCAGCGGCCAGTGTTTCGGCGCATAGTTCCAATCGGGGAATGGTCAGCCTTTTTAGTGGAGCTACCTTTGATTTGGCACATAGTAGTCTGACAGTGATGGTTTTGTCCTTGTGAACTGCTCTGATATAGATGGGTGCCCCATATTCTTTCTCGGATGCATCAGCAAACGCATGCACCTGATGCACCTGGATGGAATTTGGGTTACGATGTGCGAATATGTGACGATCGATCTTCACGTTACGTAAATGGTTCAAATTACTCTGTAATTTGCCCACTCTGTTTCCAGTTCCTTGGGGAGAGGTGTGTCCCAGTCGTAACCATATATCCAGAGTTTTTGTAGAAACATTTTTGCGGTAATGACGACTGGTCCCAAGAACCCAAAAGGGTCGTAAAACTGTGCTATTTCAGATAGGG
Organism: Baccha elongata; assembly: GCA_951217065.1. Classification (NCBI taxonomy): domain Eukaryota; kingdom Metazoa; phylum Arthropoda; class Insecta; order Diptera; family Syrphidae; genus Baccha; species Baccha elongata. Next base: position 627,045 of record CATNUY010000229.1, on the reverse strand, counting down.
CTGTTCGCTTGCTGATTTTTTCGGTTTTTTTTTTTGGATTGAATTCGCACCAAAAATATGTCTGATTTATGGACCCATCCTTGACCCAGAGTTTTGATGTGTTATCAATATCTAGGTCAAGTTGTAGTGCAACGTCCTCCACAGGAATGTTATTCAATAGCCTTTGATCATTGGCACACCATTTCCGTAGTTTAAAACCAGCGGTTTTTAACAAGACATTTAGTTGGTCTCGCATTTCAATGGTTTTACTTAAGTTATTAGACCCTGTTACGACATCATCAACATAGAAATTTGATTTTAGGATCCTGTACCCAGGGAGTATTTTCTTTCGCCTTCTTACGCTAGTTTCTGTTGACATTTTGTGGCCAAATACGGTGCTGATTTTTTCCCGTATGTGACCGTGTTGAGTTGATACGCCTGTAGTTCTTCTGATGGCTAGTTTCGCCCTAAAATTAATTGAAACTGTCGATCCTGTTGGTGTACGAGTATTTGGCGATACATTTTTTCGATGTCAGCAGTAAACACGTACCGATGAAGCCGAAAACGAAGAAGGGTTGTGAATAGTTCATCTTGAATGTTCGGTCAAGTTGACAGTAAATCGCTTAAAGATAGATTGGCTGTAGTTTTTGCGGAAGCATCAAAAAGGGGGACAGGAAATACTGAGTTCCGTGAATTTGACTAATGTCAACCTTTTCCATGTGGCCAAGTCGGATGTATTCTGCCATAAAATTCTAATACTGCTCCTTCAAATCGTTTTTCTTGCTTATCTTCTTTCCAGTGAATAGAATCTTTGATGTTCCCAATGTATTTTTATATGCCTTGAATGGGAGTCGAACCACGAACCTTCCTTCCAAATATCTGGTGGTGTTTTCAGCGAAATGTTTTTCGCTTCTTCTTTCATCATTTGCAAAAGTCTCTTTTGTTGTTAGGACCTCTTCGTCCTTCCAAAACCTTTCAAGATATTCTTGAATCTGATCTTCAGTGAAGATTCCACAAATTGATGATTGTGGAACACTGCCTTCCAATTTACCCTGAATACTATCCATCCAAGATGCGTGTTTTGTAAAATTGTTAATACAGCTCCTAAATTGATTTTTCCTACTGTAAGGAAATGATGGTACAATTCTGCTCCAAGCAAGATGTCGATTGTTCCAGATTCATTGAAGTGCGGATCAGACAATTTTTAATCGGTTGGGATGCGCCAGGAAGCAATGTTGAATTTTGGTTGGCTTGGCGTAATTTGTCGTAACACAAAGGCTTCCAAGTTGATGGTGAATTCAGATATTCGAGAAGTTAATGTTATATTAACTCTTTTGGTTGACTGTTTTGTTCCCTCTCCAATTCCAAGGATCCGCATTGTTTCTGTGAATTCAGGGCTCAGTTGCAAGAATTTTTGGCACGTGTAAAGCTGGTGGTTACCCTTGCAAGAAATGCATGTAGGTCCTGCTGCAGCAACTGTGGTAAAGGTCTTGTTTGTTCCTGATCTTTTGCGTGGATCTTCTGCGCTGGCCCTTGTGGTTGTTCCCAGCGCCTCCAAGGATTGAAAACGAAATTCCGAAAATTGAAGGAATTCCTCTAACGATGGAAGAAGCCTTGGATGTTTTAGTGATTGTTCCCAAAGACTATGAGTGTTCCGATCTAGACGCTTAACCAGCAGGTGTAAAATCATTGGATCCCAATTTTCGGCACATCGAGGTTTTCAAGACTGAGAAGGCATTCCTTTGTGTTGTCACGTAAGTTCTTTATCATTGAAGAACTTTCAGTGTGGCTTGTAGTGTGTATCATCAGTTTGTTCAGTAGGGCTGTCACTAAAAGTCGAGTCTTCTCGTAGTGACTGGTGATTGTTTCCCGCGCTGCATTGTAGTTTGCGTCAGAGGTCGTAAAATGTCGAATTAGCCTCTCTGCCTGTAATTGTAGTTTTTAGGTACCACATCTTCTGGCACTGCGGAATTGGTTGGTTGTGTACCAATTCCAAATATAGATCCCGGAACTGTATCCTCTTGGCGTAGTCACCATCGAATTTTGGAAGCACTACCTTTGGTAATTAAGATGCCTGATTCACAACTGTTGTTGTGGGTACAGCATGTGATCTGCGTCGACCATATAATATTGTTAGTGCATCCTGCACTATTGAGAAGTAGTGGTCTACATCATAGGACCGAGGATTCGGTTCTTCCAGCAAGTCCCATATCTTGTAATGGCTTCCTTGTATAGCCAGCCGGTGTTGTTCGATTGTCTTAAGCCTTATAGAATAGAATTCTTCTGTATGTTGCTCGTCATCTTCTACAAGGTGCTTAAGAGACTTCAGTACCATCGCTATCATTGATGATTGTTTTTTTTATTAGTTTTGGTAGTTCACTGGTTGGTGCCTTGGTTAAACGATTTGCGTGTTCGCTATGGCCATATGGTGCTGAAGTTTGTTGACTTGGGGGCTTTGGGACGGTCCCTGTATTTAGCTGCATGGGTGTGGCAACTGCTCCCTTGAGTTTACTGCTATCTTCTTCGGGTAGAATCAATTGAAGACTCTTCTTTACCTCTTTGTAAAAGTTTTTTACTTTGTCAAAGGTTGGCTTGGATGTAGGGCGTGTCGGGTTCGCGAAACTCTTAATTTGGTTGTGAGTTTCATAGAATTCCTTCCAAAGGGTTTCCAATGAATTCAGCCTTTTTTCCTTGTAATCCAAAATTTTTCGATCAGCACCGTCCTTCCCAATGTTTGTTTTTAGCCTTTGTAGCTCCTCCGCTATGGACTTCTGTCGTGCCACACTTTTGAAAAGCTCCACTTCATCCATTGTTTGTAGCTGGGCGCTGAACGATCACAACAGAACTTGAATGGCGTCGACGAAGGCACCTAGATGTTGCTACTGATATGCTGCTCAGCTGGAACTGAAGTTTTGATGGATGATGGATGCTGCAATGGTGTAACGGTGGAACGTTGATACTAGCGGGACTGAACCAGTGTTAAGGCCCTGGTCGTACCTTGTCGACCAAAGTAATCACTCTGACGACAAGAGATAGTTCAAGTGAATCACCAGAATATCTCTATAGGCTTGACGCTCTGTGTGTTTACTCTTTAGTTTATTAGTTACCAAACAATATTATGCCAACTAAACATAAGCGTGTTCCAATTGTTTCAATGTAATTTAATAGTCAACAATTGATTTGATGACAAATGAGTATGGCTATGTGAAATAAAATAATTTGTTGAATTGAAATTAAAGGTAGTACAATGAACCTTTTTGTAAGAGAAATAAAAGCATACAGTGAGCTGTATGTTGGTGGCTTGAGTTGAATTTATATGGCATACAGTGAAGCTGTATGTTGTTATGAATTTATACAGGATTTTTATCTTCATTAGATAATCTTTGGTTATGTGCAATGTGATGCCAGTGCTGTCTTCTGTGGTGCATTGCTTTTAATATCTGATTTATGTCCTGCCAGTCTATTTTTAAGTTTTTGTTTTGTTGTTCCAATATAAATCTGGTTACATTCTTCGTCAGCGTTGCCTTTACAATTGATTTGGTATATTAGATCAGAATGTTCCATTATATTGATTTTGGTTTTAAGTTAGTGTACAATAAATTGTGCCGTTGTGTAATTTGATTTCATCGCTAATTTACATTTCTCTCTATCAAACAGTTGTGCGGTTTTTAATCTTTCTGTTACATCTTTTATGTAGGTAAAAGATTTATATATCGGTTTTTGTTTTTCTTTTTCTGGTGTGAGTGTTGTGTTTGGTTTTCATGCTGTTTTATTACAGTGTTTATTATTTTTTGTGGGAATGCATTGTTTTGCAGTATGCTTTTCATTTCAATTTTATTGTTTTTATGGGAGAGCTCTATTACTTAAATTTTTAGTTGTGTTTCGAATTATTTGTTTCGGGTGTTTTAAGTGGAAGTTTATAATTCTTCCAGACGAGGTGGTTTTTTTGAAACCAATCAACTTTCAACTTACTTCCTTGTCTGATGACAACTAGTATCGAGGTAAGACTGTGAAAAAGGGTTTCTTCTAAGTTTTGCACTTTTACGATGGCGGAAATGACATCTACGTATTACGTCAATATACCTTCGGCTTGGTTGTCAATTTTTCCAAACAGTTATCTAAGAGATCTTCAAGGATGATGTCTGCTATTATTGGTGAGGCATGTTTTCCCATCGACATTCCATCTTTTTGTTGGTAGGTTTTTTTTTTACCGTAGACTAAATAATTATTGTCAAAACGTACTAATTCTTAAAATTTAGATTTTATGATAGTCGTTTATTCTTTTGTTAGGTCCCATTTTCCGCTTGTAAGTTCGAGTGCTGTTTTTAATAGAATGTTAGTAAATAATCACCCTATGAGTTGACCTTGTCGTGGTGGGGGTGCTTAATTGTAGGGTTCTCTAGCAATCCAGCTACAGAGCCACACAAACCAACATAACTCAAAAACAAAACACAAGTATGAAGACTTGAAAAAAAAATATGGAAAAAGTAAACAAAAAGTATAAAAATCGAACTGGGATATCGGTTCAAAAGTCGGTAGGAGTCACGACTGCCGGCGATGGCTTAGCCTCGAAAGAGGATAAGTCGCCAGTGACAAATAACAACAAGAACACAAACAAAAAACAAACTTTGGCCATTCCAACTGAAAAAGTTTTAAATAGCGGTAGGACTAGTGTGACGACCACAATTCCCGGAAAGGTTAACAAGCCACCCCGGGGTTGTGGAGCGTCCCACAGTCTAGACGCTACTACCTGCGGAGGAGATAACAATCTGCCCGCTGGCAACGTACCCACTCCGAACTCGGTAGGACTCAAAGAAGCTGACAAGGGTCTTGCCAACCTCTCTTCTGCTGCGAAAAACGCAGCCCTTAGTGGAACTCCCACACAAACTCGGGAGTTAGACATCGTCCTGATCCAAGAACCTTGGATTGTCAATTCCACTGTTCAAGGACTCAGGACTCCCTGATACTACCTGCTGTATGCATCAAATAAAGGTGACCCTAGATCTTGCATATTAGTAAAAAGTAGCATTAATGTATATTTACTCCCTGATTACAGCGATCGTGATGTAACCGTAGTTAGACTACAAACCAATAACGGGGCGTACTGGTTAGCACCAGCGTATCTCGGCCATGACCACCTTGGCCCTCTTCCTGGCGACAAGCTAGAGGAACTAATCAGGGAAGCAGAGCGACAGAAAGTCTGCCTTATAATCGGGTGTGACGCTAATGCCCATCATACCATCTGGGGAAGTACAGACATAAATGACAGAGGTGAGTCACTTTTTGATTTTATTCTAAGTACTAATATTATAGTAAGTTACATTGGCAATGAACCAACATTCATTACCAAAAACCGACAAGAGGTTCTAGATATCACTCTTGTCTCCGACACGATTCATCACAAGATCAAAAACTGGAGAGTTTCTAAAGAACATTCGTTCTCTGATCACAGATACATCCAATTTTGCCTTGATGAAGAAACTAAAAAACAGCCAGCCTTCCGAAATTATCGGAAAACCAACTGGCAACTATATAGAGAAACTTTAGTAAGATTAGTTAAACCATCACTCTTAAGTATCCCTTCTAATAAAAATGATCTTGATGATAAAGTCAAAGATCTCACCCTAGCTCGCAATAAATCAATGGCCATTTCTTGTCCTCTTACTCAAATAAGAGGAACACAGAAACCACGTTGGTGGAACTCGGGTCTAGAACTGCTCAGGAAAAAGTGCAGACAACTTTTTAACCGAGCTAAACATTCTAGAGATAGTCTGGACTTTGAATTTTATAAAGAATCCCTAAAAATTTGTAAAAAAGAATTAAGGAATAATAAAAGAACCTCCTGGAGGAACTTCTGTGGAAAAATAGAAGAAACTTCAGAAACTTCACGTTTAAGAAAAATTTTATCAAAAAAACCTACAATGCCTAGCTCTTTAAAGACAGCTAAAGGCTCTTGGACCAATTCTTGCGAAGAATCGCTCACCTTGCTACTAGACACCCATTTTCCAGGTAGCTCACAAAATATAAATAGCATTGATTCATTATTATCAAGCAATAAAAATAATAAAGCTATAAACAGCTTTGATCCTTACAAATCTCCCGGACCCGACGGCATAATACCTGCCGAGCTTCAATTTGCCTCGGATATCACAACACCCATCCTAGAGATCATCCTAATTGGTTGCGTAAAATTTACTTACATTCCCTCTTTATGGAGAGAGGTAAAAGTTGTCTTTATACCCAAAGCCGGTAAATGCTCCCAGGTTAACCCTAAAGATCTCAGACCAATTAGCCTATCACCGTTCCTTCTCAAAACCCTAGAGAGATTAATCGATATCCATCTGCGTAATGCTATAGATCCTAATCTGGTATCTACTGCACAACACGCTTATTGTAAAGGAAAATCGGTAGAAACGGCTTTACATACACTGGTACGAACTATCGAATACTCACTACATCATAAAGAGTACACTCTAGTTGAATTTCTCAATATTGAAGGCGCCTTCAATAATGTCAGCTATCGAGCAATCACAGCGTCACTGAAGAAACTAGATATACATAGTTCACTGAATGACCTAATTAATCTTATGTTAGAGAGTAGAATTATTAATTCATCTTTAGGTGGCACTCATGAAAGAAGATCTGTCAGCACAGGTACACCTTAAGGCGGAGTCCTTTCCCCACTTCTATGGAACATAGTCGTAAATGAGGTGTTAGAAGCCTAGAAAAAGAAGGTTTCAAAGTGATCGCGTATGCCGACGATGTTGCCATTGCAATATCGGGAAAACATGCTCAAATTCTCGTTGAATTAATGCAAAATGCTCTAAATATTATGCTCAAATGGACAGACAAATGCGGACTGGGTATAAACCCAAACAAAACTGAACTTGTCCTCTTCACAAGAAAATATAAAATTCCCCAAATAAGTCCCCCATCAATTATGGGAACTCCACTCAGATGAAGATAAATATCTAGGTCTTTTCCTGGACAAAAAACTACATTGGAAAGCAAATATACAGGAAAGAGTTAGGAAAGCCACAGTAGCACTCTTTTCTTGCAAAAAAGCTATCGGAAATAAATGGGGCTTATCCCCATACATAACCCACTGGCTCTACACAGCGGTCATCAGACCGATACTAACTTACGGGGTAGCAGTATGGTGGACTGCCCTACACAAAGTTACATATCGTGACAAGTAAAGTAAAGTCCAACGGTCAGCCTGTATGTGTATTAGCGGAGCTTTCCGTTCGACACCTTCAGCTGTTCTTGATATTCTACTCAATCTCATACCCCTTGATATTTTTAGCATACAAACGGCCGCAAGCACAGCCGTTCGTCTCAAAGCCATCTCTCAAAGGCCGATAACTCAATTGGTCACTCCATTATTCTGAAAGCATTCGGACCAAAATTAAGTCACTCCGACTACTCTATACAGCTAGTTTTTGACAAGAATTTTCAAGTCACCATCCCACCAAGATCCACTTGGGAAAATGAGAGATTCTTGAAAGATGAATCAGTTCATTTTTATACTGATGGCTCAAAAACTAAAGATGGGGTTGGTGGTGGCGTGTACTCAGACAGACTAAATTTAAGTCTCTCCGTCTCCCTGACCATTGTAGTGTGTTCCAAGCGGAAATTCTGGCGATTAAAGAGGTATTATCCTGATTAATGGAAAACGTGATATCTGCATCGGATATCCGTATATTTTCAGACAGTCAGGCAGCCCTTAAATCAATCAGTGCTGTTTCCACAAACTCAATAACTGCCCGCGACTGTCGATCATCTCTCATGGAGATGGAAGAACAGTTCAACATTCACCTTTTCTGGGTACCGGGACACAGAGACATTGAGGGAAACTGCAAAGCCGATGAACTCGCCAGAAATGGAACCCTATTGCCGGTTTTACCTAACAATGTGAAAACTAAATGCCATAGAGAAAACGAATTTAAGATGGACAAACACTACTACCTGCGTAGCGACAAAGCAAATCTGGCCAAAATTAGATCAGAAACATACTAAATGTTTGTTATCTATGAGCAGATTACATCTTAGCTCCGTAATTGGTGTCATAACCGGACACTGCCTCATAGGAAGATACGCCATAAGACTTGGCGTATTCTCTAATGATTTTTGCAGAAGCTGCATGGACGAGGAGGAGGAGGAGACTATCACCCATCTTCTCTGTTCATGCCCAGCTCTCTCCCAAAGACGTAAATTACACCTGGGTAATTTCTTTTTCGACGATCCAAGCGATATGTCGAACGTTGATATTCTATCTTTAGATCGCTTCATAAGAAGCTCCAACTGGTTTAATTAAAGAAATACTCCCTCGCTCATTTCGTGGTATCACAACGGACCTATCTGTGGTCTAAGTGTGTCAGTAGTCTTCCTGACAGCCACATAAACCTAACCTAACCTAGTAAATAATCAGAGAACATCGAATGACACTAAAATTTCGTCATTGTCAATTTTAAGTTCACATAATTTTGATTTAAACTGGAGAGAGTATTTTACGTTATATTTAGAACTTGATGTGATGTTGTTCAAAATGATAATTAGATATTTAGTGGAGGGAAAGGCCTTCCTTGTGGATTTTCGGGATACCGTAAAGCCTCGGGGTAGCTGAATTATATGTTGTCATCATATGTTTTTGACGTTGGTCAATAATTTTGTTTTCAAACAAGTATTTAACGAAGTTGTCATTTGTTTCTTGCAGTTTGTTTGTTGGGCCGGTGCGTAATTTCCAAAATACATTCTTGTCTTCCATCATGACTTTCATCTTGACATCATAGTCATTTCTATACATCGCCACCTTAACATTACCCTTGTTCGCTGAGACAATAATTACATCTTTGTTGTTGCGAATAAAGTGTTTTGTTTCGCTAAGAATATGTGTAATATATTTGTCAAAATCAGAGAATGATCTTTTCACCATGCAGTTGTTAAGAATTGGATTTAATCTCGTTTCTTAATGACAAAAAAATTATATGTTAATAATTTTTTTTTTGCTTAATCAAGTAATTTATGAGATATTAGCCAATAGGAGTACATGCGCGGCTTAACTTTGCATACCCTTCAATAAATACTGCCATTGGTGTAAAAATCCTAAAGAGAAAGAAACCATTGAGCATTTTCTTTCCTATACTTCTCCGCCCTTGCCAGGTCGCGCCTTCTGGCATTATTCGCCTTCTGGCATTATTTATTTCGGTAAATATTAGGTCTACAGAGACAATTATAGTCTCATATTGTAGCCAATTTAGTCTGCTCTAATGTCTCATATTATGGCAAATTTAAAAACGTGCTGAAAATGAACTGTCAAAAACTAGTTCTTTGGACTGTGGTTCCGGTGCCAGCGAATTTTACTCGTGCGAACTTAGCGAATGTAAGCGATTAAAATAACAAACATTTTACTCCCTAAAAATCGCTAAGTTCGCGCGAGTAAATTTTGTTCACTGGAACGACAAGATAAGAAATGCGTAGGTACTTTGCGATTACGCGCGAGTGAAATTCACTTGCTTTCGCTGGTACCGGAATCGCAGCCTTATAGGGTTAAAATCGCTTAAATCTGTAAAAAATACTAAATTTTAGCAGTCCCCTAAGCATTACAGAGAACCCAATAAATATTAACCCTAAATAAACAAAAATTAGGTCCAACGTGTTGTGGTTTCAAAACGGTGCATTATCTTAGCTCTAATGGGTTCTTTTTGAAACAGGTGTTTTAGCAGAACCGCCAATTTAACTACAAAATATGTAGATAAAAATGAACCAGTGTCAGCATTTTCCATCTTGTAATTTTGCAATCCATCGTGAAAAAAAATTATATCAGTGATATGTACTAAATAGGTACAGGTATTGGGTAAAGGTGCAAGGTTCATCATGTAAATCGGTGGGTTAGAAAATCTGTCGGGGTGTTACCTAAGAACCTATATGTTATTGAACGTTTTCGATTTCTATTTATCAATATGCGTTGCATTAAGTGTTGTATTTTTTTGTATCTATGTACTTATAAATATCTTCCGCTACAATAATGAAATTTTCTTTAACTCGATGAGTAAACACCCCCCTAAAAAATGCCAATTTCTTTACCCCCTTCCCCTGATCGCTTCAGGATGCGGGCAGGAAGAGTTTTTTGTATCTACTATTAGATATCTTCCGCTACAATATTGAAATTTTCTTTAACTCGATGAGTTAAGCATTCTTGCAGCCGCCACCCGCTTTTATTTACATTAAAATGCTAAATTATAGATCAAAGCAACAAACTATACTGAATGTAAAAACAAATTAAGTGTAGGTGGCTCTGCTGATAAGAGATTTTTTTAACATAATAATATAAATACACTAGCTTATGGTCATTATCGACTACGAAACGAAACATGAATGTACATTTGTAAAAATATAAATAAAATAATTTTGAATCTCAAAATGAATTGAATGTACATATAAACAAATTAAGATTTGAGGCACACAGAATAATAATGGTCTAAGAGCCTTTTGGGAAAAATTGAGATTTAACCTTCAAACACATAGTTCTGATGTGTACTTGTCAAAAACAAAAAGTTATTAGCGACAAAAACATACTGTTGCCAGTCGATATGACAACATTTTTGATTTCGTTGATATATTTTCATTAAGCTCCAAATTTGTCCCCCAAAGTCGAGGTGCACTTATTTCACTAATATTCTGATCGCCTCATTTAGTTGTTCTGATGACAAAATATTTCTATGTCATAATTAGGGCGATTCCGCTGGGGACGATTTTCGACGCAATTTCAAAATAATTTTTTTCCTACTTTATTCTGATGCCATTACAAAGAAAAACTTCTGAACTCAATAGAAATATGCCCGTTTTTCACATCAGCCATAATTTCTATTTCTTACGCGATTAGAAAAATAAATATTCCAAATATTCGAAGATTTGGTGATAACTGAAAATCAATGTTTTAAAAAATTTGCTCAAAACATAAATTTTAAAATTATTAATTTAGTCATATATTGATATATTATATAGTGCAAAATAAATGCACTAACTTAGTATACAAAATTGTTTTATCATTTATATCGTTCATTTCAGTGCCCATAATGACTTTTTAAGTTACCTAATTTGGACGCGTTGCTCCCGCGATAATATGATGTTGCACCCGCGATTAAGCAAGTGAATTCAGAAGTGAATAAATTATTGTTTATTGCTATTTTATAAAATATTTCATTACCAAGTAGCTTATTCGTTTATCAATTTTCAAAACAAGCACGTAATATGTACAAAAATGTTTTACGCAATTAACAAATTTATTGCTTTTTGTACACGGGTCTGAAAACATGGGATATTTTTGTTGCACCCGCGATAGTGCTTTAAACATTTCTCATTGCTTTTTGTACGTATTATTTGAACTTTTATAAACAAATAAAAAAAAAACTGAATAAAATGTAGCCCTTCAAATACTAACTTCATTAAAAATGTTTTTAATTATATTCAAAAGAAACCCTCAAAATGTCTAAATGTTGCACCCGCGATAATGGAACCGCCTATTAATACATTCGCTAGGTGTTGTAATAAAAAATAAGAAATCAAACAATATTAACTTAAAAAAAAAATGTGTGTAAACTTTGAAAAAATGTCTTTTTATTTAAGGATTCAGTTTTATTTTCAATGATGAAATGCTTTTGTATTTAAATTGATTTTTGTGTTTCAAACATGAATTTTTAGATAGCGCTGCTGCTTTGGTGTTGTTTTTTTTAGATTAGATTAGATTAGATTTATTTCTTACAATTTACATAAAATATCAACAAACAAAATGAATATTAATCAAAAGTGCATGGCTGTGCCATCTGCCTGATTGACAACATAATCAGCCTTATTGTGAAGTTCGCCCGAAATACATTACCCCCAAAATAATTGACATTTCACTTTTCGCCTATTGTGAATGTTCGGGCGAAAGTTGTGAATTTCCGGGCGAAATCAATTAATGTTCGAAAAATTTCCCTAATTGTCATCAATTATTCCAGGCGAAATGCGATGCGATCGACAGGTAAAATGTTCACTTATTTTATGAAGGCGAACGAGTGAAAAAGTTGTGAATTGCAAGACATTTGTTTATTTTTCGTCAGCTCAAGTATAAAAAAACGCTAATTTGTATTATTGTTTAAATCTGTAAAACATAAATGTATTGAAATATTTTCACAAACACATGAAATGTTTCAAAACATTTAACACCAAATCATCCCTCAAAATTGTCTCCGAACTGTTACCTTTTAGAACTCTTCGTTTTGACTGCACTTTTGAAAACAAAACAAATAAATATAATTTGCTACTAAACACATATGTATTTATATTTAAATATCGTATGAATTCCTTTGATTTTGTCAGGATTGATCGGAAGAGTTTACTTTTTTCATTTCATGGATCAACGAAGTAGCTCTTTTTGTGGTTTATTGTAGGTACCTACATACAAGGATGTGATTATTTAACTTTTAACAATTTACTATGATTTACTTTATTCACAAGTTGCAATATTCACAACAAATACACATCCAAAAGATTGTTTAAACAATTTAATTTTGCAATCCCTTTAAAAAAAACAACACAACACAATTATCGCTCTTCTTTAGATCTGTCAAATCAGAAACTAGGTGTGTTCATTTGTTTTTTCAAGTAAATTCTTGAACTTGAAGGAGTAAAAAATATTCTCAGAGAATGCATTTATTACAAAAAAAATAATAGAAGATATTTTAGAAAGTTGTACTTAGTAGCTATTTAATTATAAAAGTGTAAAATTCAAACCGAAAATATTTCAAAATCAAGATTAATGATGTTTTTTTGTTAGAAATGAAAAACAAAACTGTCACAATTTGTTCCGGAGTAAATTAATGTTACTTTTAAGAAGTGCATAAACACGCCTCGCTTATCCGAAATGTCACTATTATTTCGAAGTGAAAAATCGTTCGGGCGGAATTCCCAATAGCTTTTAAAATTCCGGGGGAACAGATTTTCGCCAGGCGAAATGTATTCCGGGTGAACTTCACAATAAGGCTGAATATTAAAATGTATACTTTATTCTCTTATAAATTGTGATAAGTTTAATTTTACTTAACATAATTTTTTCTCGGCAAGAAAGAGCTGTCTTGCAGAATTCAAAAGTTTTTTCACAATCATCTCATTAAAAAGCTGTCTTATCTCACTCCATGAATAGTTATAGATTTCTCGCCCAGAATATGTCTTCGTGTCTCTTGTAATACTGGACATCTTCCAATAAAGTGGTAAATGTCTTCTCGTTCTTCCAAGTTACACATACTACGTAAAATAGGTAAATCCTCAAGGTGCGGTATGTAATTTAGTTTTAGAATTTCTCCCCTCAAACGGAACATCATTGAGATCTCTTCTATCGTGTAGCTGTCGTTGAAATAGTTGCAATCTCTCATGTGGTGTTCAAGTTGACTGTATAAGGCTCTATGTATAGAATCCGTCGTATTGTCATCAATGCGAGCAATGAGTTGATACAAAATTGTTTGCCAGTTTCCTGCTTCTCTCACATCAAGATTTAACTTAAAATCATTTCGACGCGCTAGGTCAATCCAGTCTTTGTACCAGCTTATTTTCTTTCCCATCACATGAAGCGCTACTTTTTTCGGCAATCGATTGTAAGGCATTTTTATGACCTTGATAACATAATAACCCTGAAGCTTTAAAGTTTTGACAAAAAGCGGTGACAATCCGGTTTCAAGCATTACCATATAATTCGGTGAGTTTGGCGGTAGATGAAAGGTTCTTTTTATGTAGAATCTAAGTAGCTTCATCACTTTCTCATACTCCTTGCCTTCCCATACTTGTGCTCCATAGAATAGTACACTCTCAGCAACTGCTTCAAAACCTTGTACCTACTGCTGTGGACAACATACTTGTTGCTTAGACATTTTAGCCAGGTTATATTGATGGCTGTTTTTGCTAGCGAGAGATTTCCTTGGAGATGTTTTTCCATATTTAAGTTTTTAGTAAAATGTATACCCAGGTATTTATATTTGTTCACTACCTCGACCGTTTCACCATTAATATGCCACTTCTCGTTAGCACAGTTTCTTTTCCTTCCTTTTTTAAAAATAAGTACTTAAGATTTTCTTAGGTTGACGCTTAGATTCCATCTGTTTACATATTCAAAAAGCTTGTTTATCATTAGTTGTAACGACACAGTTGAGTCTGCCATTATAACTATATCGCCTTCAAAAAGTAACGCCTTAATATGTGGTTTTGCAGTATGGTTGTGAAGATCTTATACGTAGAGTTCAAAAATGATATCCCTCGATAGTTTGCTGGGGCGTTTGCACATCCATTTTTAAAGATTGAAAATATAAGTGTATCTTTGAATTCTTGCGGGATTATTCCATATTCAAAAATTTCCTGTAACAAACTTGATAGTGTACTACTCAATTTTTATGTTCCATTTTTATAGATTTCTGCTGGTATCCGGTCAATCCCTGCTGCTTTTCCTTCTTAGAGGTTATTTATTGCAAACATTACATCCGTCTCAATTATTGGTGAGTAAACGGTATCATTTCATAGCCCTTGTGTGCAGTAGTGAAATCTAATTGTGTTTTCTGCTGGTGAGTTCAAAAAAACTTCAAAATGTTTCCCTAAAATTCTAGGACTTAAACCATTGCTTGGTGCACCCTTTCAATTATTTAATTTGCAAGCGCAACTCCAGAATTCCAAAGAAGTTTTTGCCTGCGCCAACTTCCTAGCTTTTGCTTCTTGATATAACTTCTTTTTCTCACTACAAAGTCTTTTCAATTTCATATTCGCCATAATATATAAATCTTTGGTTCTTCTTTCATTGTGTTTTCGAAATGCTTTTAGCCACTCGTAGGATATCTTTCATGCCTTCATACACTCATCGTCACAACATGGTTCCTTATAAGTGGTTTGATTTTTTGCATGCCCCCAACAGGATACGATTGTTTTGTTACTTGCTGAACTTGATACACATCTGGAATTTCTTCTATATACATATGTCAGATTTTGAATTTTCCCAAATCATTTTCGGTGAAAGCTTCATCTCCATATTTACGACACATTCGATAACTGCTTCATTCAGAGTGATTCTGATTGTCATATGATCTGAAAACTGAGCATGTATCACCTCAAAGTCAGACACATATTTACTCAATTCACTTGCGCAAAAACTGTGTCGATGACTGATGCACCTTGATTTCCAACAAATGTAAATTCTCCAGCTGTATCACCTTCACTAGATCCATTTTGTAAACGCAATCCAAATAAGTTACACAGATCCATTAACTTTTTCCTCTTGAATTATAAATTAAATCCCAATGGTTACAATTGAGATATGTTGGCAATATATGAAATTTTTGTTTATGCAATTTTATAACCAAGGACGTTGAATCACTAAATACCTCGAATTCGCATCCATAAGTCAACATCTCTGTTTTGAAATAGAGCAGCATCCTCCACTGGCTCTTCCTTTGTTATGTGTTTTTAAAGCTGGTATTATGCTAAGTTAAAGCTGGTATTATTTTAAGTTCGTAGAATTTGTCTATTGAAAATCTTAAACAGACTTTTTTATGACTATATATACAATTGCCTGATGCAGCCTCACATCAGGGTAAAAAAATGGCTTGGTACAATTGCAGTGACATAATATTTTGTATTTCTTTACTGTTGGTATTCATACAAAATATTCTTACAAACTACAAACGAGCACAGGTGCACTCGTAACCAAACAATAACAATAATAAATGTACAAAGTGCTTATTGTGCACAAACAGTCTAGCATGACTAAAGTAACGATAATAATGAATTTAAAGAATTTAAAGTTGATGATGTCAACATTTTCCCTCCTCCAACTTAGGTTCCCAGTTGATTTCAAACCCATTTAATGGTGTGCTTCTGTGGTCTGTCAACTCGATATTAGTGGAGTTCATCTTTGCAGTTGGTCTTTTTCCATATTTGAAAATTACTGCCAACAAACAGATGATGATAATTCCAGCTGCCAGTATTGAGCACAATCCAAAGGTCCAATATTGGTGTTTTTTGATTGTCTTCCAATTACTATCATGTAGACGGTTTAATTCCTCTGTTGCCTTGCTGAAGTTTGAATTGGCAACATCTATCATATCTTTTTTGAGAGGTATGACGGTTTCATTTGTGAACAAAAGTGGAACTTGAGTGGAGAGATTTGTGTCTAAGATGGCAATCGATTTGCTGTAGTGCATCATCACCTTTGTTTCCGTGACCAGTTTTATTTCCAATCATATGAATCTCGATTGAATAATGCAATCTGGGATGACGTTAATAATGCCTGTATTTTTTAGCACCACTTCTTTTCCAGTTAGTTCACAATTTACAAATACCGTAGTTTCCTCAGAAGCAACAAACATCCATGTGTTGGGCGTATATACTTCTTTCCACATCGTGTTTGTTAACTTAAGGGTTCTCCTTGGACATCGTTTAAATGAAATTTTCTTGTACAGTTGTTGAATAATACAATCCTTGCTTTCCTCTATACTATGAAATATGGATGGCTGTAGGATGAACGTTGTTTCGTTGAGTGCTGGTCTCTTGCCTATATCTTCCAGTGGAACTTCGAAGTATCTCTGTAGATTGTAATGGACGCCAAACACTGAATTCTGCAACTGCACGTCTTGAAAAGTCTGCTCATCTATCCTTTTTGGAACTGTAGTAGTTTTGATTAACTCGTAATGACTGGTGTCACTTATCATAAAATATCCTGTTACTAAGACCTCCTCTGAACTTGTTGACATCACTAGTCTGTCCGTTGGATCTGGTAATATCTCTAGTTCTCGGCCAAGTTTGTTCATGCTCTTAGCGATAATGTCTTCTTTACTTTTATGCGACAGAAATTCAAAAAGGTGGCTGCGTTTAAGGTACGCATCCAATCAAATATTCGTTGGTCACATGAATATTAACCTTGTTTTCGTCGACCGACAATGCGAAACCACGATTACATTTTGTTAATTTCTTCTAGGCCAGCATTCAGTATTTTTGTAAAATTGTTTATCTTATTGTTGATCCTGACTTCAGTTTCGTTAACAGCACGATTGTCAATAACATAATCTTGGTATTGGAATTGCTGCTTCTTATGAGGGCTTTCTGATTGTTGTCCAAGTTCTCAATGTCGTAATACACTTCATCATTAACCCCAAATATTGAGGTGAGTACAGTTCCCAGTATTCCTCTTCTTTGTCTTCGCAATTGTTTCACTTGAAGTCTATTGAAAATTGAGAGTGAGTTCCTCCATTCCTCCTCCATATGGTGACTCAATTCGCTATATTGGCTATCTTTTGTAACTGATTTTGCCCTGTTGCATTACTGAACAAACTGATCCTTGGTTACGTAAGATGTTAACTTGGTCACGTAAGATGTCTACGATTGGGAATTTAGCGCTAGCACGTAGTAGTTTTTTAAAGTTTTAAATGACTCCTTTATTTCTTAATATATTAACATTGTGAAATTTAAATTTCTTAAGTCTAATTGGTATGGCTAATATGGCCGTCTACCAGACTGACATTTTGAAATATGATATCAATATTAAATGAAATAACAATAGGTGTTAGAAATTTACATTAATTATATCACTAAAAATCTTCTTCAATAATAGATTTTCTGTATCGAAGTGCTGCACCTACAAATATAGTTGTAAAGAGCATCCCACCCTTGGTCGCCGTTGAGTATGTAGTACGTAGTATGCCACATTGAATCTTCGCTGTGCCAATTCGTTCTACAAATGGTCAAGCTTACGGATGAGTGATTGTATATGTTGTAGACGCAGGCATGACAGAAGACAATAATGACAGCATTACTAGTGATGTAGCAACGCTGGATGATTTCTTTTTATCTCTTAGTTTTCTTCTGGGTCTGTTGGTTATTTTATTTTGTTGCACTGTGTTGGTGTCAGGTTTGATGATATTTTCATCATTTGGAAGCAAGGATACATTTGATATTGGTCGCTTATATGTACCTTTCTCTGTTTTCCCAGTTACTACTCTTATAAGTCCATCATGTCCTCTGTGTACTTGTGTGATTTTTCCAAGAGGCCCTCTTGTTGGTGGCAGCAGCTCAGTTTTTAATAATACCAGTTGGCCGATTTCCAAGAAGGTGCTTCCATTTGTGCCGTTGTTGCATTTTGTTTATATACTCTGTGTACCAACGCTTGCACACATCTCTTTTGAACTTTTGGATTAAACTCCATCTTTTTACACTACTTTGGGCCAGGTCCAAAATGACGTCATTTTGTGGTGCTAGTAGTGGTGATCCAATGATGAAGTGACCTGGATTTAATGCATCAAGATCTTCAACATTTTCTGTTAACGGACAAAGTGGCCTCGACTTTAAGCAGCCTTCTATGTGCACCAGTACAGTGTTCATCTCTTTGTATGTTAGTTTTTGATCCCCAATGATCAAGTGATACTTCACCTACTTAATACCTGCTTCCCAGAGTCCGCCAAAATGTGGAGCTTCTGGTGGGATGAAATGCCAATGTATTGCGTTTTCAGCCAGCTTGGATTGTACGGAATCAATGATGTTTTTTGCTCCAACAGAATTTGTTCCATTATCGCTGTAGAGATGATGTATGGATCCTCTTCGACTAATCATCCGCCGCAACGCTGCCATGAATCCATCAGTAGTTAGATCTGACGTCAGTTCAATGTGCACTGCCTTTGTTGCCATACACACAAACAATGCTATGTAAGCCTTGTGCGACTTAATGCCTCGCATTTGGGAGCAGCGTATGTTCATTGGGCCTGCGTAATCTATGCCACAATGTGTAAATGGTCTCGAAAATCTAGCTCTTTCTACTGGGAGCTGTCCCATAAGTTGAGATGATTCTTTGGCTTTGAACCAGAAACATCTGATGCATTGATTTAGTATGGCCTTAACCTTACTTGTTCCTCGGATGACCCAAAATTTCCTCCGAATGTGATTTAGAGTCATCTTTATTCCACCACTTTTGTATGATAAGTTTTGTCAGCGGATGCGCTAATGACAAAATCATAGGAGGTTTTTGATTGATTGACAAATTAGCGTATTTTAATCCACCTCCCACTCGCAATATTCCTTTGGCGTCCATAAATGGGTTAAGTGATGAGATTTTGCTAAATGATTTTCAGTTCTCAGCAAAACCTTGTTGTGCGCACTTATGCTTTCTCTGCTTCAAGTAGCTCCTTTATGGTCAATTTACCAATAATGAGTGATTGATTTCTCTTGCTTAATTGACAATTGGTTTTGAGTCGTAGACAATATGCACTTATTCGTTGAAGTTTTGACAGCGATGAAAATCTAAGATATATGCCGTCTTTGTCTGAAGAGCTGCTGCAATGTGTTGCCATGCAGGCGTGAGATTTTCGGATTTCAGGTGTGTCTTGAATTTCTATTAACGATTTATTAATGGGCCAGCTTTGTTTCTCTTCCTTCAGCCATTCTGGACCATGCTACCATGTACAATTTTCAGCTAGAGTATCTCCAAATGCTCTTCTCGATGGAATGTCCACAGGATTCTCCTTTCCGGGCACAAACCTCCATTTGCCATCAAAATGTTCCTGTATATACGAAACTCACTGGATGCTGTTTTAACCAGTTTAATACTCTGGTCGAATCTGACCATGCATAAATTTGAGTGTATTTCGTATTTGTTTCATTTCTAATGTATTTCATTAGATTTGTAAGTAATGCTGCTGCGCAAAGTTCTAGTCTCGCCAAAGAAACTTGCTTGACCGCCGCCACCTTTGTCTTGGATGTTATGAGGTTAACTGAAGTTGAGCTGCCATCCATAACCTTCAGATACCCCCGCTGCCAAGGCTGACTCTGATGCATCTGCAAACCCATGTAACTCCATTTGTGAACACCATTGGTTAAATATCAAAGTTGATATTAAATTGAAATTCATCAGTAGTTGGGCTCCATTTTAGTCCCAAAATCTTAAACGTTTTGTCATTGGTAAAATCGTGTTCTGGCTCCATTTCGATAAGTTCCTTTGGTAACGATTTTATAAAGGCTGAATTATTTGACGTCCATTTTCGTAAATTGAATCCACCCTGTTGAAGT
This sequence comes from Baccha elongata, assembly GCA_951217065.1. Taxonomy (NCBI): domain Eukaryota; kingdom Metazoa; phylum Arthropoda; class Insecta; order Diptera; family Syrphidae; genus Baccha; species Baccha elongata. Next base: position 606,996 of record CATNUY010000229.1, on the reverse strand, counting down.
AGTGGCATTAGTTCTTGTTGAAGATCTCGGCATTCTTGCAGAGAAATTGCACCCCCTAGTCAGTCATCTACATAGAATCCTTCAAGCAATAATTTGCTTGCGCGTGGATATTTATGTTTTTCATCTTCAGCTAGCTTACATAAGGTTTTAATTTCCAAATACGGAGCGGATGATGTGCCGTATGTTACGGTTTTAAGAATGTATTCCTTAATTAGATCCTTGGTACTTTCTCTCCATAAAATGCGTTGTAAATTTTGATCTTCACGATTCACTAAAATCATTTTTTCAACGTCAGCTGTGAAAACAATTTTATACGATCTCCATTTAAGTAGTACTGAAAACAAATCCTTTTGCAGTAGGGCCTGTCATCATGATACTATTTAGTGATTCTCCAGTTGTAGTTTTTGCGGATGCGTCAGATACCACTCTAAATTTAGTGGTGGTGCTGTCATCTTTTATTACTGCATGATGTGGAAGATAATATGTTTTTTCCGAAGTAACTGCTGGTAACTCCTCCATGTGTCCAAGATTAATATATTCTCGAATGAATTTTGTGTATTCATGTCGAAGACTTTGGTTTGTTGTGAATCTTTTTTCTAGTGTAAAAAATCGTTTTAATGCCATTTTCCGTGAGTCGCATAAAGCAATACGATCTTTTAACAATGGTAGTTTAACGATGTAGCGCCCAGTTTCATCTCGTATGTGCGTCAAATTGTAGTGGTTTTCACACATTTCATCTTCTCTGGATTTAATCTTTGTAATTGGCACTTCTTCCAGTTCCCAAAACTTCTTCAAGTCTTCATCCTCGCTGCAAACACTGATAAATGATGTAAGTATGTTTGGGTTTGTCTTGTTCCATGGGTTATAGTCAGTACTTGTCCTGATAATATCCAACCAAATCTTGTGTTCTGTGCCATCGGAGTATTCAGCGGTCCTTTAATTAGTCCTTGAGTCACGAATTGTGGGAAAACATCTGATCCAATGAGTAATTCAATTTATTTTAGCTGTTCAAACCTTGGGTCTGCTAATTTTAAACATTGAATGTGAGCCCAGTAGATTGTTATTTTTGGATGTGCTGGTAATCTCGATGTAATAACTGGCATTACGTCTAAGTTTACTTTTTCATCGTGAATCGACTGAACGGCATGCCGCGATGATTTCTGTTGTATGACCACTGATTCCCTTAATTATTTGACTCATAATTGATCATTGGAACCTTTAATTGAGTGGCTAATTTCTTGGTAAAGAAGCAAGTTTGAGACCCTTGATCTATTAGTGCTCTTACCAATTTAGTTTTTCCTCCAACACATATGTTGACCATAGCTGTGGCTAATAATACCATCCTATTGCTGTGACAGGTGGTAGCGATTTAAGTGGATGTAGATGCTTCCTTTTTTGATGTTGCACCCATTGCTGAAACTTGGGGTGTCTTTCCTCGGGGGAAATGAAGTAAGGTGTTATGTTTTCGTGCGCATATTTTGCAACCTCCCTTCGCCAAACATTCTCTTGTTGTGTGTCGGTCTCCCAGGCAGTTGATGCACAGCCTTGATGTTTGCACTACATTAAGCCGGGTTTTCGGACTCATGCTCAAGAACTTGTTGCTAGTGAATAACTGATGAGCCTCACTGCATACAACACATTTTGACCTTGTGATTGTGGTCAAATTGTTTTTAGAGATTGGTGCTCGTGAACCTTGAGAATGATGTTCGCGATTGATATCACGACTGCTTTCTAAGCCCCGGAATCCGACTTCGATGAAGTCAAAAAATTCACTTAGTTTTGGAATTTCAGTTGAAGTTCCCCTTGATTGTTGATATAATTTCCGGGATTCAGGATCAAGTTTTGGGCATACTAATTGAATCACGAGTGGATCCCAGGAGTTCACGTCAACTCCTAAATTATTTATCCCGTACAAAATTTCTCTCGATGTATCCAGGATTGTTTTCAAGTCGAACGCATTTTCATTTCGCACTGATTTCAAGGTAAGCAGTTTTTGGATGTAATTGTTGACCAAAGCTGCTGGATTTTGAAATCTCTTCGTCAGCAATTCTATGGCGGTTGTATAGATGTTTGCTGTAGGTGACAAGCGGCTTATAATCCGAACTGCTTCTCCCTTCAGGTTGCTTTTTAAATACTGCATCCATTCAACGTTACTTAATGATCTGTTTTGATGAATCAGTCGATCAAACAATTCCCAAAAAGATGTCCAGTCTTCATATTTTCCTGTAAATGAAGGTATGTTTATGGTTGGAAATTTTATTTCGCGATATGTTGAGGGTTGTGAAGTCACTGCCTCCGGGTTATGTTGAAGCTGTTCCGCTTCATTGATTTGGATGTATGCGTGTTGATATATTTGCTCCAACTCGATGAATTCGTTGTTGGAGACGTACTCCTGATCTAAATCACTTTCTTCTAATGACGACATGATCTCGTCGTCAATCGCCACCAGCTTTCTCCAACATTCTTGAATTTGCTCAAGTTTAAATGACAAATAGACTGCATTCTAATTTAAGTCTTGGTTTCTCGTTATTTGTCTGAAATTGGTTTTGATTGGGTTCAACCTTTTGAACCTTATTATATTGTTGAGGTTTTTGCGATGGTCATCTCCTTTTGTGAGGGATGAATTCTCTGGTTGCTGATTTAAGACTAATCCTGATCCTTGGGATGTATCTTGTATATGGGCAATTGGTTGTGCCTTCTTTTGAACCCTTGGTGGTCCTTGTAGTAACTGCTTTTCTTTTTGAAGGTATCCCTGATTTCAAGGTATTTGGTTTCGAATTGTTCGGAATATTTTTTTGGAAAAATATTCATGCTGTGGATTAGTGTTGCGCTACTTTTCCAAAAACCCGTTATTGCTCTGGAATTCTGTCCAATACTGCTCCAACTTCTCGAGCTTCTTTTTAAAATACTCTGCTGAGTATCTGGATTCTCTATCTTTCCGAAAGTTGGTCCAAAATCGGTGGACGTTATCGGTAATTAGGGTCTGGTTATATGCGTTCTCGTCTATATCTCTCATGTTGCTGATCTTCTCCTCTTCTTAGTGGACTGTATTGCTTCTGTGGTCCCTGTAGTGAAATTCGCACGATTTTTCTCAGCTGTTGCACTGGTTAGATCTTCTTTGCAGCTGTGTACTGTTGACTGGCCGCCTTAGATGCGAAGTTTTGGGACCAAAGTTAACTTTATTTTAACTTTGTAGGTATATTATGAATGTAGGTGCGATCCTGCGTTGGCTCGAAGGACCATGAAAATCTTAAACAGACTTTTTTATGACTATTATATATTATATTATATATTATATATTATTATTATATTATATATATATATATTTTATTCCTACGAGACCTTTTACCCGATTTATTAGACAGCGTTCCATTGGTTATAGCAGATACTTTAATCTACCAACAAGATAGTGCTCCAGCACACTACAGCTTACAGGTGAGAAACTGGCTGGATGATCATTTTAGTGACCGTTGGATCGGAAGAAGGGGCCCCACGGAATGGCCGCCTAGGTCACCAGATTTAACTCCCCTAGATTTCTATGCATGGGGATTTATGAAGAATTATGTTTACGAAGTGGAAATAGTATCATTGGAACAACTGAAGGAACGAATTGAAGTCGCTGGAGTCAAATTGCAGGACAATTTGTCAAGCATAAACTTATGTGAAGCCATTACAAGGATATATAATCTATGCCTTCTAAACAATGGAGATCATATCGAGAATTTTTTATAAGTACTTCCAATAAAAAACATAGTAAAAATAAAAGGAATAAAAAAAACTAAAAAAACTAAGATTAATGCTTCTTAAATTGCTTCGTTACAATAAAAATAAATGTTTTTCTTAGAAAAAGGTGCCATCCATAACCTTCAGATACCCCCGCTGCCAAGGCTGACTCTGATGCATCTGCAAACCCATGTAACTCCATTTGTGAACACCATTGGTTAAATATCAAAGTTGATATTAAATTAAATTCATCAGTAGTTGGGCTCCATTTTAGTCCCAAAATCTTAAACGTTTTGTCATTGGTAAAATCGTGTTCTGGCTCCATTTCGATAAGTTCCTTTGGTAACGATTTTATAAAGGCTGAATTATTTGACGTCCATTTTCGTAAATTGAATCCACCCTGTTGAAGTAGTGGCATTAGTTCTTGTTGAAGATCTCGGCATTCTTGCAGAGAAATTGCACCCCCTAGTCAGTCATCTACATAGAATCCTTCAAGCAATAATTTGCTTGCGCGTGGATATTTATGTTTTTCATCTTCAGCTAGCTTACATAAGGTTTTAATTTCCAAATACGGAGCGGATGATGTGCCGTATGTTACGGTTTTAAGAATGTATTCCTTAATTAGATCCTTGGTACTTTCTCTCCATAAAATGCGTTGTAAATTTTGATCTTCACGATTCACTAAAATCATTTTTTCAACGTCAGCTGTGAAAACAATTTTATACGATCTCCATTTAAGTAGTACTGAAAACAAATCCTTTTGCAGTAGGGCCTGTCATCATGATACTATTTAGTGATTCTCCAGTTGTAGTTTTTGCGGATGCGTCAGATACCACTCTAAATTTAGTGGTGGTGCTGTCATCTTTTATTACTGCATGATGTGGAAGATAATATGTTTTTTCCGAAGTAACTGCTGGTAACTCCTCCATGTGTCCAAGATTAATATATTCTCGAATGAATTTTGTGTATTCATGTCGAAGACTTTGGTTTGTTGTGAATCTTTTTTCTAGTGTAAAAAATCGTTTTAATGCCATTTTCCGTGAGTCGCATAAAGCAATACGATCTTTTAACAATGGTAGTTTAACGATGTAGCGCCCAGTTTCATCTCGTATGTGCGTCAAATTGTAGTGGTTTTCACACATTTCATCTTCTCTGGATTTAATCTTTGTAATTGGCACTTCTTCCAGTTCCCAAAACTTCTTCAAGTCTTCATCCTCGCTGCAAACACTGATAAATGATGTAAGTATGTTTGGGTTTGTCTTGTTCCATGGGTTATAGTCAGTACTTGTCCTGATAATATCCAACCAAATCTTGTGTTCTGTGCCATCGGAGTATTCAGCGGTGGACGTTATCGGTAATTAGGGTCTGGTTATATGCGTTCTCGTCTATATCTCTCATGTTGCTGATCTTCTCCTCTTCTTAGTGGACTGTATTGCTTCTGTGGTCCCTGTAGTGAAATTCGCACGATTTTTCTCAGCTGTTGCACTGGTTAGATCTTCTTTGCAGCTGTGTACTGTTGACTGGCCGCCTTAGATGCGAAGTTTTGGGACCAAAGTTAACTTTATTTTAACTTTGTAGGTATATTATGAATGTAGGTGCGATCCTGCGTTGGCTCGAAGGACCATGAAAATCTTAAACAGACTTTTTTATGACTATTATATATTATATTATATATTATATATTATTATTATATTATATATAATATATATATTTTATTCCTACGAGACCTTTTACCCGATTTATTAGACAGCGTTCCATTGGTTATAGCAGATACTTTAATCTACCAACAAGATAGTGCTCCAGCACACTACAGCTTACAGGTGAGAAACTGGCTGGATGATCATTTTAGTGACCGTTGGATCGGAAGAAGGGGCCCCACGGAATGGCCGCCTAGGTCACCAGATTTAACTCCCCTAGATTTCTATGCATGGGGATTTATGAAGAATTATGTTTACGAAGTGGAAATAGTATCATTGGAACAACTGAAGGAACGAATTGAAGTCGCTGGAGTCAAATTGCAGGACAATTTGTCAAGCATAAACTTATGTGAAGCCATTACAAGGAGATATAATCTATGCCTTCTAAACAATGGAGATCATATCGAGAATTTTTTATAAGTACTTCCAATAAAAAACATAGTAAAAATAAAAGGAATAAAAAAAACTAAAAAAACTAAGATTAATGCTTCTTAAATTGCTTCGTTACAATAAAAATAAATGTTTTTCTTAGAAAAAGGTGGTTTTGGTTTTTTTTTAATTTCTTGAGAACGACATAAAATTTTTGCATCCGGTTTTCTTATTTAGACTTAAAATTATGAACAGCATTGAATTTTGAAATTAAAATTAGCACTTAATTACGTAAAATTTTGAAAAAAATTAATTTGAAAATTTTTTTTCAATTTTTTTTTTCAAAATTTTGACTTTGAAAATTAATATTTCAAAAACTATTTCTTAGAATAGATTTATTTAAACACAAAATAAAAAAAAAAGTTATTGGCTTTTCAAAAACGTATCGCACAGCATTGTGAATGAAGCCGTTGATTTTAAATAATTTTTTTCCCATTTTAAGTCAGTTTTTTCGAAAATTGCCCCTCCCGGCTAAACGGAGGGGAATAGACCCCCCCTCCCATACGATTTTTTTCTTGTCTCAACGCAACCTACACGCCCTAGCATTTTGTCGTATTGCTAATGACTCACCCTGTATACCCTGTATACAGGGTGATTCATGAGCAATGCGACAAAATGCTAGGGCAAAAAATCGTGGGAGGGGGGTCTATTCCCCTCCGTTTAGCCGGGAGGGGCAGTTTTCGAAAAAACTGACTTAAAATGGGAAAAAAATTATTTAAATTTAACGGCTTCATTCACAATGCTGTGCGATACGTTTTTGAAAAGCCAATAACTTTTTCTTTCATTCTGTGTTTAAATAAATCTATTCTAAGAAATAGTTTTTGAAATATTAATTTTCAAAGTCAAAATTTTGAAAAAAAAAATTGAAAAAAAAATTCAAATTAATTTTTTTCAAAATTTTACGTAATTAGTTGCTAATTTTAATTTCAAAATTCAATGCTGTTATTAATTTTAAGTCTAAATAAGAAAACCGGATGCAAAAATTTTATGTCGTTCTCAAGAAATTAAAAAAAAACCAAAACCACCTTTTTCTAAGAAAAACATTTATTTTTATTGTAACGAAGCAATTTAAGAAGCATTAATCTTAGTTTTTTTAGTTTTTTTTATTCCTTTTATTTTTACTATGTTTTTTATTGGAAGTACTTAT